>VZRW01004796.1:220066-338459 GCA_013398125.1 Aegotheles bennettii | reverse complement strand
CCGCGCCCCCCGCTGATGGGGCGGGGTGACAGCCCCGGGGCTCCATCCGCCACCCCCGCCCGCATTCATTTATCTGCCGTTCGGCACCGGGGGGGGGGCACGTCCTTTGTCGCGGTTACAGCGTTTCTGGTGAATCGCTCGGCATGCGCTGCTGGCAGCGCTTCGGCACCGGCACCTCTGACAATGCGTTCCGGCAGATAAGCTCATTAAAATTGTTTGCGCTGTTTGATAAGGGTGGCGGCGCGGCCCGCAGCGCAGCTGGCTCTAGGTGCTCCTCGCCGCCGCCTCGGGGGGCGGGAGCCGGGCGGTACCCCCGGCGTTAGCCCGTACCCAGGGATTTTGAGTGGTGCCGGTGACAGCGAGCGGTGTCTCCGCAGAGAACACGCCCCTCGGGCTGGTTCTGGAACCGCAGGAAATGATGCTGCTGCCTGCACAGATCTGGCTGGAGCGGCGAGCTGTGCGCTCGGTCGGATGGAAACAAGCGTGGATGGCTCGGCTTGTTTGTCTGAAGAAAATCGCAGTAGTTTTTCTCCTGCTGAGGAGTAGCAGAGCTGCTGCCGGCGTAGCCGACCATGAGTAGCCCTAACAGTGAACCTCATTGTTGGTCACACGCAGGCGGGCGATCCTGAAACGCGTCGGGGATCCAAGCCTGTGGTTTGCTTGAATACCACGGAATTCAGTCTGCCCCTTTCTCCGGATCTGTTGATACTTTGCGTAAGGATGCCCGGATGCACACATTTAGCACAAAGTAGCAAAATTGCTTTTGTAAAGACCTATTTCTGCTTGCAGAGGGACTGGAGCTCTCGCATCCTATGTCTGAATTTCAGCTCAGCTGCACAAGATTCTGTTTTAGAGGAAAGCTGCATTTCCATCATGCACCTCAGCAGAAATACGGAATAGATTTGAAATGAATTGTCGTGTATCTATCTATAGTCATTCTGACACGTGTCATAGGTGCTGCTGGTCTCACTGCTTTCCTTCAGAAGAGTTCCTTGGAAAACCTCTGTTGAATGGGGTTCTCCATTATCCTTTTGTAACATGTTCTGTATGTAATTTTTGGCAGTCATCAACAAGGCAGTTTTGTCCTTCTGTCATATCACACATTAAACTATGTCTAGGAAAGACATTTTATGAGGATGCTGTGTTAAGCACATGACAACGGGAATAATTATACCACTTGCCTGGTTTTCCAGAAACTGTGAAGTTATTCTGCATTTGGGTAGTCTTCCATCCAGAGGAATTCTCCTTAATCTTGCAGAGCTTTGTCTCCATTTGTATCCATATCTAGAGCAATACAGAGGAATGCAGAACTACTAATGTTAATGTTGCATGTTATTTTGGGGCAGTAAATAAATAAACCAATTAATCTGTTTTTTTCAGAAACAAAACTGTAATGCACAAATAAAATTCTCCCCTGGGGAATCCTATTTAGGTTTCCTTGTGGAAACCTGCCCTGAGTCATGGAACCTAAATCTGTCGATTCCCCCTTTCTCCAGAGGGGAGAATGATTTGATTTAATCTGCAGCTCTAAGCACTTTGTGAAGTAAATGTCAGCCGTAACAGAAAGAAACCGTAATGAAAATGTGAAAACTGGTGGAACTTCTCCTTAATACTGGATCATAATGTGCTTTTAACTTCCATAAAAATATTTAATAGCTGAGCTAGTTAGTTTGGTCCTTGCTAAGTTTGAGTGGAAACAGCAGATCACTAAAGGTAACAGATTAATGCCATCAGTATTGTGCCTACTGCCACGTGGGACTGTTGGTGCCATGCTGACTTCGGAGCAGCCTGTACAACTTCACTGTATGACACATCAAGTTGCTATGCCTCTGATTGTCGGGCTGGTTTGTTCCATCTGCATCTAGAGATATGGAATAAATATGTCATTAAACACAGCCCGAAGCGTGACATCAGATCAGCAGTTGCAGAGATCTGGGAGTACGTACTTTGCTCGCAGTACAAACTTCTGCATACTGCAGCTTTGCTCTTAAGTTAAATTGCACCTACTGTATGTATAGAGGCTCAGTGCTTGCCTTTTACTTCTCTCTCCTGTAACATCAGAAATGTTTTCTCAGTTTTACTTTTAACATATTGTGTATAATAAAAATTAGTGTTTGTTATCAAACTAAAATTGTTTTTACTAGTTTAGATGTTCTCATTTAAATGTTCTAAGACCTAAAAAAAAAAGCTTTAATGTTTCAAATATCAGCTCCTACCAAAGATTTGGCATCCAACTGCTGAAGGAGATTTAAAAAGAGGTGAAGTTTACCTATTTTGTGGACTAGGAAGCTGACGTGAAAGGAGTTGCCCTGAGTTACTCACCAAATTGAGGACGCAGCAGGCAATTGAACCTATACCACATGAGTCCCAACCATGTGCTCTGTATGCAAAGCCACAAATAGTTTTCCCAAGTCTTCCAAAGGACATATTATATTTTGCAGACTGGGACATACAGGCCCGAGGTGTTAAGTTTCTCATCCAGCCTCACTTAGCTGGTAAATGGAAACCAGGCACTTTGGCATAAAATTCAGTCAGAGGGAGATGTTACCTTTCAGAGTAAATAACTGTAATCAATCTGTATTTCTTTAGTGGAATGCTGTTTCAGGCACTCTGGATCAGGAGACTGACTTTAAGATTTGGTTGGAACCGAGGTGTCATTTTGTTGGCCCAAAATAGATTTGGGCTCATTTCTGAGAACAGTATTAAATTTAATTATAGTTTTACTTGTATGTTCAAAGAAGACTGAAAAAAGTCAATGAGAAACCAAATCAACAGCTGTGTGGTTAATTTTTTTAAGCAGGGCATGTCCGCAGTGCTTCTTCGCCAGACTCTGGGCTTCTTGTGTGGTTCATCAGCTCATTGTGTTTTTAAAAGCTAGAGGCACAAGAGTTTGAGTATTTCCAGGTTTCAGTGGCATACCTAGCCCAAACCACTCCAGTCTAAAAGGGAAAAACTGTTGTACCCTCCTTTGCAGGACACCATGCCCAGCTTTTGGTTTATCTGTGTGCCTCTAAAGCAAATGATTTTCTGGTGCTTTGTAGACTGGCTATATTTAGTTTTATACCCAGAACTTTCACGGGGAGGGAGGAAGGAGGCTAATTTCCTGATTATTTTTCTTCAAATGACTAAGCTAAAAGAAACTACAACAAACAAACAGCCCCTTTCCTACCTATGAGTATGTACCTTTCTAATGGTATCTATGTATGTACCTGTCTAATGGTAAATGTTTTGTTTTCCTAAGTATTGTCTTCCTTTTAACAATCGTGATGGTGCAGTGCATATCAACAGGAGCTGGTAGGAAGTGGTGATTGCCTCACCCGCGGCGGAAATAAACTGTGAGGTGTTACAGAGCGTATCTGGCCATCTTAGCTCACTGCAGTGCGAGCTGATCACTTCCCAAAGTGGAGATTTACGTTCTAGCAAAATCTGTCTTGGTCTCTGCTTTCCCAACTCCAGAGGCAGGCTGGCCCCACAGAACAGAGCGCATCCTTCCCTCCCTGCCGCTGGCAACCCTGTGCCTTCCACACGTGTGCATCTTTATTCAGGGTACAAAGGGGGGACTTGCTGCTTTGCCTTACTCGGGCAGAAGACGTTTCTTGCTCTAAAATTAGGTTCCATTGAATATGGTAAGCAGGTAACTCTACTGAAGTAAAAAAAAAAAATTGTGTTGTTAAAATGAATACATTAAGGCCCAAACTTTTCTTGCTGAGAACTGGGAAGAAGATGCAGCATGCAAACAGTGAGTTGTCTTCTCACTTCATAGAACAGCGGGACATGGCTGTCTTCATCCTCTGTAACCAGTCGAAGAAAATGCTACTGAATATATTAGTAACTGAAACATTATTTCCAGAGGCGTGTGCTCTTGGCCTAACAGCTACTGTTGCAGATTATGAGATTTTTGCCCTAGATTTCACTGGAAGCAGGGGAAAGGCAATAATAAATGTTTGTTTTAAAAAAGAAAGACATAAATCACACCCCATGAAGTTGGCTTGAGCTTTTCTAGAAGTGGTATTTATGATAACCCCGTTGTCTGTCAAGCATCTGGGATTGCTACAAGATAGTTACTAGCTATCCAAGGGAACCCTATCCTGATGACTTACAGCCAGCAGCTGCTTGCCAACAGACGAGGTACCATGCAGAAATCTTCCCTGGGTTCCTGTGAGCTTAGGTACCCTCTATTTTCTCTTCTTTCACTTTCATAAAGCTGGCTTCCTGCCGCTGCTGCTCTTCTTTAATCTTGTTTTGTGATTAGGGAGCACTCTGCCTTGACAGAGTTGTTTTGGTGAGTATCTTCTGCTGAGCAGGTCCAGTTCTCAAGAAGAGCAGGGTAAAACTACTTGATGGTAACTGGGAATCACGCGTGAGGGCATGTAAATGTCTCGGAGGGTTATGAGGACGACTCTGCTCAGTACTGCTTTGGTAGTCTGAAGCCTAGATAGTCTGTGTCTGCATTATTGGGCTACCTTTGGATTTTCCTTGAAGAAAATATCTTCACAGTGTTCTGGGAGTTGAGGGTATTTGTTAAAATCAGGGACTAAGAGAGAGGTTGCTTTATGGGGGAGGGAGGGAGGAGAAAACAACACTCCACAGACAACCCAGTTTGTGTAAGGAAATGAAAGCAGCTTTCAGACAGCACTGTCTTCTCAGCTTGCACTCGAGTGCTCTTGCCAAAAAAAGGTCGGAGTACACCTCGCTTGTGCCCAGCCTCCGTGGGGTTCAGAAACATCCTGTAGGTGGGAGGCTGCATTCTGGGTGTTGGTGCGTGGGGTGGGTTTTTTTAAACTACCTTGCTGAGCTGCATAGCAACAGCACTGTGCTTCTGGCTTAGTAACAAAAAAAGAAGCGGGTTTAGGATATGCGAGAGCTGAACCTGATGCTTTCGCTTTTAGAAACAGACGTTTTGGCTTCTGCCTAGCTTCTTCAATGTAGCCTCCCTGAAAAACAGGCACTGAAAAATAAGCTGCATTGTGGAAGACAGGTGGTTTGGAGGTGGGGCTGTGTGGACCAAGGGAGCATGATTAGAGCTGTTTCTTTGAGTTTTTCCTTTGCTGCATGAATGGCTAGTTTGAGGGAGGTGCGGCTACCTCATGGCAGGCAGGCTGGACCACAGGAATGTTCTCCCAGGTGACATACCTGGTCTAACCTTTTGAGATATAAGCTTGTTTTGGGAGGTAGTAAGAAAAAAAAACCAAACAAGAAAAAAAACAAACAAGAAAAAAAAACCAAAAGAGTGTAGTAGGTCTACGTTTCAAGCCACGGCATTTGACCACGGCATTTGAACGAGTGACTTAAAAATAAAATATTCAGAGGTTTTGGCTTTGTAGCTTGCAGGGGGAGGCGTTTAATTTGACAGTCTTTTCTCCTTCCTCATGCCCAAAGCTAATTATAGCAAAGGCTTGGTTAGGAAGAAGATAAATTGTGTGCCAGCTTTTTGTTTTGGAGATGCAACTTTCAGCCTTTGTTTGATAATTGAAAACGAGTGGTCTCGCCACATCTGTTCTCAATCATGGAAACCACTGAGTGGGATGGCACGAAGGCCGGAGCGTGGTGTAAGCGTGGTGGCGGCAGTGGTGGCAGCTAGACTTGTGCTGCACTGGGACAGCATTCGGATACTCGGTGTCCTCCTCACTCACTGAATCCTGACCTCCAGCTAGCGGCACTGATCGCTGGCTTCCAGTATCAGTGCTAGGGAGCGTAAATAGAAAACATCCGTGTGTCTTCTGTGGATGGTGTTAGCTCAGCACTGCACAGCCGTTTGGGTCCTGCTCAGATCTCTGCTGCCTGACTCACCGATAAAACATCTTCTTCATATTGTTTCATTATAATTAGGTGGGAGGGGAAGGGGAGTATCAGCTATAAAAGTTTACTGAACATGTATTTAGCTGTTGGGTTTTTAAAACTGGTGACTTTTTTTATTTTTAACACTATTCTGTTGTCTTCATGCTATTGCATATTTAATTAAAAATGAAAGTCTTGCCTGTGATATTTTGACCAGAAGTTCATCTAGTTTTCTAATGGTATACCAAGTTATTAAATATTTGATAGAGAAGGATCTGTATACTGAAAGCACCCCCATTAAATGTCTTAGGTTAACCACTTCGAAATTATTTATAGTTTCCCATAGAGCCCCATGCTTAGTGAAGGGTGCTTTTGTGTTAAATCTGTTTTTTGCTAAGCTATCCAAACAGGAAATGTAAACATTCATCAGTGAGTTGAGACTTAAGGATGTAGCTTCCGTAGGAAATCCTACAGCTGTGCCAAATCATTCTGCCATGCATATGCCATGCAGGATGTAGTCTTCATCTTCTGGCCTTGCGTACGGCTGCCTTGCATCGCTTACACGTGTCTGCTGGGGGAGAGAAGGGGTTTGAAATATGGGTGAGGTGATGGAGGATGGAGCCTGTGAATCTGGGTCCTGCACGGGTGGAGGGGCAAAGACGGAAATATTGGTGCAAGCTCATGTAAATTTAAACAGAAACTTGGAGTGGTCTGAAACAATATTCCAGCTATACAAACCCAAAACTTCTCAATTTGGAGTTTGTTTGGGATTTCTTTTGTGTAAAATGGGCCCTTCTCCAGTGTGGCAGTTGATGGAATAAAGGAATAGCTTATTTTGCTCTAGTGGTATAGTGTAAAGCAATGCTGTATGTTCCTGTTTTTCCATATGGTTGTGTGTATTGTTTCAGAGCTTTAATTTTCAGTATTATGTTTCTTGGCAATTTGGAACCCTAAGAGGTAGTTAGCGAGATTCATGGACTTCAGTCCTATCTTTCAGGAATAACTCAAGTGAATATCCCCCCTACATCAGGGTTCCTTAGTATTGGACACATTTCCTACCCAAGCAGCTGTAATTATTTAGAGATGCACATGAATGCAAATTCTTGCCTGTCACTCTGGAATGCAGTGCTGATGCTCAGAATGGCTTGCTGGCAATATGTATTAAACAGTTTTGGGGGAATGCAAATTAATTTTAGGCAGTTTTTACATGGTGGTTATGCTTCGCTTCTTAAGGTTAATCTCTGTGGAGCTGGTCCAGTAATATCATGAATAGGAAGCACTGAAATATTTGAAGTAGAATATGCATTTGCTTTATTTACGGATTCAGTGTTGTAGAAATCATAGCTTATTAAAATAACTATAGAATCTGTGAGTAATTGTTTGTATGGAAGTGGAGTACATAGTCCAGTGATATGAAAGTCCTGCGGCCGCTTTCGTATATGTAAAGTCTGTGGTGTGTAGGAGTTCTTAGAACATGGAGGCAGTGAAATGATAATTTGTTGAATAGAAGGGATAAGTTTTCCTCAAAGGACAGCATTCACATGGAAGTAGCCATTCTGTTGAAAACCTTGTTATGCAGAACGGCATCAATTATTTTACTGAATTATTGTTTGGGGTCCGTGTCACTCATTGCTCATATTAATGTTTCAAAGTTATGCAAGATGTAGATTCTGTATCAGGATCTGAAAACATGGTTTTCAGTCAACACATTTATGTTGTGCCTTTTGTCAGACTCAAGGAGGCATAAGGAGTGTTTTCCTTTTTTTCCTTTGATATATATTCCTGCTTGCAGAAGTTTGGCTCTCCAATGTACTTTTTAAATCTGTGGTCCCCAAGTGTGAAATGAGTTTCACAGCAGTGGGGATGCAGTAGAACTGCCCTGTCTCTTCATCAGCTCTATTTTTAATATGCTGAGGTGTTTTTTTTTTCACTACCACCTTAAACACACCACCCCTCTAATTTGTTCCTGAAGTGCTGCACAATATGGACCTGGTGGTGCTGGTTAACAAGATGAGCATGAGTCAATAATGCGTTCTTGCAGGGAAGAAGGCCAAGCCCATGCTGGGCTGCACTAGCAGGCATGTAGCCAGCAGCTCCAGGGAAGTGATTATTTCCCTCTGGTGCTTCTGGGACCACATCTTGCATTGGCCTTTCCAGTTCAGGAAAGAGAGTGACCTGCTGAAGTGAATGGGGCGGAGGGCCACCAGCATGGTCCAGGGGCTGGAGCATGTCAGCTGGCTTTGGTCAGCCTGGAGAAGAAACCTCAGAAGAGGAGAAGATCTCATTGCAGTCTTTGGTTGTCTAATGGGGGGGGTGGGGTGGTGGTGGTGTAGGGAAGATGGAGCCAGGTTCTTCTCTGAGGTGCATGGGTAGAGGATGAGAGGCAATGGAAGTCAGCAGCTGCAACAGTACAAATGGCTTTAGATAGTGTGAGAAAAACTTCACAGTGGGAACAGTCAAACACTGAGAGAGGTTACCCAGACAGGCTGTGGAATATCTGTCCTTGACTCAAAACTCAGCTAGATGGGACCATCAGCAGCCTTCTCTTGCTGCACCTGCTGTGAACGGGAGGTTGGAGCAGGTATCTCTGGAGTTCCCCTCCCACCCAAGTCACTTCATGATGCTATTCTGTAACTCTAACAGGCATAAACAGCTCTTGAGTTCAAAACACAACACACAAAACAAAGTAATGAAATCAGACACTTGGAAAGTGAAAGGAGTATCGTATGGCCACAAATTTAGTACTGCCACCAAGGTGAAATCATCCTATCATCAGATGTTTCAAATGGAGAAGAAAAATGTGTGTATGCAGTCTCAGTTCACCTGCATCGATTTCAACTGATTTCTAGCTTAATTCTTGCAAGAGCTGTGCTTCTGCTGCTGCTGCAGTGTATTAATTACTTCATATTGCATTCTCTGAATCACTGGGAGCAACTTCCGCAATTTAGTACCCAGGGAGGAACAAAAGTTCGCAGACACACAGTAGAGCAAAGGGATAGTTTTTCTATGTCATAAAATTAATTATGTACATTGCAATTAAAGATTATGTCTTCAAGTTAAAAGCTGATAAATTACTCTCTCTGCTTTTAATGAGTTGTGTATTTTTTCATGCAGAAAATATTAACATTAAAAGTTTAATCTGCAGAAAATGTACAACTATATGCACAGCTCTTAAACTATGTCAGATGTGTGCTTAGCTTGATGTGCTTTTGCAGGGAGTGGTGCAGAACTGTCTGGTCGCATGACCTACAGCAACGTTTGAGAGTGTTGAAGAAACTAAATATTCACATCGCAGCACAGGTTATTACCTTCTTAACTGCGTTTATAATGTACTCAAAGGTAATTCAAGCAATAAACTTTTTTTTTTGCCTTGTTTATTGTGGGAGTTGAACTTGTTAATGTCACCATTTGCCAGCTGGAAGCAATACACTTTAGGATTTGACCTCAAGATATTCCACGAAAGGAGGGCAAGTCCTGTTAAGCAGGACATCTGTACTTCTCTTAGGTACAAGGCTTTACTGGGCTTCATAGGTAATGACCGCTGTAGCTGCCAGTAATTCTGTTCTTACAATCACAGTTGTGTCAAGGGAGTAAGCACCACCTAAAAAACATTGTTTGGGAAAACAAAGCTTCAGCGATTTCCCCGTTTAGATAGGCATGAGATTTTAAAAGCTAGAATCCAAAAGAAGACACTGACTTCACAGACTTTCAAAGACCGACTTGGTTGAAAAAAATGTCAGTTTTGGGGAAGCTTTACTTGGTACTCCAGTCTCAGGAATTGCGTTGGTAGTGCAACAATGGTAAAATAAGTTTGTGGTTACTGGCACACAGTGAGAATAATACATTACATAAATCACAGATGGTTGAGCTAGCATGCTCATAAAGGGCAATTTACTCAGTGAAGGATTAGTGAATTCCAGTTTTAGTTGCTCCAAAATTAATTTAGCAGTTAAGTAATTGCACTGAAAAGTTCAGCTCTATTCTAGATAGTCCTTCGTAGGATTAATTCTTAAGTGCAATTCATTTACTGGTAATATCTTGAGCACCAAAATAATTTAAGAGTGCCTGCTTGTCTGTTATAGTATTAACTCATGAGAGTGAGGGAAGAGGTCAAGTTACTTTGGTATCCAAACCCAAAAGTAAGTGTTGTAGCTGGTAGTGTTGACGCTTGAAGTCTTTATAATATTAATAAAGATCTGTAGGGAGTTTGTAGAAACCGAAGGCAGGGGTATTTATTTGGGCCTATTTTAACAAACTCAATAGTGTCAAAACTTTGAGATTCTGTATTACTATCTTTGGTCTAGCTTTCACCAGCCATGGAGGGAGAAGTGGAAAAGAGGTTGAACACAGAGCCTGGTAGAAGGCTGTATAGTGTGTTGGCCCAGTGGTCTGCAGAAGCAGTGCTGGCAGGGGATCTACACAGGGCTCAGGTCGCAGCCATCTGCTGGAGAGCTTGGTCCTAGAAACCTGCCCACTGTGTGCCCTGTATACCGAGCAGAAAGCCTGGCACTTGTCCTTTGAACCTGAAATGGCAGCAGAGCTGTGGTAGCAGTGAGAACCCTGGGCAACCATACTAGAACTTAATATTTTGTGTTGCAAAAATATACAGCCATGTTTTAGGGAGTGATGCACCCATGAAAGCAGCTAGCACGCTTGCCTGTTGCTTCATCTGTTGTCACATGCTTGTTTATGACTGCTGGGTAAAGGTGGCTTAAAATAAATGTTGTCTTATACCCTTGCTCAGTGTCATCACCTCCCTGCCACAGTGACTTGTTCAGGGATGGAGGGAGGCTGGCTGCCTGCCTGGCAGCTTGGCGGCTCTGTCCTGCAGGCTGTGCTCTGTAACCTTTGGCCATGGCTCCTGGGATGGTTGCACTGGTTGCACGGGCAATCGCTGTGCTGTTTCTTGGCCTTTCCCAGGTGTCACACCCTGCACCTTCAAAATGCCTACTTAGAAGGCCACTTTCAAAGGGTCTTAATCTCTGCCATAACAGGGATTTGGACTCGATGATCCTCATGGGTCCCTTCCATCTCAGGACATTCTGTGATTTTAATATTTGTGTATATTAAGGTTATAATAAGTGTTGCAATGCATAAATCTTGTATCTACATTTGTTTTTAATGTAAAACAGAGAAAAGTTGATGCATGATGTAGTCCTTGTTTTCTGTATCATATTACATCATTTGTGAGTAGGAAAGGTGTGCTGTAGTCCCTCTTTGGCAAGAGTGAGACCCTTCCCAGGAGAGTGCTCTTCAGGTTAACTCTGCATGCCTTGGACAGCCAGGCTGTATGAAGTGTACTGCAGTCTCCTGTTAGGAAATGGCAGCTGTGTGTTAGGAGAGAGGCGTTGCGTTTCCCTCTGTGTAATCCTCCTGTTTTCCCTTCTTCCCAGAGTTGTCCTCCTCTGAAACCGGTGGATGCGCAGTGCCTGTCTCCTGCTGAGTCACTGCCTCACTCGCCTGGCTCTGAGCAGGGACGAGAGGCACTTGGAGGCTGCTCAGGCCCCCTGTCAGGAGGGCTGTATAGTATTACAAAATCTCATTTGCCATTACGTTATGCTTGGAGTAGATCGGCGTGTTACTTTAGCCTTTCACCCCCGAATGTATACATGTCAGGGGGAGGGAAGGGGGATGGCGAAACCCCGGATAGGTCAAACCTAAATTCATTTGGTGACTTCATCAGGCTCTAGCTAGTTGGCTCTCTTCCCCGCTGAAACTCCCAAGCCTGCCCACAGTGTTTTCTGGACTTAAAAGGCGGAAATGGCAGGAGTTGGGAGCAGCGTGGCTGCCTGCCCTGCCAGAGCTGCTGCCGGGCTGCAGCGTGGCTGCTGTGCCGGTGGGTTATGCCTATAACATAGTGCCTTGGGTGCCGGGCAGCATTGGTTTTGGTTTGTTTTTTTTTAATCAGGGTTTCTGATTATTTTTATCCCTTTCTAATCGAGGGCAGATGTTTCCCTGATGTGTAGATGCAGGTGACTGCTGAGGTGTGTGGCTGTATCCGCATTGTTTTGCCTGGGAGTTTGCATGCTGCATCCAAGTGGGGCAGTGGCTCTGGGGACGAGCTCTCCTTAGCTGCTGTCTTCATTTTCCAGTAAATCTGCATTTGCTAGAGCACTGGGGAATCTACAGTTTGAAAATGCGACTCCTCATCCATCTTCTAGTGGGAGCAGAAAGATAGGAGGCTCACCTTTATTTGCAGAACCCAGGCCAGGAACTGAGGCTTGCTAAAACATGCTGTCACTCAAGGTATCCTTTTTCTACCATGATAAGTGTATACTGAGCACTGCTGTTACCTTGCTTCACGGCGTGTTTTTAACCTCTTAGAAATCCTTTAGTGATGTCTGCATGTATGCTTAGTAATCTGTCATTTTCCATAAAAGAAAAAAATATAAAAATAGGAGATATATAATAATATAATAAAATATAACAAAAGGAGAAAATGAGACTCCCATGTGCTGTCTTGATGAACTGAGAATTTGTTTCACAGAATGTTAAATATTGGTTTATTCATCAGCTTTTTCAAAGTTTTCTAGTTACAAAATAGTCATATATCCTTTTCTGTGTTCTAAAATGTAGGTGTGTCTAATCGACTTGGGTTTACTATATAACATAAGTCTGGGAATTATTTTTCTCTGAATCACCCTTTTTTTCTTTTTTTCCACAGTCTTCTTGTCTGTTGTGAAATGTAGACTAGTTGCCAGTGTCTA
The DNA here is from genome assembly GCA_013398125.1 of Aegotheles bennettii. NCBI lineage: Eukaryota > Metazoa > Chordata > Aves > Caprimulgiformes > Aegothelidae > Aegotheles > Aegotheles bennettii. The sequence continues at coordinate 325,974 of VZRW01004796.1, read as the reverse complement.
TTGTGAAAATTTTACAGGTTGAATACCTTCCTTCAGGGCATGGGAGCTGAAAGCCTTGGTGGGGAAGGGAGGGTAATAACTGTAAGTAAAAGCAGTTTATTTTTTTAACATTGCAGCCTCTCCACACTTACATTCTTCTCACTTAGCCCACTTCAAAGGTTTTTGTGGTTCTGCATTAATAAAATGCCCTCTTAATTTGTAGTAACATTCATTTTATACTTTAATTTGTGCATCCTTTCCCGATGTTAATGAGTGCCTGTTTAGCACCAAGCACTGCTATTGCTTTGTTCGACTGAGGTGTGGTTTAAGGGGGCTGTGCACTGCTGTGGTTCACTCCTAGTCAGTGAATATACCTTTGTGGAAATGGTGGCGGCCAAAGAGTCTGGATTGCTTCCATTTCATGTAAGCTATTGGCATCTGCCTTTCTTGAACCTTTATCCTTTGTCAGGAATGCATTTTTCAGTTGGGAGTTGTTTACTCACAGAAATTGATAAGGAGCCTTTCAGGATATGCAAATACTTTCAGCTGCAATTAAGATATCAAGTAGTTAAGTGCTAATGTTGCATTGTACTTTTGGAGGCAAAGGTGAACCCTGAAGAAAAAAAGTGTTAGTATTGCTGTGGATACATGACATTACGCATTACGTTGCCGTACAGTTTCAGTGGCAGCAGGAGGAGTGAGGGAATGATAAGGTAATTGGATAAAAAAAAAATAAAAAAATCTTACTTATGCTATGCATATATGATTGGGAGATCAAAAAAATCAAATTCAAGCGAGTCAGTGAATGTGGCTTGTCCTCCTCAGGTGCCCTAAAATATTCTAAGCACTAAATTGTTTTCTTGGAATTTGTTCTGATTTCAATGATCTGCACTAGTTTCATAACTGGTTAGTGATGAATAAACTTAAAACTATTTTGTAAAAAGTATGCAGTGGACAGTGTAATGCATTGCTAGTTATTGGGCCATCTCAGAGGTTTTGGCTCAAACTGTGCATATTGTTTGAATACTTCTGACTGTGTTTTTTAGATTTGGGGGAACTGAATGTCTGGAAAAGAACCAGTATTTTTCTGCCTCACAGATACTACGTTTTTAGGGTTTTTTAGTTTTTCTAAGGCTGTACGGACCACATCATCATCAGTTACTCAGATTTGGGTCTAAATCAGTCCTTGAGACCCATCATAAACATTTATGTAGGTCAGAACATCCCAGTGCTGGCAGCCAGCCTCTTAATTTAAAAGAACAAAACTTAATACATGCCCTAATCCAATCAAAGTAAATCTCTAGTACTCTAACCTCACTTGCATTTAAACAGAACAACAGAAAATATGCTGTTTACTGTGTTAAATTGTAATCCTGCAACATTCAAGCAATCAGGCTGTACATGGATTGCCTTAGTCTTGTCTAGACTCTGTCTCATGCTTCACAAATCATTTTAGGTCTTCAAGTCAGATCGTTGTGAAGCTAAAATCGCATTCAGAAGTGAATGAGATACATGATAGCAAAAGATTTTTAACACTTCAGGGCCAGTTAGTAACATGAAAACAGTGCACAAGAGATTTGATGCTCAGCATTTTAAAAGATATTACTTTCTCCAAGTGTTAAAATCAGAGGATTAATTTCTCCTTTTCTTCTTTTCTCCATGGCAATATCTCATTGTGATTAATCTTGTATTGTTTGAGTTTCTGACTATAGATAGAGCCTTTATATTGCTTGCTGCAAATACTGCTTCAGTTGCAGTGCTCTGATGTGAGGGCTCTGGCCATGGCCATTGAGTTTGCTGCCAGAGTACAGTGTAAGACAAAAGGGAGAGTAAAAGCAGTGTTGTCAGCATTGCATGGGAGGTTTTTGTGTTGTTTTTCTGTCCTCAGGATTCCTTTCAGTAAAGACAACCTCGACCATAACTTGTCTCTAATGACTAAAGCTAAGGCAGTATGCAGTGAATGCTAAAGTAGCAGGCAAGGTCCAGCTGCAAATCACCTGCATTTTCAGGATGATATGAAAGGATGAATTGTCCTACACACAGTGGACAATGTGGCCACTGGAGCTGGCAGGTTTCTCCCTTCAGGGGTTTTTGTTTTGCACTAGCTTTCATCTAGAAAGCCTTTCCAACAGGAGCTACAGCAGTTTCACTCAGCTACATTTCAGCCTTTCTGCTGTATCTTCTGCCTCAGTAATTTTTGGTGTGAAATATTTTGTTTTACTGGCAGTATCTATCCTGATGCTGTCAGGTGCCAGCTTCCAGAAGGCTCCTCTTTGTGTCGTTGCACAGGCTTTCTACTGTATTTAAAAATTTAACATCACATTGTGCCTAATTGTACGAAACAGGAGGCCTTGTAGGTGCAGCGGTGATGGCACTGCAGATAGATTCATTGCTGTAATCCTTCCAGTCTTGCCATTATTACCGGTTTGGCATAATACAGCTTGTGCTATCAACAACTGTTAGCTTCTCCCCAGAAAAATAAGTATGCTTCTTGCAAAACTGTCCTTAAGCACAGCTGGATAACACCTTGTAATAGCTGCAGTTATCTGCAGCAAGAGCAGTGGAAAATGCCTATTAGCTGAAAGCTCCGTGCTGCATGTAATGCCTTAAAAAATTAATATGCCTTTGGGTGTAAAGTTCACCATTGGACAAGCTGAGCCACTATATTTCTGATTGGAGAAACTGCTTAAGTTTATACATGGTTTTCAGCACCTAAATAATCCTCTGAACTCGGGTCTGTGGTGCTTAGCCATGCATGTGTGAAGTAAGTGTTCTGCTGAAATGCCCTGGACTAATGCGTGAAGTCTCTCCTATGGCTTGTTTGTATTTATAGGGGTTTGAATTTCAGTTTCTTGTAAGTAAAACAAGGCAGAAGCCTTTGTGGTTAGGCAGTACTGTAAGAGCCAGAAGTTTTTTATCTCCACCTGCGTGCTCTGAAGTGGGGGATGTGATGTGCTATCCTCAATCTGCCTTCAGTTGCTGTAGAATCGCCAGGCATCTCTATGGAAGGTGGAAGCTGAAAGATCTCATTGAGGTGGATGCTGATTTTCAGGCTTGTATAAGCCTCATCAAGCCCATATGCTTGAGAGCCTTCAGCCTAAACAAGGGAAAGCCTAACAAGTTGAAAATGTAAATAATGTTATTGGGAAGAAGTAGTGTAATAGGACATACAAATAAGTTGTTAGCTACTTGGCTGTTCATGGAGTACAGCCTGAGAGTCTCCACCTGTCCAGCTGTTCTCTTGCGTTGTCTTACAGATGTTTATTAATAAATGTTTTGATTCTGGATCACACTTTTCAAAGCAGTTCAGCACATGGGGAACTGAGTCCTGGAGAAAAGCTGGGCCCAGCTGTGGATGTTGAGTGCAGGGGCTCTTGTATGTTCCTGAGCATGACAGCTCTGCTGCCTATGCCTGGCTGTTCTGTTTTCTTCTCTGTTTTGGTTTTTTGGTTTTTTGTTTATTTGTTTAGTTTTGGGGTTTTTGTGGGGGGTTTGTGGGGGGGTTTTTTGGGGTGTGTTGTGTGATTTTATTGTATTTTATTTTGTTTGTTTCATTTTTATTGGGTTTTATTGGGTTTTGGTTGTTTTCTTTTCTTTTTTCTTTTTCTTACTTTCCCCAAGGTCTGTCTGCATCGCAAACAGGATATGTGTGTATCTGAGCACCAAATTAGAACATGCTTACTGTAAAGGAAACCCTTCTCAGCTGAGTTTATTTAAAACGCAACCATTAGGAGGGTGGGGGACAAAAGAGGCAAAGACTTGGGGAACTCTTCCGACAGATGCAAAGATACGACGAACTCTTTCAAGAGAACAGGCCATGGAAGATTCAGACACATGTTAACAAGTCACTGAGAGTAAATGGCAGAGGCACGTTGGTTTTTTTTAACAGAAATTCTGATTTATTTTGTACACTTTTGTTTAAAATTGTATTGATACACCCTCGTGCTTATCATACATACAATGTATGAATGTGAAGCTAATGTTGCTAATAAATAGTCCGAACTTTTGTTTGACTCATAGACTATAATCCATTGCAGATGCAGAAGAAGTTATATTACAGATATGCTTTAGGCTATCACTGTAAACTCATTTACTCACTGTTTTTTGAAGCAGAGTTCTCTACCCCATGCACTGCAGCAAAGGAGGTTGGTTACTCTCCTGTTGCTTGCAGAAGGATAGGTGTTTGTCTTTGCAGTTGCTTTTGGAAGAAGATGATGAGAGAATTTCTGCTTCCTTCCTGTGTGTGAATTTTCTTGATCTTTTTAACAGAGTAGACTTGCTGCTCTCACTGCTGGTAGTGGATGGTTGTTCTGAGTTCTGCCCAGCCTTGAGAGGACGATTAAAATTTGTATGAAATAGTAGTAATTGCAAATCAGAGTAGCTTTATTTCAAGTGTTAGCATCTAAATACTTTAGAAGTGGACTGTTCCATATTGATGTCTTGGTTTAATATTAAACTTGCTATTCAGAATCTTAAGTCAATATTAAAGTCACTATTAAGCTGTTACTTGAGCTGATCTTACAAACAATAGTGAACGTTGGTTTAATAGTGACAGTATCTTAATAGTGACAGTAGTTTCTTATCTATATAAAAAGCCTAGGAATAATAAAGTAAAAACCATGCTAACAGTGACTGTTTAAACTTCAGGTGTCATTAGTAACAAAGGTGCTGTTTGCCTTTGTTGTGCTCAGTGCCTTCCACCCTGATGCTGGAGCTAAACGTTCATGGTTAGCCGTTGTGATGTGGTTTCAAGAGTAAAAGGGCACTCCCTAGTTCTAAAACTTTGTTCCTATCACTCGGTTCAATCCAAGCACTTAGCGTGTGCCAAGAAAACGACCTTTGCTAACTGTTACAGTAAATATAGTGCTGTGTTCAATTAGCTGTGCTGTCTGGGAGCATGCAAGAAGAACTGAACAGGCTGAGGACAGGCTGATTTCTTCCCTGCTTCAGAGGTACCTGTACAGAAGTGGGTATAGGGGCAGCCTGGTTTTGAGTTAACTGCTGGCAGTAGGAGCCTGACTATCAGACCATGAATTTTTTGAGCCCACTTTCCCTTATTGTTCTGTCTTTTTTTCTTCTTTTTATTTTTTTTTTCCTTCTCATGAAGCAAATTTGGGGATTTTATGTTTTGGATCTTAATGTCAGTAGATGGGGATGATTTGAGTGACCTTTTGTGTTTGTGAAATTTGTTTTGTAGAAAGTGACCTATATTATGAACTCTGTCATCTTGTATTTTCAATACATTCCCTGCTGTACCTACTTACACACTTGCACGTTACCAGGCCAAGTTTCATGCTGGTGGGTTTTTTACACTTTTTATCTGGGTTGCTTCAGCACACCAAAAAAATTGATAGAGTTAACCTGCGGTCTTGGTGTTCCCTGCAGAATTGTCTATCAGGCTTCAGTTACATCTTTGCAAATTATCAATGGAAATAGTCTATGCAGACCTCAGTTCCCACAGAGGAGATCCTGCTCTCTTTCACTGAGAGAGAAGGTTGAGGTCCGAGGTTGAGAAGGCAGGACTGGCACCAAAGCTAGCCAGTGAAGTGTGTCACTAGATACAAAGGTGTGCAATCCCCACCAAACCCTTCCTTTCCAAGAATACTAGCAGAACTTAGTTGACTATTTGATAATTTCTGAGATTACCTTCTACTCGGACTGTTACTAGTGAACTTCAGGAACTAGTCTTGGGAACATTATTTGCTCTTTTCATGAATGATCTTGGCTCTGCTCTTTGAAACTTTTGGTGACATAAACTTGAATGTGCTCATCTTTTCTCTCGGTGATGTCCCACAGCATAAAGATGTGACTAGTGTAGAATAACAGGGAATAAAATTGAGTAGTATGTGTTTCCAGTCTGTGCACTTTGGACTGATGTTAAAAGGTACTATGAATTAGACCTACTTTCAGGGAATCACTTTAGCTAACTAGAAGGATCTATTTAAGATGATGTGGCTATGAGTGCCCATCTTCCAAGGTCTTGGTGAAATGTTATCTGAACACCATCTGAAACTGGGGGTGTTAAAGGAGGATGGCTGGCATGACAGTAAGCGAAGGTCTGACTTTATAAGAGATTCAGAGGATTGATTTGTTTAATCTAGCCTACCTGGGCACTGGGGCAGACTCTTGAGTGCTGTCTCTAACACATGATGAAATCAGCTTTGGGAAAGAAAAAGCCATTAGAGCTAGAGGATAATGTTGGCAGAAGAACAAATGGGTTTAAACTGAGAGGAAGCGCTCCTAATGATTTAGAGGAATCCAGCTCTGCAGCAGCTTCCAACCAGACGGTTGGGAGTGCAAGTCCCAGTTACTTTCAGGATAGAGGTTGGTAAATTGACAAAAAATATTATCTGGTATTCAGTCTGTGATTGTTACGATCTGAATTAATGATCCAAAAGGCCCCTATCCCAGTAAGAAATCAGTATTTGAGTAAGTAGAATGACTACATCTTCTAGAAGTTATCTGAAAATTAAATACTGGTTTAGGCAGTCTGATCATCCTGCAGTGGCAAAAAACTGACAGATAGATGTCAGATCACTATATTTGTGCAGCAGTATATGATGAAATTCCAGATCCTCTGATCCTATTTGTGTATCTTTAGGCTATGTCTAATTCATTTTTCATACCTTATTAGCATTAAGCAGAATACTGCAGGTTTGTGTGTTCTTTAAGTTCAAAATGACAGCCAGAGGAATATGTGCAGAGGACACTGAGCAGGTCATGCAAAGAATAAAAAATAAGCCTCCTTTCTCAATAAATAAGGGAAGGCTGTGCAGTGATGCAGCTCTTCTTATTTTTATTTTTTTTTTAACAAGAAGTATGCATTTATTGTATCCAGAAAAAATTATCAAAATGTCAAAAATGGTTTTTTGTCCTTTTTTTTCCTAGTTGGGGAATGGCGGTCAACGTGTACTCTACCTCTATAACCCAAGAGACTATGAGCAGACATGACATCATCGCATGGGTTAATGATATATTAGCTTTAAACTACACAAAAGTCGAACAACTCTGTTCAGGTAAGAAAGTGCAGTATGCTCTACAAATGTTTATTTTAAAACCACTTTAAAAGTCTGATTTGTTGAAAACAGATAACTTTTAACTTTGACATAAAGCAGTTACCCTGAGAAAGAAGACTGATGTATGTGCAAAGGAAGTGTTTTTGTATTCATGTTAATCATGGAAAGATAAGGTTCCTTGAGAAAGTATAACAAATGTAGAGGTGGATGGGACAAGTGTAGCAGAGGATACATAGAAATAATAAAAAAGTTGACTAAGCAAGAAAAGAATACAGTGATAAGCTTTTGTGTTTTAAAGCTATTGGAGTGGTATCAAATGAAGAGTGGATATAGCTGAAAAAAAGAGACAAATAGAGAACCAACATCCCAAGTGAACAAAATTCTGAAGCACCTTTTCCTTCCTGGTAAGGGTCTTCAAATCCCTGCTGCTGTTTCAGGAAAAGAGCGCAAGTGTGACTGAAGAAAAGTGTGAATTTGAGGAAATGAGCCTTTAGCTGCTGTGAGGGTTTTAGAAGTTTGTCAAGAAAATCTGCCTGTTTCTCTTTAAATGTAGCTGAGTTCTTGTTGTAAGTAAATTTGGTAATGAGCCCTGAAAAAAAAAGGGTAATGGTTTGAATACTTTGGACATTTTGGTTAATCAGAGTGGCAACTATGAGATACGTGTTAAACAACAGGGTCTGTAACTGGATGTTGACTAGAAATGACACAGACAAAGGCTGACGTTTCACTGAGAATACAGATGCCCCCGGGGAGTGATTCTTTCCGATATCCTACTGTGATTTTAAAATTTGAAGATGTTTGTGTTGGAGGAGATCTAACTTAGATTGCTGCTTCCAGACAACTGACACGCTGGGAATATCTTACTTATGAAGACAATGCTTTAAGTACATAGAGCCAAAACCACATTACCACATTTCAGCTATTTACTGATCCAACTGAAATGTATGAATGGGGTCTTATATTCATATTTTGAATTTACCTGCCATTCTGGGTAGATTTTCTGTCTCAGAAGTGTTCCCTGAGGCAGAGAAAATCCTTTGAAGATGATAGCCTCGTAGCCTATTCTTCGAAATTTAAAAGACAAATCTCAACTACAGAAGCAGGCTTGCATGCTTGTAGCCTTGCATGATGACTATAAAATTGAGGTAGCTTAAAGTGAATTTAACTAACTGATATGAAGTAAATATCTAAAGACATAGAACATGGGAAATAACATTTTTAACAGTTACTAAACTTGAAATTGAAATGTTATATTTAGCTGTTGTTATATTTACATGTCAGGAAGCTAACTTCAGCATTGTCTTCTGGTGAATTATATATAAAGAAAATATTCACGTGGGGATGTGTGCTCACACGTGTATAAATTTGTGTGTAGCTATATCTAGATAGATATATATAGATACACACATGCACACACACAAGGAGATAGAAAGATACAAGAAAATGGGCATTTTCTTTTCAAAATACCCAACGTTTGCCATTGTTTGAAACAGGAAGCATACTAGACAAGTTATTGACTTGTTCCTGCATAGCTATTTATATGCTCATAAATAGTTGAAAGGAAGCTTTTGAAGTGAATTCTCCATCAAGTTAAATGTGTGTGGGCTTACCAAAAAAACAAAAAAGAGAGAGGAAAAAAAAAAAGAGTGAAAAAAACCCCAAAGACTCTGAAACCCAAAAACCCTTTCCCAAAATAGAGGACAGGTAATCTAAGAAAATTTTCATTATGCAGAACATAATGAGTTAAGACATTTAAGAAGATGAGATTGAGAGACTTCAGCTGGGTGGGGCAGGCAGGAGAAAAGCACGGAAATTGTCACAAACGCACTGTCCCATTTCATTACACAGTTTCTTATGCAACAACTTCTGTGACCTCCAGTGAGGATTTTGGGACGCACCACAAGGGAAAAACTGAAAAAGGGTCGTCTCGTTAGAGCTCTTACTCCATTTCATATAAAATTAAATATTTTCTTCCTTTAGAACTTCCTGGATTGTGTTGATTGCTATTGTTACCTGGTGCTTTTAAGTTCATATTAATTCTTAACAGGTCAAAACTGTAAACTCAAATTTCGCCATTTGACTTGATAGTTGAGCTTCATACTTATACAGTTTTATTTTCGTGCTAATGTTCATTACAGTCCCAGAAGGGACTTTAATAGTTCCTTAGCTGAAGAAGCATTCTAGGACAGTCCTTCCTGTGGGCTTGAGGACTTTACCCTCTGAACTGATGAATCTAAACCCTGCTAGATTATTGCAGACACTAGAGCACAGTAGTCCTACGAACTAGGACCTTTTCCTTTGAGACTGCGTAGTCCATTTCTCACTTGCAAGACATGCATGTGTAAGGACTGAAGATGGATGGACAAGAAGCTTTGCGCATCTTTCTGTATTTAATATAGTTTACTATGTAAACTCAGAGTAGTTTATTTCATGTACATATAGTTTATTTACTGTACTTCTAGTGTGGTTCACAGGATGGAAACAAGGGGAACAGTAGCACAAGTGACCAGCCAACTAAGAGGCAGAGCACCAGCAAGCATGGTACAGACTGTAGTTTGAGAACAGCCGATCTAACTCATTTGTTCTGGCATTCCTTTGGCTGATGTTCCTTAAAGAATTGGCAGCTTTCATGCAGCTTAATGTTAGTTTCCATAAAACACGAGCATTTCTCCAGGACTTCAAAGAGAAGGAATATGTGGGAAACTCTTTTCCGCTATGAAAGATTTCACAGCATTAACAGGGAGCTGCAGAGCCACTGTAACTGAATTTTTATAACATACTGTAAAATTGTATGGACACTTTTCCTTCTTAGAATAAAGCTTTAAGATTTGTCATGCTGGTATATGACTATTACATTCTCGTTCATTTCTGTTAATAAGGAGCAATTGATAGGCCAGGGAAAGCTAAATGCAAGACCAAAACAAGTGGGGGAGGAAAAGAGGGGGATGCTAAGTCTGAATAAAAAGCTTGAAGGCGTTACATTTAGGAGGCATGAGCTACCTAGATATGGTGTACGCTCATGTTCAGCACCTGGCTGTGAGACCTCATGGGTGCCCACATTTTGCAGCCAACCTAACAATACTTTTGGACGTTCTGATCTTAAGCAAGAAGGGATAATGTGACATTCTGCCTTTGCTAAAGGCTTTATTCATAGCATACCTAAAGCTTAATGGGACAGTTCATAATAAAGACAGAAAAAGCAATCAGACCTTCTTTTTCTCATTGCTGTGGAGAAGTAGCTTTCATAATACACGTGCTGTAGCAATACCAGCCTATTCCCCAGTTGCCAGTTACAGGAACAGAACTGCTAGGATGAGGAGCATCAAAGGAAGAGGCTGGCTTAGTCATAAAGTATTTGTATTCTTTGGGAGTCTTACATGTGTTTTTGTCTCTGCTAAGTAGGCCGAGCAAAGTGCAGTGTCCCCTGAGCTTTCTGAATGCCTGCTGTAGTAGTGACGTGCCAAAAAGGCCAGGTTATGGATAGATGCAGCCCTGGAGAGTCTAAATTTAGTCTGCAGCCCCTGCGGTAATTCAGTTTTGACAACTCAAGAAAGAAAATATCTCTGAGCATCTCAAAGCAATACAATTTTCTTTGCTTTAGGTGACTGTCATTTTGTCAGTTTTTGATCTCTGGGACTGACTTCCTGCAGGGTTGTTAACCTGATTATGAAATTTATAATCCATTGTTTTAATTGAAGGCATAGTGCATTACCTTTAGATGGGCGTTAGACTTGAGAGTGTTTGATACATGAATGAAAAATAATAGAGAACAACCGGGTGGGTTTAATGTAGCAGGATCCCATGTGCAACCCCCACAGGCTTGCAGAATAGGAGTTTCGAATTGTTCCTTAGGTGTCGTGCTATTTTTGTGATGAATACATAGTCGCTTCTTAAAAAGATTTATTACTAAACAGCTTATAACTGAATTTTCTTCACTAAGGCTGTTTTTCATCTATAGGGAATACCAAGTGAATGTGTTACAGGGCTTTCCATGAGTGGCTGCTACATGAGAGTATATTCAAAATAAGAGTCAGGCAGGAGACTACACAGGGCTTGCATATGAATTAAAAAGAAAAAAATGCAAAGTGTACAAGCTATATAAATTATGAACAAGGAAGCTAGAAATGGTAAATGTATATAGAAAGGAAAATGCAGCCTGAAGTGCGGTATGATCCTTGCTTAGATATACTTGTGTGATCCTTTGAGGTTAAGGAGATAATCTTTTTTCCCCCTGCCTGCATGTGGAAATTCTCAGTAGAGTTATAAACTTGCAGATTGTCTGGCCTCCAGTGTGTACAGACCTTCTGTCTTTCAGGATTTGTATGCAAGGATCAAAGATTAAATGTGAGATGTTGTTTTTTGGTTTTTTGGGGTTTTTTTCCCTTGTTTTTAATAAATGACCATATTATAAAGAGAGCATGTGGTTTGGCATTTTCAAATTTTAGACTGGGATGCTTTCTCTGCAGATGCCCTGGGTGTTGCCACAGGGAATTTTTCGTGTGGTGACTGCTGTAGCTAGTACTGTATCTCAGTTTGAGTTCCTCCTGTGAAAATACACCGTTCCTTTGTACATAGGTTTCATTGGTACACCACTGCCCCCGATCTCGGAGGAAGGCAGGCAGTGTGACTGTAGGGCAGATGTCGGTCTGTGTTTGACTGTGTGTTGCCCCTCCAGCTCAGGGTTTGGGTGGAAGCTCCATCACAGCCTCTGTGGGCTGTTGTCCTTTGCGACCTGTGCTGTGCAGAGAGTCCTTCCTGGCTTGTGGAGGATGTCCAAGGTGTTCTGCTTCCAGGGACTGCACACTGGGGCTCTGCACCGTGGAGTTGGTCACCATCCCCTAAGCCTGGCAGCATGTGTTTGCAAGGAGGCCATCATGCCTCCAGCATCAGCTAGCCTCAGGGCCAGCCTGGCTAGCAGGAGGAAGCAGTGTGCCAGGCACACTGCCTCTGGAGCAGCACCATGTGAGAGCTGGCTTTTCTCTCCTGCACACAGCAAAGATCTTTCTGAGCAGTGCTGAGGTGACTGGAGAGGAAGGATGCTGGGCAAAGAGAGAGATGGTGAGAAGGGCTTTTTCTTCTGCATGTCATTTGGGTACATACACATGCAAACAGGGTGTATTCTGTGCCTTAGCTCCATAGGATTTGTGTTTTAATGTCTCACAAGGTGTATTTTGCTCAGTGCCTACATTAACTCATAACTTCCTACATGTATATTACTAAAATACACACTATAGGACCCTGTTGGAGCTATTTTGTGTCAGCATGATTTCTGTACAACCTGGTGTGCTGGTGCCTGCAAAGCTGAAACATGTTTCAACATCAGTGGTTTTGTTTTTTTCCCAGTTTGCAGCCTTGCAAAGGCTGGGTCTCTAAAGCAGCTTGGAAACATGATTAAAACATGGCTTGATCCCATTTGCACTCTGTAACCAAGCCATGTTTCAAGGAACTGGCATGTTGTCCTGAGCTCATACAATAGTGTTGATGGCTCTCTAATGTCTTCCATATGATGTTTAGGATTAGAGAGATACAATGGATGTTAATGATTGGATTTAAGATCATCTCCAAAACTTTCTGAGGAAGCTTGCAACACAGTATAATGAGATTTTCAGCCCAGAATTTTTTTTTCTAAATGTCATTCATTAAGAATTCAGGAGTGGCAATCGTCAGGGGTCAGGATTGGAACCGGTGCTATTTAACATCTTTGTCAGAGACGTGGATGGTGGGATCAGGTGCACCCTCAGCAAGTTTGCCAACGACACCAAGTTGTGTGATGTGGTCAACATGCTGGAGGGAAGGGATGTCATCCAGAGGGACCTTGACCGACTGGAGAGGTGGGTTTATGCAAACCATATGAAGTTCAACAAGGCCAAGTGCAAGGTCCTGCACATGAACTGGGGCAATCCCATGCACAATTACAGGCTGGGCAGAGAATGAATTGAGAGCAGCCCCAAGGATAAGGACTTGGGGGTATTGGTTGNCAGGGACGGTGACTCCACCACCTCCCTGGGCAGCCCATTCCAGTGCCTAACCACCCTCTTAGTAAAGAACTTCTTCCTAATACCCAACCCAAACTTCCCCTGACGTAACTTGAAGCTCAATATGAGCCAGCAATGTGCACTTGCAGCCTCGAAAGCCAGCTGTATGGTATCCTGGGCTGCATCAAAAGAAGTGTGACCGGCAGGTTGAGGGAGGTGATTCTCCCCCTCTACTCTCCTCTCATGAGAACCCACCTGGGGTCCTGTGTCTGGAGTTCCCAATCTAAGAAAAATGTGAAGCTGTTGGAGCAAGTCCAGAGCAGGGCCACAAAGATGATCAGAGGGCTGAAGCACCTCTGCTATGAAGACAGGCTGAGAGAGTTGGGGTTGTTCAGCCTGGAGAAGAGAAGGCTTCAGGAAGACCTCATGGCAGCCTTCCAGTACCTGAAGGGGCTACGGGAAAGCTGGAGAGGGACTTTTTACAAGGGCATGGAGTGATAGGAGAATTGGAAAGGGTTTCAAACTGCAAGAGGGTAGATTTAGATTGGATATTAGGAAGAAATTATTTCCCGTGAGGGTGGTGAGACACTGGCACAGGTTGCCCAGAGAGGCTGTGGCTGCCCCCTCCCTGGCAGTGTTCAAGTCCGGGTTGGATGGGGCTTTGAACAACCTGGTCTGGTGGGAGGTGTCCCTGCCCATGGCAGGGGGGTTGGGACTAGGTGATGTTTAAGGTCCCTTCCAACCTAAACCATTTTATGATTCTGTGAATAGAACTTAAACAAGGTTTTTACTTTTTAAAAGTTATTATTCAATTACTTGTACTTGCAGTCAGTTGCTTGATCTCCCCCCTTTTGAAAGAGCTTGTTAGATTTTGCATACTACTTTTTTTTTAGGCATGATAAGTTACGCAGGTATTTTAAATTAAATGGGAACTGTGTTTTCTGAAATTGTTCTGATCTTCCCATTTAAAAATTAATGAATTCCAAAATGCTAAAAATTAAGTATTAAAAACTCTGCTGTGTATAATTTATAAGCGGCTTAACTATTTAGATACTTAAGAAAAAGAGAACACAACACAGGGGAAACCTCCCTTTCACATGAATTATTTAAAACAATCAGTGGATCTTCTGGATTAGGTGGTACAAATGCCCCACCTGTGTGGAATAGGACTTTCTGAAGCAGATGTTAATTAGACATATGTATCTTAATGACCACCAGTAAGGCTGTAGGAGGTGCATGGTTCTGTAGGCTGTTTTCTGTGGTGGCAGTGCTACCTTCAGAAGCTCCTATCTGTACACAGGCACTCGCTCTGCCCTCACTGAACCAGCTGTGCTCATGCAACTAGGTGCAGGAGTGCAGGGCTGCACTTTAATCTGCATAAATGTTATAATTTTTTAAAGTGCCTTCCCAAGACTGTTGCTGGGAAGGGGGAAGCTCAGGGCAGAATGGTGGTGTTAATGCACAGCCCCATGAACTAAGCAGGCAGTAAATTGATGTGGGCTTGAACATTCACCAGGAAATGGACTGAAACCTCTTGTGTATTTTTTTTGTCAGTTAGAGAAATATAATTGTGTTGACCTATATCCTAGGTCCTATAGGTGCTGCTGGAAATGCAAAGAGGAATTTGAAGACTGGTCTCCAATAGAGTACTCAACATGAATTGTGCTGTTTCTCAAACGTGGTTATATGTAACACAACGATATGCTCACAGACACACCCTTTTAAAAATAAAAAAAAGCCCCAAAACTGGAGTGACATAACAGAACACCCATATTTAAAATATAAATTAAAATCTATACTATGATATCTAAGTCAAAGCCTATCTTAACATCACTCCCATGGAAGCAATTCTAGGAAGCCTGAGGTAAAAGGCAAGCCCCAAGTGCTGCTGTACTGTAAAACAATGATTGCTGCCTTTTGTGGTTTTTTTCTCCCTTTCTTATCAAAACTCGCATGCTCCTTGCATGCTCCTTTTTTTGTTGCTGTTGTTATCCCAGCAACAGAAATACTGGGTGTGTGCAGTTTCCCATCAGTGTTAGCAACCATTGCTCTAGTGAACTGAAGAACCTACTGATGACTAACACGCATACAAACCATTACATCTTTTCCAAATGCGTGGTCAGGTTGTTGCAGCTTTGGAGGGAATTAATAATTTGAAGGAATTTGTATCTAGTGTGACTGGATATATGTTTTTAGATTATCTGAGAAATATTTCCTTAAAGCAAGCAAGCAAACAAGCAAACAAACAAACAAATTCTAATTACAGGAAAAAGTATAGTCAGCCTATTTCCCAAATGGGATTTTTCAAAAATTGAGTAGGTGAAAATCAAACTGAGGCCTGGTTAACAGGATGAAAACTTGCATTACATGCCATTTTAGAACAAAATTCTTACTAAGCATTTACAACAAATTTCTAGTGTGGCACTTAGCTCCTTTTGCTGTGGTTTGCACATCAGAGTTAAAATAAAGCAGCCCCACACACAGACAGACCCTGTCTTTTCATGGGCCCTTTTGTGTTCCCATCTTGTCTTGTGTGGTTTTATTTGACTTTCTGGGATCTTGCTCTCACTCACTGCAGGGATGCAGGGATGAGTGGGGAGGGACAGAGTCTTCTGACATTTGATATGAAGGGTTGACCTGACTCCTACTAAAGGGGATGAATATTAACTTGGCAATACCAGAGCTTATATTATTTCTACTAAATACTTTATTAGCATACTAAATACTTACTATAGTATATTTAAAGAAGTTAGTTTGCAAATAATTGTTTCCTTTTCCTTTATATATTTGTAAACATAAATGCTGAAAAACCCCAAGGATCTAATCTTGCTCTCCAGCTGAAATCTAGGAGATTTACTGAGCAGTAAAAACTTGTAGCAAACAAGATTCTCTTGTCTTCATTGTTATCTCCTTTAATTTTCTTGTGCTTTAAATAGTCAGATGCAGAAGCAGTTTTGATTATCAAGAAAATATTTGTTTGCATTTGTGAATTCATCAAGCTCCGGATGGAAGAGGAGAAAGAGAGAAAAACTGAAAGTCTGTAATGATGCAGAGTGCATGCATTTCGGAACAAACTGTAAGTCAGTATGGGCAGTTTGGGAAGGAAACATAGAAGCAGGGGAAGGAAAGTACAGGACAAAAGCTAGAATGAGCTTTCAGCGTTGCTTACTGCAAGGGGAGCTAGTGAAAGATTATCTACAACTCCGAAAATGCTGTAAAAATTTTGTGATTTTATAGATTTGGTAGAAGCTTCCAGCTTCACCTCCGCACGTGGCAAAACTCTTCAATTATGATAGCTTTAAACAACCACCTTTTAGATTCTCGATTCATTCTTTTGTGTCTTAATTCTGCCCCACCATCCCTTCGCTTCCTCTGACAGCTGCCTGCCTGCCCTGAGCCTGGTGCGGGGGGAGCCCAGCAAACACCTGCAATTAATCAACCCAAAACTAGAGGTTGCTGGAGGCGTCATCAGCACAGCCATGTTTGCGGGTTGGTTTTGGAATCTGACCTGTGAATATCTTCTGTAACTAATGACTGCATCAATATTCTAAATCAAACCACACTTTTAGCCAGTGATTCTAAATTGCTTGTTAGCTGATATGGGATAAGACGTTTTTAGCATTGATCTCTCTTCTGCAGTGTTACCAGCTGTAGTTTTCATCTTTCATTTGAATGGATTTCAAATTATTTCTGTTTGTGTGTATGTGCATGTTTATGCATATAAAAGTTTTTCGGTCATAGAGACAGATTTGCTGTGAGAGACATTCTGGGCAGGTAGTATGTTTGCAGCTCCTCTGTATGGATTTGTTAAGGTTTTGGGGTGGGGGGTTTTTTGGTATTCAGGGGCTTTTTTGCAGAAAATGTAGGGAAGTTTTTAAATCTTTAATAAAATATAGTAGCATAAAAATCCTTTTGTTCATGTAAATTATGCAAGAGGTATTTCACAAGCCATGATGTCATTATCTTTACTGCCATTTTCTTTCTGTTCTCTTGAAAATATTCCTTTCCATGCACCCGCAATGAAGCATCAGTTGTACAGTAAATCAAATAGGCCTAAAGTGCAGACCAGTATGTAGAGAACCACTTGTGTATACGCTGTGGCTGTGAGGTAAAGGCATCGCAATCTTGCACCCCTTAAGTAGGGCTGCTCTTTCTGCTGCCTCCAGGAGATCTCAGCCATGGGCAGTGTAAAAAGTAGCATCCCCATTCTGCTGCGCTGACATTTAGCATTCAAAAGCAATGTGACAGCTACAAGCTTTAGGGCATAAATTTCTAAATTATAAATACCTATATAATAATAAATATGTACATAACCTCCATGTCCAAAATCAGGTAGTCCCAGTTGACTGTAATGATATTTTTACTTTCTCCTGTTGCTGTGGTAGGCAGGTCTCTACTGGAGTCAGGACGAGTTTCCTCTCTGCAGTTTATTGTGTTTAGTTCAGTCTGTGTTTGCATGTTGCCTCTGTACTTCAGGAAGGAGCATTTTAATGGATTGTGTTTGCCAATGTAATAAAATCCTCCTGTTGGGGAAATGGCCCAGCAGCTGGCTTCGATGTTGTGTCAGAGACCAGGTTCGTGCTGTCATGTGGATGTAGTCCAGTGTTTTCTGCCCTCGAGTGTTGTGCAGATGCAGGACCACCTCCTGGCTGGCAAACACACAGAAACAACTGCCAGGATGATGGGATGAAAACAAGGAAATGCTGTAACTGAAGTCTTAAACCTAGTAAGACTGTATCTAAAGGCATGCAGAAGGAATTTGCGTTACCAGCAGAAGGAGAAAATCTCATGTGAACACTTTGGGTTTCTAGTTTTCTAAAAGGATCTAGATGAAAGGTTGCTCAGTGCATTTTCAAGCCCTTGAGGCAATTAGATATCAGAGTAAAGCTTATAATTGGGGTATAGGGAGGATGAAAGGACAGAGTTAGGAACAAATTCAATTTATAACATGAAATGATTGCATAATAATCCTTTTGCATGAAATTAAATAGTCATAAATGTAGTCAAGCCATGCATTATTTGTATATCCATGCTTTTAATTGTAATGTCATTTTTCTGTTGCCACATATTTACCAGTTCTCTTGCAAAGGATGAGTTTAGAATAACTAATTGTGTTTATATAGCTTTCTATATGAAGATGCAAATTTGTCATCTGATGTTTGTAACTTGCCAGAAGGCTCCTTTTCCTTTAGGGAATATTTTACTTTGATTCTAAATCATATCAAAACAATTGTGAACAGCTAAGCACAAGGTGTCCTTGGAAAATCAGAATTTTTAAATAGCAGTTTTTCCTCACAAAGCTAAGCAATGTGAAGAGAATTTTTTTAAAAGTGGCAGTGGTTTTCAGCACTATTAAGCTCTGCTTCTCTATTTGGGAAGTTATGAGCACTGTAAACCTTCATATGATGGTTGAGTGGATACAGAGAATGAGAACTATCTCATGCATAACGTTGGTCCTGTCAAAACGCATGCATACCCATGGAGAAAAATGTCTTAAATTTTAAGTTATTGTTGCCTCCCCTGTAAAACTGGCCAAGCCAGGTGTCCCCTTTGTTATTTTGGTTTCTTTATGAGCACTCAGCAAAATTATTTTTTTATACAAATCATTGCTATTGATACTGGGCTGAACAGTTAGTTGAGATCTGGACACTTATTTGTCAAAACTGATCTGCACTAAATGCACAAAAGTCCTTTTTGTGGAAATGAAATTGAACTTTTCAGGAGTAATCGGATGGTCCCTTCTGTGCCCTGTATGCTCAAGCGCAGGGGGCTGGTTGCTCTACAGCCCCTCTGCTCCAGAAAAGGACTTCACTGATTCTTTGCTGAGTTAAAACATTTTGTAGGAAACGCTCTTCTGAAGAAGAACTGAAATTAGTTTTCCTCTGACTTCCTCAAACATTTTCATCCTTAATGTTGGGCGTGTCAACAGTAAAAACTTACTTTGCAAATGACAGTGACATGATGGTGTTGTAGGAGGAAGCTCCTTGCCTACCAGAAAAGGTGATCTCTATCAGCTGTACTCAGTATACTCTTTAGAAATTTTTCCATATACTTGCTGCTCCAGACTGGATTAGTTATACACACAGAGAGGCACGCATACCCCTACCTACCACCATGTAAGTTCAGATAGCCTCAAAGTTGAATTTAGGAAGCTTATTGTTTTGAGCGATAACTAAATCTGGTGGCCCAACTTCTGAAATCTATGGGTGGATTAACCTGCAGTCTGCTTATTTAAATGCTTTTCTCAGGAGATGAAAATCAGTAAGGATGTTTGTTTTAGAGGGGTGGGAACTGGCTAGTATGTTTTAACAAGCTGGAGCTTTACAATTTATTTTTTTTTAAGTCATGGTTTGATATAATCTTAAACGGTCGCCTTGGACTTGGTTGGCATTTGGTTACAAGTGCCAGAAGAAAGATGATCTTGGCTTCACTGAATTCAGGGGGCTGTGGGGATTGAGGAAGCATATTAAGAGATTTCCATTTTGACTGTGGTAATCTTACTGTATGGACAGTCCTGCTGTGTGCAGGGACTGCAAGAACTTAAATAGAAGAAAGATTTATGGTGGTTCTTCAGATGCCACACAAAAGTGTGTAGTGCATCCAGATTGAATGGAAAAACTTCACATTAATATGTCACACTGCTCAATGTACATTAGACAAGTAGGTCTTGGGTGCATAGTGTTATGTTGAATTACAGCAGGGACATATTCAGCACGGTTGTTTTCTGCTCATGCTTTCTGCTAATGACATTAAATGCCATTTGGTCTTAGCTGGGTGCATCTGCATTAACATCAATGCATTCTCTTGTTATAGGAGCAGCTTACTGCCAGTTTATGGACATGTTGTTCCCAGGGTGCATTAGCTTGAAGAAAGTAAAGTTTCAAGCAAAGCTGGAGCATGAATACATTCACAACTTCAAACTTCTGCAGGCATCGTTTAAAAGAATGAATGTGGATAAGGTAGGCATTCTGTATTTGTATTTTAGTCACTACAAGTTTCAAAAGTTGAATAAACTGGGTAAAATCAATAAACAGGGGAATCAAACTTCAAAATACTTAAAAGTCCACTTTTTCAACTTTTGAACTGAGAATTGGAGTGACAAGTTGTATGTGAAGATGTTCTTCTTGACATTGCATCATCTGAAAAGAGTATTTAGGCATGAAGGAAGAAATTTGGCATGCCCTATTTAGGTACAAAGTGAAAATTGAGTCCATGTGTCTGCTGAAGAATTGTGCAGTCTAATTCATTATATCTTAATATCAGAGATTCCTTTGATAAAATACCATGTGTTGGAAATTCCTTACCACCAGTGAACCTTAATTTTAGATAAGCAAAATTACTGGCGACCTGAATTTCCAACAACATAACTTGGAAATATGCGGGTTCTTGTAAGTATTGCATGTTTCTTGCCCAAAATGGAGTTTAAAGAATTTAAAGTATTCAAGAGCTGAAAGAATTTACCCAGTGATTCAATAGGATGGACAGCACATGTGATCTTGTAAAGTTAAGAATGGAAGTATCTTAGAAAATGGTTTGTTCAACCATAAGGTGTAGGTTTATGCTTGAATGTGAGAGTTTGACAGACTCACCAATATGAATTACTGTATTGATAAAAATGGATAATGAAAGATGTGTTGTCATAGTTTTGGTTTTGCACTGATGCACTACCTGTATACCCTTTCAAAGTTCTGCTCTGGCTTTTAGTGTTGCCGTATTCTGAAATTTAAACAGTCTTAATAGAGAGTCTCCTGAGACTTTTATAAAGCACTGGAAAACTCTCATTCTTTCCTAAAATGTTCTGGATGTTTTTATTTACAATGACTTGTTAGTGAAATATTGGAAAGCCTAGTAAACTTAACATTGTTAATTTTTCTGTGGGGAGCAAACTTAATACACTTTCTCAATGCAGAATTAAGATAAAAATGGAACGACCCGAAAGGACGTGCAAAATCCTACAGAAATCCTGGTAGGAGTATCATAGACTTGTAAAATGCTGTACAGTTGGCTTAACCTTGAAGAAGAAATTAAAATTACAATTATTTTAGGTACCCTTTTTCCAGCTGAAAATTGAATGCACTCAGGAGGCATTAAGATCTATTTAACTTGGCTCTTTAATCAGCTGCATAAATTAAGCAAGGCAGGGCAACTCTCCTCCTGCAGGTGTAGTCCTTGTCTGCCCACAGCACCTGGGAAACTTGAGCACTGTAAGACTGGCCCAAGACACCTTTTAGAAGTTTGATTTCTGTGAAAAATTTGTAGGATATGGAGACATCCTCATAGCATTTCTTTTGTTTTACTAAAAATTATAGGGATTTCAGTCAAATTCTGTGTGTCCACAAACTGTTCTATGTATAGCTATATATGGAATGGAAAAAAATTACAAGGTTAAAACCTCAGGGTTAGTTTATATGATGAACATGTTGTACCAAAATGTAGGTTGTTTTGAACTTCAGCATGTCTTGGAAAAGCTGCTGGGTTTTTTTGTAGTTCAAACAGTAGGACAGAGAGCAAGAAACTCCCATCTGAACCTTTTGAAGAATAGTTCATTTTTAGTATTCCCAACTGTAGCATGTCCATTAAAAACAGAAATCCCCACTTAGCTGAATATAGTGTTACTCCCAGAACAGCTTCATTCATCATGGCTGTCACTGCAGTAAGAAAGGAGTAACTGTGGAAGAGGAGTTATAAAGGCTTACATACACCCACTGTATAGCCACTTCAAAGGCTGAGTCTTTGTTTTATTTCGGTTTAATTTCTTATTAAAGCACTTACAAATCCACCATAATTTCCTTTCTTTTAGGAAGAAAACAATGGCATAGGAATATATGCTGATATAGCTAGTGGATTTTTGTGTATACATAATTTTTATGTTTAGAAATGGCAATGATATATTATTGGAAACCTTTATTCTACTTTGCAGGTAATTCCTGTGGAAAAACTGGTCAAAGGGCGCTTCCAAGACAACTTAGATTTCATTCAATGGTTTAAGAAGTTCTTTGATGCTAACTATGATGGGAAGGAGTATGATCCTGTGGAAGCTCGACAAGGCCAAGACGCTATTCCCCCACCAGATCCTGGTGAACAGATCTTTAACCTGCCCAAAAAGTCTCACCATGCAAACTCTCCAACTGCAGGTATTTTGCATCTTAAAGAATTCCATTTCTGTCTCTGAAGACAATTATAAACTGTGATCCATTTTACATAAATACTAGTGAGAAATTATTTCCTCATGTGGGTGGGCTGTTCTTTTTGCCTTGTCGCAGGCTTAGCATCTGAGACGACAGAATTTAACTTCTTGTGATGTGCTCTAGTTTGGCTGAGCCCTATCAAGTGTAGGGTCTCCCCCACTGAACCCTTGATGTAAATGATGTGGATGTGTAAATGCAGTGATGTCTGAGACGGAGACAAAAGCATTTAACTTTCTTGTTGCTGAATGTGTTATGTGTAAGTGTATTCAAGAACATGAAATGGAGTGTGTTCCCCTCTCACCTCCACCCTTACAGGAAATAGCTAGCACAGACTGATTTCTTTTTAATTTTCTATGGTGAGTGAAATGCTTCCAAATCTTAAGGGCTGGCCAGAAGGAAAAAATGTGCTTATTGCTCAGGAAAGCTAGTTCTCTTAAGTGAACAAAAGACAACTATTGCTTTTTCTCAAAGATACTTCTGTCTTCTAACTTTTTATTTTGTATTTGTACTGGGTTTTGCTAGGATAGTTAACTTTCTTCATAGGAGGTTTTTATGGTGCTAGGTTTTGGATTTCTGACCAAAGCAGTGTTGATAAGACATGGATGTTCTAGTTATTGCTGATCAATACTTACACAGCGTCAAGACCTTTTCTGTTTCACACTGCCTTGCTAGTGAGTAGGCTGGGGGTGCACAAGATGTTTAGAGGGAACACAGCTGGGAGAGCTGACTTCAGCTGACCAAAGGGATATCCATATGATGTCCTGCTTAGCAATAAAAGTTGAGGGAAGAAGGAGAAAGTGGGGGAGGATGTTTGGAGTGATGGCATTGTCTTCTAAGTAACCATTACATGTGATGGAGCCCTGCTCTCCTGGAGATGGCTGAACACCTGCCTGCCAATGGGAAGTAGTGAACAAATTCCTTATCTTGCTTTACCTGTGTGCGCAGCTTTTACTTTACATATTAAACTGTCTTTATCTCAATCCATGAATTTTCTCACTTTTACCCTTCTGATTCTCTCCAACATCCCATCTGGGGACAGCGAGTGAGAAGTTGGGGGGGGCTCAGCTGTTTACTGTGGTTAAACCACAACAGTGTTTCTGGAACAGGCCAAAGGACTGAGCCTGATCTTTAGTGTTTATGTAATATGGGTATAACTGGTCACTAAGCAGAAGTAATATTTTGATAACTGAGAGTTGAGTGAACAGGAGAGCAGCTAAAAATCAGTGAACAACTGTTACTGAGGTTGATTGCCTTTATGCTTATAGGTTTGTGCACACAGAAACACATGCACACACAATTCCTTTATTGTTTGATCCTGGGTTTACCTTATTCATGCTACCCCATTCCTCAAATAGGGATTAATTTTCAGTTAGTTTAAATCTGTGACCTGTCTTCTCATGGGCTCATATATGCACCAGTGCTGACAAAGGGAAAGGGCAGGTATGAGGCACCCTCAGCTGTAGGCTGCCTTACTGTCTGGAATCATACTCAGATTTCAGTGGTCTGTACTGATCAATTCTGACGTCAAAGTGGGGCATAGTTGGCCAGCTGCCTTCAGCTCATTAGTGCTTCCAGGAAACTGAGCACCTAATAGCAGGCCAGTGCTACTCTGGGCTTCTAGAGCTTGTTTACATCTTTGTTTTGCACCATCTTGTGTTTGAACTTTTGAATTTCAGGGCCTGGTATGCTGTAATTTCCTGCGTGATGTCTTGCATTCCCTTTAAAAACAAAAAAAACAGAAGTGTTAATGTCACGATGCTGTCCAGTTGAGACATTGGAAAAGACACTTTTATTAAATACAGACTTTACCATGCTTGTTAATTCTTCTTGAAGATGGTTTGCTTTTACCAAAGTCACAAATGTGTCATCGAAGTTAAAGCTGTGGAGGTGACAATCCTGGAGAAATAGAATAGATACTAGAGTGGAACCAGCCAGCTAGTATGGAGGGAGGATAATGTAATAACCTCGTGTCATGTTGCTGGTTGTATGAAGAGCATGTCCTGTGCCTTCCCAGCCTTTGTACTGAATAGGACAGCTGAGATATTGTGTGATGAGTTTTGGTAAGATCCTGTGGCTGTGAGAGCTAGCTTTTTTATGAAAAGCTTCCTTCATTATTAACTTAAGTATTGTCCAGAAGTGTGACAGGCAGGACACTAGTTTGATTTCTGTTGAGCTGAGGAGGGAGGATACAGACATTACATGATGCTAGGTGAAATGAGATTTCCATGTTTTATTACTGTTTGTGGTTTAGAAGAAGACTATTTCAGTTAGGTGTCAGTCACTCAGAGGTTTATTCAGTTTCTGGGTGAGCACGTCTTCATTTCAGTGATGCATTGTGCCTTTGTGCCTTGCCTCGCCACATCAGGTAGCCTGGTTGCTTGAAAGGATGGGAGTCCTTACTGGGTGCCTGTTGATAGAGAACACTCTGGGAGGAGTGCCATATGCACCTGCAAGCTTGTGTGTGCCCCATCTCCTGCTGTTTGGGAGTAAATTGGGATGATGTGGAAGCAAGCCCTGGGTAGCTGGGAAATTACTACGAAAGATGTGCTTCTGTATCTCTGTCTCGTGCACATGCACACTTAGCTGGAAATGAAGGAGTGTTCATTACATGAGTTCTCCTGCAACAGGTTAAGAATTTCCCACCCCATCTGGAGCTTCGTCTTCCTTGATGATAAAAGCTTAAGGAGGGAATACATGCCCGTGAGTAAGTACATCAGGTAGCATAGCTTAAACTGATGTCCATGACTTTTATGTTGATTATCTTATTATTCTACTTTCTTGGGTCTTTGGTGAAATGGCTTAGGTTTTGGGCACACCTGTACTTTATACTCCCACTGACTTTGTTGTGGGAGAAGTAAATGTTGTGGGCTGCGTGATGCAATAGCCTCTTACACCAATGCAGCAAGCATTTGCCAGCATCTGTAGCAGTTTGCCACAGTAGCTTGCCTCTTTTTTGCACATTTTCTTTTTAGGTAATTTTTTATTTGTGTGATTTGCTCTACATTAACACTGAAGCTTTGAAATCTTGGTACTGCTTTGTTTCAGTTAATTTCATTCAGTTAATTAATGAAACAAAAAGAAGCGATAGTGACAGAAAATAAAGAACACAGAAGATCTTTCACCATAATCCTAAAGTTTTTTAAAAGTGTGCAGTGGACATACCTAAATGTATGCATCTATTGTTCAGTGTCAGGAGCAAGCAGATATATGGGTACTCATTCATACTATATTTTTTGTTTTGACATGCTTTTAAATGTGCCTATTCTAAATTGATCAAATATATACATTTCTAAAGGAATAATTTATTCAACTACTAGTAATTTCATATGCAGTTCAGATGATTCCTGTTGTTCCACGGAATAACTCTTCCACTGCCCTTTGCTCGAGTCTTGTTTTTGAGTGATTTAGGAGGTGCTGATCTCTTCAATTATTCATAACAGCTTTAGAACATTCTAACACTGTATTTTCAGAGGTAGACTAAGATAGTCTTTCAATTAACAAGAAAGTGGTCAAATCCCTAAGGGCTGCTCTGAAAGCTTACCCAAAAGGTACTGGCATGAGTTAGAATTAATTTGGGCATTTTAATCTGACACTAAAGCTTGACAAGACCCATAGTATCAAATAGCTTCTTTCCATGCCTATACATGGGTATATACCTATATCTCTGCAAATACAGAGTGTGGTCTTTATTTCATTTTGAAAAATACTTTTAAAACAAACAAAAACTCGGGAAATCTGAAAATGCACCATTTTCTGTGTTAATCGTGGAGCAGGCCAGCAGCCATGGCCCTACCCCTTCCAAAGGCAATCCGACTGAGGAGTCAGTGCAGGTCAAGGTTAATGCAGCTCGGAAATGGAAACGTAAATAGGTCCCTACAACTAATCTGCTGTGCCACCCTCGCATTGCCTCGTCCCTTCCTCGAGAGGCACAGCCGTTTTGTTACCGAGCTGATGGTGGTACAGGGGGTGGGTGGCTTTGATAACACATGTAAAAGGCTGCTTCTAGAAACAGTAGGAGCAGGAAGGATTTGCCAGGTAAATGCAGCTCTCTGCTGAGGGAACGAGCATGTTTTCATCCTTCGAGGACTGGAGCCAGCAGCACAGACCACCGCTGCAGGCCCTCTGCCCAACGGCACCACAGCTGCTTTTAGATACAAGACCATCTGCCAGCCCTGAGCCGCCTTTCGATCTCCTACAGCCACCGCTCTTCTCTAATGCAGTGGTAAACAGCCTAAAGATGTAGAGTCCAAATCATGGTAAGGGATTAAAATATTAGGGCACTGTTGTTTGTTCCAGTTCTAACGCTCCCTGTGGAAAATAGCAGAAAAAGCTTCATCTGATCAAATTGAAAACAACGATCAGGTTGTCAGGATTTTAGCTTAGTGTCTTATGTAAGTATTCCTGTATGTCAGAGCAAATCCATGGAGCACTGCTTTGTGTGTGGGTGTGGGGTGTCAAAAATACATGGGTAAAAGACAGCTTAATAAAATTAATTATTTACACGTGAGCTAAAAATGCGAGAGGTTCTTAGATCTGAAGGCTGTTAGGCATTTTAGTTTGAAATATTCAGTGAGAGCAGGATGACTAAAGCAGAGCTGGAAAATACTGGAGGATCACATGAGGGCTAAAAATACTCATGCTATGACAGGGAAAATAACCAGGGCAGAATGAACTGTTTGTGCATGAATGCTTTATATATAATGTGTGTGCCATCAAAGAGCCAATTGCACAAGGAAAATACTGATTTTCTTTAGGGAAATGGTATATCCTACTGTGGAAGATGTGCTGTAAATTAATTTTGCGGGATAAAAATATTCAAAAAACCCCAGTCTTTATTTTAGCAGCTAGTGATATGATTAGGACTCCTGGGGGACTAGAGAATTCCTTCTGATGCTTTTTTCTGCTTTGCTTTCCACCAAAACATGCCACCTTTTTCCCCAGGTGGCAGGGAATTGGTAGTGGTGATGGCAACCTCTGCTCACAATGGTGCGGTGCTCCAGAATGATGTGGCAGAGCTGGAGATGGGAAGAGCCACAGGGCAACAAACTGAAAATGCTTTTGTGCCTTAGTTCACACGAGGCCAAGGAATTGTATTAGCCAACAGGAACAGCATGTGCAGTGGCAGTGCTGGCCCAGGAGCTGAAGAGGAAAGTAGCTTGGTCTTAATACAGGCACACCCCCTCTGCCAGTGTGAGGAGGGTTTAATTTTTAAACCCATTGAGCTCAAGAATTTAGACCATGAAACAATGCTGCTTGCAGTGCAGGAATCAGGGTCTTTTTTTCTAGAAAGATTGTATTTCAAAAATAGTAGTGAATATTGCTGTCTTAATTTTCAGTGTGTTATTGGTGTGGTTTGAATATCTCTGTTGTTTAATTTTTTTCATGATCTTTTGTACTTCAATATGCATTACTTTGCATGTTTTGTTTTTTTTTCCCAGGTTTTCATTTTTGGACTGTTTTCTCCTTATAGCTAAATGGACAGTTAAATTTTAGAAAATGAAGATTTTTAAGAGCATTTAAAATTTTAAATTGCATTCTTTTAGGCCTATGTGGAATGGTTTCACCCACTGAAGATGAATGCTTATGTGCTTAAAGATGTTTCTAGAGAAAATGGGGGTTTCATCTGAGAACAATTAATGGCTGCCATTAAAGTGTTGGTTATTTAAAAACTACAGAAAAGTCTTCATTTATGATGGGGCAAAGACTGTGGTTAGTTCCCATCTATCAAGTCTGCTGTGAAAGTCATGCCATAAACAAAACTTGTCTGGCAAGTTGACTCCATTACATGTTCCTGCTTGGATTGCTCTGTTGAAATTTGGAAAAGGTGCTTGAGTTTCAAGTATTTGTACAAACTTCTCTTTGCCAGCAGTCTGGCAGTGATGATCAATGCAGAGCTCATCAGACTACACTGTAGCCAGCAGCAGTGGAGGTATGGAGAGCTGAGGGATCAGAGGGTCCTGCCATCCAGGGGGAGTTAGTGCCACAGAATAATTAGGTGGCCGCACCACACCATGCTGAAAGTCAACTCAGATTTTGTCTGAGGTCATTTTGTTCCCATTAAGCATCATTTGTCATCATTTATGCCATTAAGCATCCCAAAATTGAATGTTTTCTTGCATCCCAGTGTAGCTGCAACAGTAAGCATGTGTGAATATTAATTCATCTACTGTTCTCAGTCATTCATTTTAAGTGGGTGGAGAGATTTTTCTTTAGCTCATGAAGAAATTACTAGCTCTGTGGCCTCTTGGTGGGTTTGTTTTTTCTTCAGTGGCATGAGTCAGGAATATTCATTTTATGAAATCCTTTAATCTGACGGAAGATAGACTATGTGTGATTCCCAGATTCCACTGAAGCAGTGGCCACGCGGGCTTAGCCAAGTCTCATGTTTGCTCAGGGTTTCCATTGCTCTCCATACTGTCCTCGTGCACATCCACACAGTATTCATACATGTGTTTTCTTGGAATTTTACATAAATATTTAGCAGATCACTAATTATTCATATAGCTTCAAGGAACATTTCTCTCTAAACATTAAATAGGTCTCTTGTCTGCAAGACTGCGCTTGAGATGAAGAAGTGAACTGGAATTTGCAGCCTGGCTTTGTTGTACCCAAAACCCGCACAGCACCAGCATCCACCGTTTCAAATTGCAAAAGTGTACATCTGTTTGTAAAACTTATGTCTATAGGAAAATAATAGTGAAGCTGAAACTGGGGGGGGGATGTATTTAGTTGTGAGGGACCTACTAGTGGTTGTTTCCAGAGCACCACAGATAGAAAACCGTAATGCTTTTCAAATCTGGTTCATCTAACTTATTTCAGTACAAGAACATAATAATTTGTCTTTCAACTGTGAATTTATTTTTGCCATCTCTGATAGTGTTGTATGGGCAGGTACAAAAGTTATCCAGGTGTTAACTGAAGAAGCTGTGATGCTGTTTACAAAATATTCTAATTGGACCCTGCATTGACCTAAAATCAGAGCATGCTGTAACAGAATTTCTCACAGAAAGGTGGGGCTGGGAAAGCACCTCTGAGATCTTCCAGATCTCTGCTCAAAGCATGGTCCCTAAAGCTGGTTGCCCAGGACTGTATCCAGTCAGGTTTTGAGTATCTCTAAGGACAGAGACCCCTCAGCTTCTCTGGACAGCTTGTTCCAGTATTTGACCATCCTCAGAGTTCTTTCTATGTTTAAATGGAATTTCTTGTATTTCTCATTTGTGCCTACTATCTCTTGTCCTTTGACTGGGGACCACTGAAAACAGCCCATCTCTATCTTCTTTGTACCCTCCCTTTGAGTAAGGATAAGATTGCCCTGAAGCTTCTCTTCTCCAGGTTGAACAGTCCTGGCTCTCTCAACCTTCCCTCATATGTGAGGTGCTCCAGTCCCTCAGTCATCTTTGTGGCCCTTCATTGGTCTCTTCCCAGTATGTCCACATCTCTCTTGCACTGGAGAGCCCCAAACTGGACACAGGACTCCAGATGTGCCTCATTAGTGCTGAGTAGAGGCAGAGGATCACCTCCCTCAACCTGCTGGCAATGCTCTTCCCAATGCAGCCCAGGAGGCTGCTGGCCTGCCTTCCTGTGACAGTGCATTGCCTGCGCATGCTCAACTTGATGTTCACTGGAACCTCCAAGTCCTTTTCTGCCACGCTGCCTTCCAGACAGTTGGCCACCAGCATGTGCGGGGGCCTGGGACTGTTCCTCTCCAGGGCAGGGCTCTGCGCTTCTTTCTGAACGTCAACAGTAAGCTTGAAAAGGAGTTGGTAATGGGTGACACTTACAATGCCGATTACGATGCAGTTCTCTCAGTGGTCAGCAAAAAGAGCTCAGATATTTTGTACGTTAAATATTTGTATAAAATTTTGTGCTTTCTCAGAATATGTAAATGAGTTAGATATAAGTATTTCCATAGGAGATAGGATGTGAGACAGAATTTACACTGCTTGGGTAATATAGCCCTTCTGAGCAATGCATTAGGAATTATTCCACACTTGCACTAATTGACTGCAAAGTCATTGTGGTGCTCAGTAGCAAAGTCATTAAGTCTACCAAGATTTTTCATCTCATTTAGATATCTGGCTGTCTCAAGTACTTTGCACTACCCTACCAACCAGCATCCTTTAATTCTTTTATGAAATTAAGCTCCCATTAGAAACGGGAGGCTTACCTCTGAGCTGATTCTAAAACTGATGTTTCAGAATAATTGTGCAGTGCACCTTTTTTTTTTCTCCAGGAAATTTTAGATTAGAAATCCCTAGGCATTCTCTCTTGCAATTAAGTTCCATCCAGCTGTTGCTAATACAGTCTGAAAAGCTCAGGTTATTTAGCTGGTTTTTGTCTGTGTTGATGAAATTGGAATATCTTGTTCATTCAAGAGCTGATCCTGAGCAGAGGAGCAGAAGTTGATTTCTTTTGATTTGTCTGGACTTTATAAAGCTTAGTCACACTTTGCTGTAGAAATTCAAAAGGCTTAGTTGTTTTCAAGGGAGGGCAGAATATATCGTGGTGAATTGGTGCTATTCAGCCCCCTCTGTCCTCAGACAGTGGTGATGTGAGTTTGCTCGTCACCTCCACTGCAAATTAGAGAGAATACCTGCAGGTTGAATGTTTGTGCTTGCTCTGTGCTTAACTTTCTCTGCAGGTTAAAAGAAGTGGTTACTTAATGATTTGGCTTTCTGCGATCAGTACCCCGATCTACAAAGAACTGGCTCGCTTTGCAGAGCTGTTGGGCATGAAAGGGAGCAATATGCCGTGGCTGCTCAGTGTGCCTGGCTTGGGGGTTGCACCATGATCCCCCAGGAGAAGGGTTGATAGGCCGGGGGAGGCTGCCCTAGAAAAGCTGAGCAGCTTCTCCTGTGCTTGCTGCCTAGAGAAAGTCCTGTGCTGCCTTCAAGTAGAAGTAAAGGTAGTTGGTAGTGAGGAGGAGCTGCACTGACCAGCCAAGGTTTCACACCTGAAGGTCCATAGCTTGTTTTATAGCATTTAGTTTTCAATTTATATCCTGAACTGTGTCTTGCAGGTGTAAAATACAATAAGAAATAAATGTTGATACCTTAGTTTAATATACATGGATGTTATTTTAAATGTTGCATAGCTAACTGTTGCAGTTGCATGTGATGCAAGTATTCACTAAATAACTTGAGGCCCGACTAGAATGCTATAGTCAAAGTGATGATTTCATGTGTTTGTTTATCTTCCATATTTTGACACCAGTTTTCTTTTGTTTATCTGTTAATCCAAATGAAAATAAGATACGCTCAAAGTCAAGAAAATTAACAATCCTGCTCCTAAGCAGGTGATTTTTAGCTAGTCAAAATACGGACTGCACCTGGAAAGTGTGCAATGAAGGCAGGGTGCTAATTTTTTTTAAATTGCCTAAAGAAAGAAATAGCAGCAAAAGATCTGGACATTTTTAATATTTTTCTACAAATTATTTACTCTTTGCTGATCTCAGTATGAGGTGAAAAGGAGTTTAATTTCAGGCATTTGAATTTTCCCAACTTTAGCAAATGTGTACAGAGAGGCCTGTAACTAAATCAGAAATACCTAAGCTAGTTTGATTAACCCATTGCTGCTCCCTTTTCCCATCACTTTTCAGCTCCTCGAAGGGACCACTATACACAGTTCTAGGTCAGTGAGACCATGTGAGCTTCATGGTTTGGTCGTATGGGCAGCATCACAAGTTGCCTTTCTCCCCATCCTACCTTTCCCTGCCTCCTTGCGATTTCTTCCTGGTAATGCCTTTGTGAAACATTGGTTTTTACAATTAATTGGTTTATTAAAGTGTAGTCTGACACTGGGGATATGTTGTGGAAATGACAACTTAGAGCAGTTTGTAGTGTGCCATGAATCAAATAATGGTATGGGAGGAGCGCTTGCAAGTTGTGGAGTGGGAAGTGATTGCTGAGAAAGCTGGGGCAGATCCTTCCAGAAGTGGTGACTGTAAGCTCAGAGCTCAGCTGGGAGCTGGGTCTTTGCTGGATTTGGGCTTTCTCCCATACCCTGTGTGGCCCAGGCTTCAGAGCTGATGGCATGTGGTGGAGGAGAACGGCCATGATGCCCATCAGCATGTCTAGACAGCTGTGTTTTGCTCTTTGTAAGAAAGAGTGGTAAATGTGGGTGCTGCAAAGCATGACTTCTGATTCACATGCCTGCTTAATAAATCAAATAAAATAGGTTGGACAGAGAGCTGAGTTTCTGCTCTGTCTTTTTAATCCAAGCGATTTTTGTACCAGACTCATGTCCACTACATCTGAAATTTATTCCTAGTTGGCAGGAATAAGAGCAAGGCTGAGAGTCAGAGTACAGTGCCTGTGGGAGCCCAGGCAAGGTGGTTGGCTGTGAGCCAGGCACTCGTGTACCAGGCCTGAGAGACTAAATCAAACAACTGACAAGGAGAGGGAAGAGGGAGAAGCAGAGCAAGGTGTGAGGAGCTGGCTGTGAGGTTTGTGTGAAGGCACTGCAAACCCTTTCGCACAAATGCTCCTCCGCTCGGGCTTTGCGTGCCACAGGCCTTGTGAAAAAGAGTACCTGTGCGCACTTGTTACTTGCTGGTTTTGCTGGTAAAGGTGTTGCTCTGTCTTCTGGCAGATTTGCAGTGCAAGTAATTAAAAACAAATAGCAAAACCTAAGCAGATCAAAACTCATCTCTTGGTCACTATGGCAACAGTGAGTTCACCAATGGATTTAATTCTGCATGCTCTGTCTGAATTTCAATGCCCTTGTCTCGGAGATGGTTTACGTTTGAAAATGAGGAAAGCGCAGAGGCAGTTTGGCTGAGTTTATTTCCAGTCTGTCTTTCCCCAGGGAGATTGAAGATAGATATGTACACTAAATATTGGGCTGGGGGGATGGTCTGTTGATGGCCTATTTTTTAAAGCTGAAAGCTGCTGAGAGCTAAGGGAACTTTATATTCTTAGTTTGGTGTTTGTTTATTTTAATGTCAGAGTTTCTTCACTCTCAGTAGCAAACTCAAAGTAAAATCGTGAAGAAATGTGTTTTTTTCTTGCCCAAGGTATAGCAACACTGGAGCTTCCTCCACTGCCACCTTGAAGTAAGAGAGACAACGGCTGTCTGTAAAACAAATACTTTTATTTCAGTACCAGGTTAATAGAGATGCATTTATCATGAAGATAAATCTTGATTAGTATTTATTTATTGTATTTTTCAGGTGCTGCTAAATCCAGTCCAGCTTCTAAACCAGGATCAACACCTTCTCGCCCCTCTTCAGCAAAAAAAGCTGCACCAAGCAGCTCAGCATCCAAATCAGATAAAGATTTGGAAACTCAAGTCATTCAGCTCAGTGAACAGGTAAATTTGCTTTAGGCATAAAATTAGATGCATTCATTGTCACAGGCAGGCATGAAATCTAATATTGCCCTCTGCTGAATGATGCTCGCCAGAATTATGGAGGGACACAAGATTGCAATAGCTCAGATGGGAAGAAGGAAAAGTGATTTATTGTTAAAAGTAACATCTGACAGAGATGATTGGTGTTTGCCAGTATTTTTAAAAGGAATTTTAGGAATGAGGTAAGTCTTGCTGAAGTGTGGTAATTTTATTTGATGTTGAAATATATCTTTTATTTCACTTGGATAGGAAAAATCCTAACGGTGTCTTTGCTCTTGTATATTACAAATTTGAAACAAATCATTTTAATGTGTCATTGCGGAGAAAACAAGCCTGCTTGTAATACCAAGGTGTTAGAGATTTGCAGGGGAGTAAAGACTAGCTCATTGCACCCTGCTCTCTGGAATGAAGGCATTAAGAAGGTAATATGCCATTTTTCATTAAAAAATATGATCTACCTTTGTAAGAATACTTAGTCATATAAAAATAATGTTCTGTAATATAATTAATAAAGCTTCAGAACTTCTTTAATGTTATGAATGTAAGGGCTTAATTTTCATTAAAGAAACTGTCATTCCTGGGCATGCAAGAGTCTCTGCACCGGACATGAAAAAATATCTGCATCTGGCTGAAGGTTGTGTTGTCAGAATGGTGGAATGGTGTAAGTGTCACTAGTATAGATGAGGCCTGATCCCTATATTTGTCCTGGACAAGGGAAAATGGAAAGGAAAAAGCTTGTGTTTTAGAGTCTGGACTGCCTGGCAGCTGCATTCAGGAAGTTGTTATTCTGGATCAAGTATAATTTTCCACAATTAAGGACATTTCAGTTTCAGACTTTCATTGACTTGAACAACAAAGATTTAAGTTTGTTGGAGCACTGTTTGCAAATTATTGGTTACTGTTGCACACTTAAAGATGGTGGATGCTTAGCTACATCCCAAACACAGCATACTGCAGATTCAGGGTATAATTCTGAGCAGCAGAGAGCACAACAGGTGCACCAGCCTTCCAAATGGGCTTTGGATTGAGTTTTTTAGAAGGTTTTTAGATGTTGCCCAAGGAATGGATATATGTAATTTCCAATGGATCTTTTTTTTTTTTATAATCAATTTAAGAGTGGATTTCAAATGTCATCTTAATGCAAATTGAACCATGACATTTGTACTCAGAAATCAGAATGTGTTCACTTCAGCAGGAAGAGTTGGTTGGGATATGAGCAACATAAAAATATTTGATCTTTACTAAAATAGGCAGTCACTACCACATCACTGCTAATGTATTCCTAGCACATTCCATGTGTAAAAGCCTTAAGCTTTATATACAAATAACCCTGAAGGAAAACAGATTATTTCGCCTATCACCAAAGAGGTGAAGAAATTTTGAAGATTTGGAAAGTTGGTGTTTTAATAGCAGTTTTTAAGAGACCTTTTCTAGCTAGAATGGTCTGGAAGGCTTTTATTAAGACTGGCAGCATCTGGTATTTCATTTCCCACTTGTGCACCTTGAGCATATAACACAAGCCAAAAAAAAGTTATGCTGTAAGTATCTCTGAGCCAGGTTTTTCTGACCCCCAGTCTGAACATGCTGGAAGAGTCAGATTTGCCCATTTTTTTACCACGCTCCAGCAACCAGGGAAATGAGGACAGCGGCCGCCTTTACCCCTTCACTCTCTTGATCATAAAAAATGTTGAATGGTGTCTGTGGATAATTTTTTTCAGCCCTTCCATGGGTGGCAGCTAAAGGAGATTGAAACATCTGAACTTCCATGCAATTTATAGTGGAAAAAATTAAGTAGTGAGGCTGTCCATACACTATATTTTACCACAGGGTTGCTTAATGAGCTATTTGCAATAATCATAAGCCATCCATAACATTTGCTAGTTTAACAGCTCCCAACAATCTTAAAGTTCTCTTAAAATGGTCTAACCTATTGCCTGGGTCTGTGCTAGTAAATTAAACACTTCCAAGGAATGTCATTGTGAACTGGAACTTGATTACCCCTAGCATTAAAATGCTAAAGTGGTCCCTGCTGTGGTTTTGGTCTCTGCCAGCTAGTAATCTCCCAGAGAGTTTGAGTGTAGTTGAGGAGATGACACAAAGCGGGCCATTACATATAGAGATGGGACCTTTACGTATGGCAAATGGTCCCAGGAGCCGTGAACTCTGTGCTAGTACACACATAGTTTCTGAAAACAGCACCATCTTGGCTGCATGTCTACAATATGTACTTAATCTCCACCCTGGCTCTGCATTCCTGTGGGTATTCATACTATCAGTAAGTGCCATCAGGGAAAACACCAGCTAGTAGGAACTGTTGCTTTTGCACCCGTTAACTGAGTTGCAGAGGGGTACTTCTGGTCCAGAGACAGCATGAAAGTTAACATGCTCTGTTCCTCTTACAGGATCAGCCTTTTGGCATGTAAGTAGAAGGAAAATGCAACATATGGATGTGCTAATTACCTGAAGAGAAACAAACTAATGTGTCACAGACAAGTAGCTGATATGTAACTGAAGAAAAGCATATCTGGTTTGGTTATTATAGTGTTTACTCTATACTGTAGTTAGTTAACTATGTGCATATATGCATAGTTTAATTATTCTGTTTCCTCAAACAAAGTGAATGTATAGAATGAAAACTGGAGAATGCCTTCATAGTAAATAGGTCAGAAGGGGAGGCAGTCTGAGCTATTGGCTGCCAGTGCGTCATCTGAAATTTGTTGTTTTCCCAAGCTCTAGCAAGCACAAAGCAAGAGATCTGGAAGCAGTTACGTTCTTATTCTGTCTGAATGCAGACATTATGCTCAAGGAATATGCTGCTGCAAATCCAGAGGACACATCTTAAATGTGAGGTCTTCATCTATAGACTAAAATATTGTAAACTCTTGCTCCATTTTGCAATTCCTACTTTCATGAATAAATAGTTATTTTTAAGATGACTGGTCACAGTATCAATCATACATTCCAACTGTCAAGGGAGGACTTGGGTGTAACACTCAGGTTAGTACGTGAATTGAGATGCTCTGAGATCCTGGTAGCAGGTCGATTCTGCTGTCTGACACCTCAGAGTGTAATCAAAGGTCAGAAGACGGCATTGCTATCTCAGCAGTTAGGGAAAAATGAACTGATAGGATTTAGTAGGCTGTCAAAGTGTTGTTTGAACTGCGCTGATATTTTTACTAGTGAAGGAAATAGTTTGATGTAGAACTGGCAACAGAACTTCGTATTAAATTATGTCAGCTCACTGAAATTCAGTCTGATGCAATTTAATTTATTTAGCATGTTTTATTTAGAAAATAATTTGTATAATTGCAGGCCTTAAAATGTGGATGTTAATTTGGCTGTAATTTTGATGTGATTGGGATCAGTGTGTTTACTGTAGGCAGCTTCATCTGTGATTATTTCTGTTGATTGTTATGCTGCTGTCCTGCAAATCTAAGAGTTACTTACACATTACCCTGATTGTGTATATCCTGTTGGACAGTAGTTTATCTGTCATGCTTCTGAAAAATTGTTCTTTTTAAGTATATACATGTTTGTATATATATATATATGTATGCATATATAAAAATATATTACAACATTTCATGAATTATGTGAAGCCTAATCATTAACAGCTATGTTGCACATAAATGATTTGCAGCAGTCCTGGTGGTGAAATTGAGTCTGACAGTATAGCTTGAAGACTCTTGTGAACAAGGTTGCAAAGGAAAAGATACTTGGCATTTGAGAGAATTTGTTGATAGAAACAGCACATCAATCAGAGCAGAAAGTCCATGGTGCAGCCAGTCAGAGCAGCATCAGAGTGCCAAAAGAGGGGTCTCTGACAGTATGATAAGTGGGGAGGCAGAAAAGGAGAAATGTAAAACCAACACAGCAGTACTCACATTTCAACTAGAGGACCTTTTGATTTCCTAACTAGACCATTTCCCTTTGTGAGCTTTTCTGCTAGGTCTGCATATTTTTATGCAAGGAAGCGTTGTAGGTTTCCCAAAAACTACACGTTAATCCAGGCAAAATAATGCAAGTACTGAGCCGAAAGCTTTATTAATTACCATTACATGACACTTCTGGCAGCTTTGTTAGGAGGCAAGTCTTAGGTAGCCCTGGTACCTGAGCTGCTGCTTTGACTTTCAGTAGAAAAGAGCACTGAGAAAATTGACCTTTTAGGATCAAGGTTAAGGTGTATCCAAGAGGTGTAATGGGGGAGCCTTGATTTGCTGTTCTCTATTGCCTGAGGTTCTGTCTAGCACTTCAGGAAAAAAAGTGGACTTCATTTTAAGCCATACAGTTGAATATACATTTAAGATTGTTTAG
Organism: Aegotheles bennettii; assembly: GCA_013398125.1. Taxonomy (NCBI): domain Eukaryota; kingdom Metazoa; phylum Chordata; class Aves; order Caprimulgiformes; family Aegothelidae; genus Aegotheles; species Aegotheles bennettii. Next base: position 288,153 of record VZRW01004796.1, on the reverse strand, counting down.
CATACATAATTTTAGACTGAGGTTTTTTTGTCTGTAGTGCACCTCACAACTGATGCATCATGTTTTGGTTTATATGCAGGTACATTCATTAAAACTTGCACTTGAAGGCGTGGAGAAGGAAAGGGATTTCTACTTTGGCAAATTAAGGGAGATTGAACTTCTCTGCCAAGAACACGGGGGAGAGAACAACGACCTTGTCAATCGGCTAATGGAAGTCCTTTATGCTTCAGAAGAACACGTAAGTTCAAGTTTAATGTCTTTTATTTAGACAAAACATCTTAATTTCGTAAAAATTTATTGGCACAGTATTGGGTCCTGTCCTATATTTAGGTCAGCAAAACTGTAGCAGCTAGGATTTCCATGCCTTCTCCCCGAAAAAGGAAGTTTGCATTTGCAAACAACACACTTTTCAGCTTGGGGAAGGGGTTCAGTAGGCTCGTTGCTTTTCGCTGCTTTGGTGTAGGTTTTGCATTCTAGGTTTGCTGAAGTTGATCTGAAAGGGGAGGGCATGTGTCACAATTTTAAATTGATTTCATATGGTTCTGAGCACTAGTTTTGTTTTTTTATCTTCTGCCTTTCTGCATGTAGTCTTTTACTCATGTTCTTTAACGTGTTGAAAATCACAGAAGTTCTGACAGAGTTGTTGTTCAGTGTCTACAGCTGTGAAGCTTCTCTAGTCCATGTGGCAGTGTTGCAATATGTCCCGCACAGGTTGCCAAATACATAGTTACATCTGCAGAGATAATGCTCTTCAGCATTTTTGACCCTGTTGCTATAGGCAAAATTTTTCCTTGTACAAACCCAATAATCCTCTACTACCAAAATCTCAGAAATGTATTGTCTGCAAGATTAAGCAAGAATCTCATTGCATCTTAGCTCTGTAGACACCGAACAAAGCAAGAAGCTGCAAAAATTGCTGGTTAAATTCCTCAGCTACATTCAGGGACACTGATTCAGTGGAGATTTAGCGGAACTACTCCCATTCATGTTAACTAAATCCCTGTATGCACTGGACTGACAATTGACCCTTCAGTCTCCAGCAGATGATGGCTTTGGCTCCGGAGTGTATAAGCATCAACTTAATCTCTCGGCAGCACTGTGGTACTGTAGGCTGTCTTATAGCTGTTCCCAGAAAGCTGTAGCAGCAGTAGTCAGCTGACTTAAAATTTTATATCAAAAGTAGTGCCAAAGCAACTACTCACATGGTTTTCTAAAAAAGACTAGTAGAGCATAAATGAAAGTTAGCTGCAAGAGCTTGCTCCTGGCAGGGGCCACTGCTCAGATGAGAAGTGACAGAGGAAAGAGGATTTGTTCAGTGGTGCAGGGTGAGTTCTAGAGGGGGAAAGGAGGAGGAAACCATTATTTTCACAGGAATAAACAATAAGACAAATTTGCTAGGCACGTGATAACAGGCTAAAAGAAGTACATATATATATAGTGGTCAGAGAAAATGTTTTCTGGATTCAAGAACAGTGATTTATTTATAAAGTAAAGCCAGAAAAATCCCTCTTCTCCCCATACCCCTACCACATCTGTCTTGTCTGTTGGCTTAAATAGCAAGTGATTCTCTGCCAAGGAATGCATTTGTTGCTTTTCTTCCTGCAGTTTTCCTTACTGGCAGAACACATTACAAAATGTTCTACTTCAGCCCACATCTCAGTGTTTTATCTGCTTCCTCCCTCTGAGCCTTTCTCTGTTGAAAGCATCATCTGTGCCTGTGCAGAACTACATACGATGACCGTGCCTTTATCTAAAATGTGTTTGCAGTTGGAGGCCAGGTATGCCACTTCAGCAGGAGAGTGCTGCTGCCCCAGAGGAGAATACAGAGGCCATTCCCCAAACGTTTGCTTTTTTTGGTACCTTTTAGTGGGAGACTCGATTTCCTCATCTTCCAGGGTGCATTTCCTCCTCATCTTAGCAGATGTACCGTAATTTGTTGAGGAAAGACCCCAATGCCTTAGCACTAAAGCGAAGACTGGGTTCTCTGGCTGTTGAAGATCCTGCCTACTTTTTGGTTTAGAACTCTGATGTTTCGTTGCCCTGCTTTACCCTTCAGTTCTGTTTTTTCTCTCTCTGTAATGAATTTGTCCCAAGTTAAATTCTGTATCTCACAGCATTTTGCAGGTTAATCCCTCAGTAACAGCAGTTTGACTTTCCCAATCCCCAGATGGGATATAGCCCTAATTCCCAAATCCCAGGCAACTCCAGCATTCCTAGTTTCTTGCTAATGAGCTCATTGTAATTCCAACTTAGATTTCTTTTTTAATCTCTGTTTCAGAGTGTCTCAAGTATATAGAAGCAGAGGGGAAAAAAGTTTTACATTAATTTTCAGGATTTGTGACATTTAAAAATGATACTGTGGCCATGAGGCTTTTCTTCAGAAAGGGGATGCACAGGAGTGCAACTCTCACATACTGCACAAGTGATCCCTGGCCAAAGCCTTGTGCTTGAATATTGTAACTAACTTAAATTTGGTTTGAGTTTATACTTCCAATAACTGTTTGAAAGCAATCTCAAAGTCTTCCTTCCTAGCTGTAATTTGTCAGGTATCTACTGGATTCGACATGACATAGAGATCATGTCCTATTTTTCATATCAACTGTTCTTATCAGAAGGGACAAGACTCCCTTTATACTTCATTTTCTTTTATGCTTAATTTAATCCTCCTGAAAGAAAAAATAAGAAAAAAAGATCTGGACAGCACTTTAAATGGTTATGTCTCCCAGTAGTTCATAGGTCCCCTGTGAGCATTGTAGGCTGTTGGGTGATTTCTGTGTAGAATGATTCAGAATGCAAGTATAGAGTTTAGCCCCTATAAAAAGCATTTTTCAGAGTTTTGATTATTGTAGTACTACATTGAAGAGATTTTTATCAGGTTCATGTCATGGTTGNTATTATTATTATTATTATTTTGGTCTTGATTTGGGTGAGTTCAAGTCTTATAGCACAAATATTAGTCCATTTGGGTTCCTTGTTTTTAGAGGCTCCCTTATCTTTTCCCTGTTATGGTCCTGTTTTAAACCTCATCATTATGTCTCTGCTTATGCAAGAGGGATGTTGTATCTGCTAGTGTAATTTAACGTTTGGATGATCCATCTGTAATCCTTTGTAATTTTTAATTACAAATTGCTCATTTGTAATCCTACTTCTTCATTAAAAACATTGAATTTGACCAAGAACCATGTTAAAAAAGGATACACATAGATGCTGGGGAGCAGTGGCCCCTAGCTCTCAGTGCTATGACTGCNGTTTTTTTTTTTTCAGAATTCCAAGTCACAGTGTAGTTTCAACCATTTCACTTCATAAGCTTCTGTTTTGTTTAATTCAATAAAGGCTAAATTATTAAGGCTGTATTATTATTATTATTATTATTATTATTATTATTTTGGTCTTGATTTGGGTGAGTTCAAGTCTTATAGCACAAATATTAGTCCATTTGGGTTCCTTGTTTTTAGAGGCTCCCTTATCTTTTCCCTGTTATGGTCCTGTTTTAAACCTCATCATTATGTCTCTGCTTATGCAAGAGGGATGTTGTATCTGCTAGTGTAATTTAACGTTTGGATGATCCATCTGTAATCCTTTGTAATTTTTAATTACAAATTGCTCATTTGTAATCCTACTTCTTCATTAAAAACATTGAATTTGACCAAGAACCATGTTAAAAAAGGATACACATAGATGCTGGGGAGCAGTGGCCCCTAGCTCTCAGTGCTATGACTGCTATAGACAGCATTGAGACCTCAGCATGTAAAGCATTTGGTCATACAGTCTTACAGTAGGAGAGCTTCAGAGTGATGAATCAGAAGAGGCTATGTGTCTAGGTAGGAAATCCAGAGCCATGTAGGTCTTGACATAAAGCAAAACTGCGGGAAAGCTTTTGCTTAGGCTGTTCTAGTTCAGTTTGTGCAGAAGTTGCATGGATTGCTGCCATTTGATCCATTGATTGCTCAACTGAAGTTTCCAGAGCAATTGCTTGAAAGGCACTTGGTTTTGTATCTTTCTACTCTAGCAGCTACTATGTCTGCTGCCGCTTTTGGAAAAGGTACCCACCCCCCCAGCAGCAGTTTTCATAAAGTCCAGCTCTTCAGTCTACAGGCACACCTGAATAGTTTGAGACAGATGGATCAAAGGGTCAAAAGAGAGCACCTCTCATTGTGGGAGGCAGAGATGACCATGATCGTGTGATCTGAGACAGAAATAAATGCTCTAAATAGATCTTCCACAGCATTCCTTATTAGGGGATGCTATTTAAGGAGATTCCAGAGTCCCAAGGTAATTTGGCATAGGGACTTCTGTCTTTCCAGTTTCCTGTATTTATACAAGCTGTACATACTGAGAAGCATGTGTCCAAGTCTCAGAACAATGTCTGAGGTAGTTACATAAGTTTTACCATTTCCATCAAAGGTAAGTCTGGCAGGAGAAGAGCTACCACTCTTCAGAGCTGCAGAGTAGGTTCCCAAGCCACTCCCTGTGGTTAGAGGCTTTCCTATGCATGAAAGGATAGCATGTATGTGACCGTTCAAATCTGCATGAGTGGGCTTTCTCATAGGTGTCTCTCATAAACTCATAGAGCTTATGGAACAGGTGCATTCCAGAGCAGGTCACCTTAACATATAAGGAGGGTCAGGATAGACGGGTTAAGGGCACACAGCTCACTGCGGCTAAACAAGCTTCAGTTTTCTCACCCCAGAAGGCAGGGCCACGTTCTCACAGCTGTCAGCTTCTCTCTGTGAAACTCCTGTTCTCTGCAAGTCTTGCACCCTTGCAGCCCACCACAGAAGTTGTGATTTTTAGACTCTACGCTAAAAGCTGTTTTGACATAGAATGTACCTACTTTTGACATGATGTACCTACGGTATGTAATAAGGTCATCGTTCCCCCCCGAGGGCTCATAAGGTGCTAACCTGCAGTTGTCCTGACTGAAGTTTGTGGCTTGTACCTGAAAATAGCTCCTTAGTGACAGAAAGCTTCCTTTCAGTTGGAACGTGGCTGTTCTTGGACGTGGTAAACAGCTGAATATTTCCATTGTATCAGCATACATTAGGAACCATATTCTCCTGTTCTTTCACTTTAGAAACATGAATATTTTATTGCCAGAAGGGAATTTTCATATTGCATAAGCTGCTCTGAACTATTCTGGGAAAACCTAAACTATGGCCTCCCTTTTCATTTTTGCCTCAAATTTGAAAAGTTAGCACTATCAATTTTTTAAAGTTTGTTGTTCAAGCCGCTTGCTCCTAATGACAATTGCCAGGAGGTGGGTGAGTTCTGTGCTGGTACCACATCAGGGATGCTGCATTTTGAATGCAGCTCAGTCTCTTGGAAAAGTGTTTTTCTCCGGAGCTGCCTACAGTGCAGTGCTACCAATGCAGGGCAGAGGGATCCGTGGGATCTTTTCAGTGAACTGTGCTCTGGAAGGGTGGAAGCCACTCGAGAGAAAAGCTGTAAATACAGCTGCACTTAATGGGAATGCAGAAGTAATGCCCCAAGAGTCAGCCAGACTTTTTTGGGCTCTGACAGATCCAGGCCAACTCAAGATACCAGGTCTGTTGTCTCTGAATTGGAAATTGTTTCAAACTGGTATCACCTGCACTGAGGACCCAGCCTTGCTTATGATCAGGGATTCTTCTTGAAATGGCAATGTATATTCAAGAGACAGCTCTGGAAAATACTGTGTGCAGTAACTGTTTGTAAAAGAGAAGTGTTTATTATTAATTAGTTCTTTTAACTGTAGCTCTGTAAATCAGGGAATACTGGGCTCAATTGTTTTTTCAAAGAGTGTGTGTTTGCAAGTCTTTGGTTATATTTTCCGGATGCTGCTAAAAATCACTGGTTTGGTAACCTTTGAACTCTGGTCTAGCATCAGTATGTTATTTTGGGAAAGTAGTATATCTGACCCCAAAAAGGAGGCTGAGCTTAATTTTTAAAGCAGGTGATAGCAGGAGTGTCTTGTCCACTTAGTGGTCTAAACCTAGAGTGAAGTTTGTGTGAAACCTACAGCAGACAGGTTCAGAAATCCTTGGACGAACTGGAAACAGGAGTTCATCAGGATGCTATGATACAGCATCTAACTGTTGAGCATCTCATTGTCTGTCTACTCACAATGTTCACTTACTGGAACAGTTAACACTCAGTGATGTTGAAAACTGACACAGTATGTAATATGCATTGATTAAAAAGCAAAATAAATACATGTTACTGGAATATTGCAAGATGCTGCTTTTCTCAGGTTACAACTAATTTTGAACTTACATGCGTGGCAATTGGAAGTTAAGCTTCAGGCTATGGCGAGCACTGTGTGGCGGCAAGATTACATTAGAGTTGCTTTCTGCTGAAGTGTGTTTTGGGATATTTTTCTCCCTGCAGGAGAGCCACACAGAAGAGCATGAAGGTGAAGAGCAAGTCCATGAACAGCCCCAGCAGCAGGAGGAGTACTGACTCACCCAGCGTCTCTGACAATTTTCGTTTTGTGTGAGAACTTTCTTCTGGAGAATGGAACATGTGTGGCCTCAAACTTGAAATAAGTTCACTCCCAGTCTGCCATTAACATTTATGTACCATAGTGAGTGCCAGCCAACCACTGCATTCTGTACCCATACTTTGCCAAGATGCATTTGCAGACGTCTTCTTTCGGTGTATCTTCCCAAGAGGTTGTAGGGCTACATCGCCTACTGTACATCACTGCAACTTCACCACTTGGCTGCTTGAGATTTGTTTTGCTCTTTAAAAAAAAAAAAATATTTATTTTTTTTCTTTTTTTGTCTTAAGTATGATACACTTGTAACTTGTTCTAACATATTTATATTGGCATTTTGTGTGGCCAGAAGTACCGTACCACTAGCTGTGTCTCTCACTTTGTGGTGCTTTTGCATTTTCTCGTACATCTGCCTTGGGGCATAAATTCGGTCAAACGATGGGAATAAAGGGATACAGTGGAAGTCATACTCAAGCCATAATGATGAGGTGTGGTGTGCAGGAAAATGCTTGTGTTGCTCATGTTTATTCCTTTCCTGCCTTCACAAAATGGAAGGCAGAGCATCTGTTTCACTAGGAGAGATTTAAACCCTTGTGTTAGAAAGCCTGTTAGAAAGCTGCATGGTATGTTTTTTGGCTTATTTCTGGAGGAACAGACATCCACTTAAGTTTTTGAAAACCCTCCCAGTTTCCTGACTAGTCAATAGACATTTCCCAGCTTTTCTTCCTTCCTGAGGAATCCAGACCCAGCCTCCAGTTTCTGCTCTGTCTCTGCAGAGCTCACTGCTGATGGAGGAGAGAGATCTCCTTGACACAAGCGTAGCCGCGGGACATGACCTCTGCCATCACACTTGGCTTCCCACCCCTCAGAAGAGGACTAAGCAGGCCAGCCATTTCTTTTCGCTATCCTTCCCCCCACTGCCTCCATAGAAGTATGGAAGACATAAAATTTCCTCACTAGTGCAAGGCATGGGGAAAAAACAGCAACAGCACTAGCCCTCAGTCCCCCCGCCAACTCCCTTTAAGTGGGTGGTGGACACCTTGCATGTGTTGAGGCTGCTTCCAAAGCACAGAGAGGCAGCAAGGAGTCCTTCTGGAGACAGAGCACACACCAGAGGGGGACCAGCTGACCGAGGGGGCACAGAGCCAGTTCTGCGCTTGGCTGAGCTTCCTCCAGCAAGGCCACCATGGTGCAGAACCATGTCTGCCCTGTTCTAAATGATGGTATTTTATAAACGGAAGTATCTCCGAGTGTATAAATCATTCCTTATTTTTCTTGTAAAACTGCGCGTTGTAGTCTCTCTGGATATTTAATGCTTGGTATTCTTGGTCTCTCACTTGACTTTCTTAATTCTGGATTGTTATGCGGGTTTAGCAGGTACGTGGATGTCCCACCCCAGTCAGCAGTCATTGGAAAACTCAGAAGCCTATTAGACAGCTAAATCATCTTAGACCCTCATGGGCTCCTTAAAGCGTAAGTTCCCAGGTTTTTCAATTAATCAACCCCCAGCACACACACACACGCATGCGCAGTTTTCCGTTCCCAATCAATCTTTTGCAGCTAAGTGGCTCTTAGTTAAATGTGAGATCCCTGCTGTTGTGTTACACCACAGACAATATATAAAATACTGTTAAGCATTAGAACAGGTATCTCCAGTTCCTTGATTACTCCCCCTGCTCAGCACAAGAGTTTCTGGACCCTGTGGGCTGAAGGTTTTCCATCCCTGCCTCCAGCATTGACCTCACTTCTTACCTGATGATGAATTAGAAGTGCTGCAACCTGCAGGCCAGCGCTTTCCTTTCCTGTGTTGATTGGTTACAAATAATGTCTGGTTTATAAAAATGTGTATATTCCAAAATGAGTATTTCTGAGAATCGCCACAAATGGAGGAATTGTCATTTTCATTGTATTTGTGTTTATTAGAACATATGTACTTATTACAATTGTCATTGTAATAAATGGTAGTTCTTCATAATACTGTTGAACCGAACAGCAGTTACTAATTTTTTCCAGTCTCCAGATTGTCCTTTAACCACTATGGAATTTCTGACGGGGCAAGGAGTTTGGGATCAGCCTATAAAGTTAGTGTCTTCAGCACCAGTCTTTGCTTACTGCAGTTCATCCTTCTGCTAATACTTGAGCAGATGCATGCAGAGCACTTCAAGAGAAAATGTGTTTCTGAAGGTGCGAACGGTTGGGTTTCTGAGCTCCCCCGAGGGTTCGTAGCCAGGTTTTGCGCCTCTCTCCTTCTCTCTCTTTGAAGCACATTAAAAAAAAAATAAAATTTAGAAGCTGAACTTCATTTCCTGAAAATTCCTTATGTCCTATTTCTGGTCTGAGACCACAGTCCTCTCACTGCTTGTGTCAAGGGGGAAGTGACTGATGTAGGGAGCCGGGGCAGTGAAGAACCTCGTGGGCACTAGAAATTTGGCTGTGCTGAGGAGAGAGCGATGCTCTGAAAGGGGAAAGAGTTGTCCTTCTCCCCCACCCCCTGTGAGTAACCCATTCTTCAGTTATGGTTTTAATATGCATTTGTAATTATCTTTACTAAATAGCACACCATAAAGCTTTGGTTATATATTAAATGTAAACTGAAAGGAATGTAAACATATGTATTGTTAATTATAAATAGATAAGTAATGACATAATAGATACAAAAAGTCTTATTCAGATGTATCAGTCATTTTACATTATCCACAAATTGTCGCATGGTAGAGTAGATTTTTGTCTGAATATGTGAATAACTTGACTTGCGTTTATCTTTTTACATATTTAATAAAAAAAAATGTTAAAATCTGTCTAGCTCTAGAGACTATTCAAAACAAAATAATACTTTTCTGGTTTAAATATGTATTTTTGTTTCATTAGTGACCGCATGTGAGAGCAGGAGGAAAAGGACAGCTGCTTTAAAAACAAAGTTCATTTATTCTGTGTGTGTAGATAGCATCTGTTTCCCCAAAAGAGCTCAGCAACTGTATCACCTTCTACAAATCAAAAAAGAAAATGCATGTATGTATATGCATGTAAACAGAACAGGCTTCGTGATGGCTTTCCAGCTTCAGAGTACTAAATCCCTTGTTGTATCTCAGTTTTGACACAGCAAAAGCAAAACTCGTCGCAGCCAGGAGGTGAAGAGTTCTGAGAGCAAGGGCACTGAAGCTCCCAGTGGACTTTTCTCACAATGCCCAAGTATTCAGGGATGAATCTCCAGTGCAAAAGCCATCTACACTTTAGATTAAAATACTAGTTTTGGGGAAGAAAAGGGGAAAACTTCATTCTCACAGCTCTTATCCGCTGCAGCATGAGCAATGTTGCTGCAGTAGTTGCTGCTAAATCTCCAGAGATTTGAGCCAATGGCTAAGGACTTCTTTCTGCCTTCTACCTGGTTGTGTGCCAGCATAGAGAGGTCAGCCTGGGTCCTCCTGCTGCCTGCAGGTGTCCTGGGGGCTGAATCTGAGTCACTGTCTGGCCCCACTTAGGGAAGGTTTCTGATAGAGGGGGGAAGATGAAGCCAGGACCAGAGGAGCCCATTTCCAAGCTGGGCGCTGAAATCTGGGAGAGCAGCACCCAGTTTAGTTGCTTTGCATAAGACTAGGGGGGAGGCATGTCTTTGGGCTAGTGCAAATGCTCAAAAGCCTAAAAAGAAGTGACATATTTTCCAGTTCAAATAGATGAAAACTTTCTCCCATAATATTGTGAAAAAAAAATTGTTGTTAGACTGTTAGGTCATCTTCATACCGTTATCTGACTGCGAAATAAATCTGTGACCATACCACCCTATGAACAAAGCATTTTTATTCCTGTTTATTGAACTAGTTACCATCTAGGATGGCTAACAATTCAATATATACAGTATGCAATACATGATCTGTTTTTATACTTGTCTTTATAGAGATTGTAGTGACAAGTTGCTTTAAAAAGGAAAGTTATTTGCCATGTCTTCCTATAGAATGTGAAAAAGCTGTTCAGAGCTTAAATTCTGTTAAAAGTGATATGGTATTTCCCTTTAGAAAGGTACAAGTGCAGGCAGGTTGTGGCACTTCAAGTTTTATAATTTCGTTTAATGAAATATTTCAAAATACTCCATTATAGTGCGTGAAATTGTGCCACTTCTGTGACCCTTATTTCCAGCTGTTTCATAAATAAGTGCAAGACAGAGGGAAAAGGAAAGCCTGTCCGCAGAGTTCCTCCAGTACAACCACATTTGATCCAGAGGTGTTTTTGTTCATTGTATTCTAATTCTTTTCTCATCAGGAATTCCTCCAGATACTTTTTGATGGACGAGTTAAATACAAACTGATGCAACAGGTGAGACTTTTGTGGCAGTGTATCTGGTATCAGATGTAATATTTGACTTCATCAAACAGTGAGATTGCTGACTGCATGCCTGCCTCAAACTTGTCATTCCCCTTCAAACACAGTTAAGACTGTCATTTTTAGCATCCCTTGTTAAATAAACAGCCCTCAGCCTTACTCTAAGAGAGTCCTTGGGCCATCAGGGAGCACCTCTGTGGAGACCCCATGCTCCCTGGGCGTCATGCAGGGCAGGGGCATGGCCACCCTAATGGTGGGGAGGAAGGCTGGAAGATCCCTCTCATCAGTGCTGGAGGGCACAATAGCCTCCCTTCCCTGCCCAGAGTCTGCAGGGCTCAGCAAAATCTCCAAACCAACATAAACAGTGTCCTCTGCCTAACTCGAGTCTTAAGCTGCTTGACTGTGACTGTAGTATGATGTTCAGGTGGGACCCTCAACACACTCATTCAGCAAGTGGAACATGCATACTTGCAAACCATAAGATACTTTACAAGTCGGTGTGGTATTTCTGCTTTGTGAAGAGGGGAAGCTGATATGCAGGCTTTTTCCCTGGTACCCATGGTAAGGGCTGCCAGGGGAAGTCAGCCCTACTGATGTTGTGGTAGGTCAACTGCTGTAATGGGCTGTACCAACTTAAATTGAAGCCGTTCATGAAGATATAACTAGTCGGAGCTCAGCTGAAACTATTAATAGGAGCTACTGATTTAAGGCTATGTTAACTGGGGAAAAAAGCATCAGGCCAGTGATAAAGCCAGAAACATTGTCTAAGAACTGAAGAAGGTGAACTTAAGGCTCAGCAGCTCAACACCTACATTTGTGTCCTGCTTCTGGCAAGCAAGATAGCTAACTAGTTAATAAACATGCCAGTCAGCCTGTCACATCCCACTGTGCAAGAAATGCAATATAAAGCTTACCTTGGGGAAAGTGGACAGATTGTTTCATTAGTGCTTCAAGGCCAGAGTCCCTCTGGGTAGGGCAGCATATGAAAAAAGATAAAACTCATGTTCTTACTCCTTCCTCCAAGGCACGCAGAAAACCTACTTACATTATAGATGAAGTGAGCAGTTTACATCTGCATGCAGACATGTAAAGTCTAAAACAAGCTTTTCTTGTCTCAAGTATTTTTCTTTTTTTTTTCATTATGTAAAACTACAAGAATTTGTTTCAAGCACACAGGCAAATAATTATTTACTTAGCATTTTGCACTCATAGGTAAGGTTTGACTAACTAGTTTTGCAGTGAAGCATGAGAATCTTCAAAGGTTTGTTGGCCAAATTTATTCTCAGCTGGTTACCTCTGTAGGGTATATTGCTAGTTGCTACCAAAATATCAACAATGTGCTTGTTACTGACTAGAAAATAAGTACAAAGGCCAGCTGCTGCTGTATCAAGCCTGCACTTCTGACAGATACAGGTCAGCTGAAACTTACTGTAATGCTGGGGAAAAAAAAATGTTTCAAAAACACTTTATAGTACCCATAGTTCTCTGAGCTCATTCTCTTTCTTTCACACGTTCATTTGAGGAGAGGAAAATACTGGAAGAAATGAGTTGTGAGAAAATAAATATGGAAAATGAAGCAGGCACAGGTGTCTGACTGGGATGGACATACTGGGAGGGTTTGCATTGCTGAGGTCCCACTAGTGACCAGGCTGGGCAAAACCAGTGCTGATTATAAACCATCAAGGATCTCATGTAACCTGTCATGGATTTATCCAGGACTTTGGACGCAGTGGTGAGGAGGAGGAAGACAAAAGCTTCAGAGAGAGTAGTAACATGGCATTAGTGAAGACAATAAATATTAGCAGCACAACAACTTGGTAAACACTTCTCTGCTGGACGGGAATCTTCCTCTGAGATGAAGCATCTTGTTGCATAATTCATTGTCGCAGTGGTTCGGATATCTGGACTATTCTATTCTTTGGTTATTTTAATCAGAATAATTCCAACTGTTTATCACATCAGAAGAGTTGCAAATGCCCACATCAAGTGTTACAGTCTGATAATAGTGCAGGTGTTCACTCCTGGACACGTTTCTTCAGGGAAAAGATGTAAATGTTCAAGTGCTCACTCAGCTGCCTCCCCTAAAGAGAAATCATGGAGATTAGCAAAGAGTTTTGTACGTGCTTCACAATTCACCATCTCTCTGCTCCCAGTCGGAGGGGGGAGCACCCAACCACAGTCTGCGTGTACTTGGGGACCTGCGAGTACATGGGGACCTACAAATATTCAGGTAAGAGAGCTGTGGTCTTTACATTCCTCTTGCAGCACACTGATGAGCAGTTAAAAGTCACTACAGACCAGATTCACAGAGGACATAAACTGTGATGGAGCTGGGCCCCCTCAGCCAATAGTGAATTTTGACCAGGTATTTCCATTCTGCCCTCCGCTGACTGGCCCATATCAGTTCTGGGCTAAAATCTACTACAATGCCAATGTCTGCTGACAAAAGGCCTCTTCCAAAGGCAGGCAGAACCATCCTTACATCCCAATGGTGTGTCTTAAATAAAAGAATGCTGACCAAATCCCTGTGAAATGAGATCTTTGCCATGCAAGATGTTTTACCTGAAAGCAAACTCCCATTACGGCACTTTCATAAGGATTATTTGACAATGCGCTTGAAAAAAAAGGGTGTTAACTGATGAAATTTAAGCAGTAATTCAGATAAATGACAAAACTGATTATCTAGCAGATACAAAAATGTACTGATAAGACTAAATGAACTGGAAAAACATTCATGCCACCAGCCTGGGAGATGCTAATAGAGGGACAAGAAAAGATTAGAAATTGGGACATCTATTTTACTTGCAGATTCAACGCAGTAAACCTTGGTTTGTGAATCATATTCATTTTACCTTCTTATTTTTTTCAGTCAAGTAACGCCAGGAAGAAGAAAAGGAAAAGGGTTGGGAGGATTCATGTCACGTGGGTCGACTGGTACATAAAACCAGTCCATACGTATTCTGATTGTGATCAGTTTAAAGCCAAAACCAGTCGGCTACATTGGAATAATTCAAGTCACTGAAGTTGCTGTGCATGCAAAAAGGCACTACCTGCAGTAAACTGACTTTTTAAATTTATACTGAATAAAACAATACACAGGAAAAAACCCATAACTGACCATTCAGACCCCTGGACACTGCCCCAGATAGCACAGAAACCATTCCCAGACCCCATTCTCCTCCCCACCCCAGTGCCCCTCTCCCATGGCTGCTTTGGAGGTGCTTGCTCACCACGCAGACCCCATAGTGGACATGGGCAGCTGTGACCAGCGCAGTGAAGACAGCGAGCACCGCTTCCTCCATCCAGCCCAGCAGCCCAGAGATGGCTGCGTAGACCACCAGCGCCAGCGGGAACAGGAACCAGTGGAAAAGGTCTGGCTGGGTGCTGCTCATCTGGCAGATGATCACCTTGCACTGTTGAAGCAAAAGGTGCCAGGTGAGAAGTGCTGGGTCAGGCCAGGGGTCTAGGGAAAAGTACGTCCATTTTCTCTGTGGGTTGCTTTAGATGAGGGGAAAACAAGGCTGGAGTTCAAGATAGGGCTTGTTTCTGGTGTGAAGACTACTATAGCTACACCTTTGTGTCCTACTGTCTGTGAGTCCTAGAGGACTTTATTACAAGTCATTTAAAATACACACTTCTTTTCTGGAGACAGTGTTTTGACACACTCTGCTTTATGAGCTGAAGTACATCTTTGCGAAAGGGGAGTTTGTTTGACACTTCGTGCTTTCACACCAGCTCATAAAGTTGTGATCCCAAATCAAATGTGCCACCACTTAATCACTGGGAGAGTGTACTGGTATTTTAATCACATGGCGTGACAGAAATATATCCTGATTCATTGTATAGAAGGGAGGGGAAGTAATACACACCACTTTTAAGTACTGTTTCTTTTTTCTACCACTCCTTCATGTACTAAGACACAATCATCGTGGTGGGCTCCCTGGAGATGTATTTGGGGGCCCAGGGAAAGGGATCCCACTGAAAATGGCAGAAAAAAAATTAATATATGTTGCATGGTTTAACTGAAAGCAATTACCTTATTTTCTGAGTTCCTGAAATGTAATGCGTTGAAGTTCAATTTTTAAAACCCGTTAAGTGTGCCCAAGTGTTTTGCCTGGTTTAGACTCCTTAAGAAACACGTCTCATTTACATTATTAGCTTTTTTTAAAAAATTATTTTAGGCACATCTGAAATATTTTTTCAATATAAGCTTTTATCAAAATATCCATATGGTAAAAATAGATTATATGTATCCTGAAAACAGTAGAAGAATGAAAAATTAATTCCCTGTGCAGTGCCTGAAATCCTATGACTGCAGCAGCAGGAGCCTGATCACAGGAAAAAAATACTGGCTTTACTGTCTGTGCTGTGGAAGCTGAAGAATGCAAAATAAGCCATGAAAAAATAATTAACTTTCAATAATGCAAGCAGTAAGAATTTGTACTTAATGTAAGTATTTAGCTTACAATGCATTATCAGTATTGATTATTTTTTTTAAATAACTCTGGTTTTATAAGTCCTTTGGGAATCTTCCCAGAGGGTATCAGAAATTGCTGAAGCAATCTATGCTATAGTTCTTCTGGCTGAATAGAAACACCTGTCCTAATTACACTTGTCCTGAGGCTGGATTTCATATTGTTTTAAACTGTTATTGCAGCATGCTAAGTATGGTACTTGATTTTTTTCATAACGATTGCTTATTAATATTTGGAGCAATTCACCTTCAGTGTATCACAGGACTGCAAAATGGACTATGCTCTGTACTCCTCCCTCAATTCCTTATTCCCCCTGGTCCTGAAGCACTGCCTCACACTACAAGTGAGGCAAAAACAGCATCAGGAGATGAAAGCACTGGAGTCTGGAGAGGCAGACTGGAAAGAAAAGGTAAGGCTATGGGACTATGCCCTGTGCTTTTCCATCCTTCTCGCCCACACCTTTCAATGCTACCCTGGTCCTCCTGAATTTAAACCTCTAGCAGTTGTGGTTTGTACCTCTGGGTAGTGTCCTCTCTCTTACCATTTCCCCTGAGAGGTTTCTCATGAAGCATTTCCTGAGTATGAGCTGCTCCAGCTTGTCAGCTGGCCATCACATCAGCCACTGTGCTCCTGCTATGGTGATTGGCTGAAGATCCCCTCCACAGGACTTACCCACTCTGTCCCCTCCTCCTGGACTCAAACATGTGCCTCTAAGGGCTTCCTAAGTGGGAGCTGTGCCAATTGCGCCCCATGGTGATCTGCTCAGACCTGGATATTTCTGAGAGTTTCACTAGGAGCAAATCTCAAAGCAAGGTCTGAGCCTCTTGGCAAGAGGGGTGGTCAACCCATGGGCAGTGCTGCTGACAGCCATGGGGACTGGGGAAAGAAGTTCTCAGGGATAAGCAGTTTTCCTTTTTTAGACCTGGGAGGCCTTTTATTCTTAGTTTAGCCAAAAAAATGCTGGAAATGGCCAGTCTTCCTGCTCTCAGGAGGCCACCACCTTCCCTACTCATCCTGACATTGCACGGCTACAAGGCCAGGTTCGAGACCAGGTGTTTAGCCCGAGGGATATGCTGAGCATCTAAATATGTTGTCAGAGGCATGAGACATTCAAGATATTGGCAGGTAGAGAAACGTGGGTTGCAGTTTGTGGTCTATAGAACAGATAACAGAAACCCAGTGTGTCAGAGTATCACAGAGAAGAAAAGCATTGCCATGACAGGCCTTACTCTGATGCTGGAGGAAATGTGCATGAAAGGGACCAGACAAGGTGAAAGGAAATACAGGCCTGTTTTACACTTTTAAAATGTTATAAACTCCAGCAACACCCATACATTTTTAATGCTTGCTTTTAAAATGATAATAATTTCCACTAAAACACATAAATTTTTAATTCATGAGAACCTCTAACACTGTAGTAGATATTTCAGTAAAATCAAAAACCAGGCCTGAAGAATATGCACTGCACTCTACATCTAATAAACTGTAGTCTACAAAGAAACTTCTGGTTTGCCATACTAGTTTTCTTCTGCAATCATCCTGCCACAACTGCTCTAAGTTAATTAAGATGTACGTGCAAAACCTGCCATCTGCCAAACTTTCTGCACCAGTATGAAATACTTGTATTTCTCATTTAGGAATCTACACTGTTCTCTTAAGATAAAAGGGTAGGTAGATTAGATAATGCAAAATGCATACAAAACCTCCTTATGCTTCTGAAAATAACCTAACTGTTGTGAGATTAAGTCCTTAAGATTGAACCGTTTGATTTGTGATGCTCAGGAACATACATTTATAGGATACATTGAACAAACTTCATGATTATGACTTCTTTTGCATTCCTGAACACGAGTTTCTAGAGGGGTTATTCTTTCTCTTTTAAAATCCCACATCTTCAAAGATCTCTCTCATAATGCAAGACACTTCAAGCCTTTCACTTTTTAAGTCTGATGGAGTGTTGCTCAGTGACACGATTTTAGACAGTGTTGGAGACTATTTTCCTAAAATTACACAAGTCTCTATCCTTTAGGGTATTTTAACCTTGGATGGAGGAACACCTTTCTACTTGGCTGCAGCTCTCTCGCTTCTCTCCTGGCAAGAAGAGAGGCAGAAGGTCTCCTCCAGTGAAGAAAGCCCTGGGTTAACTGCAGTGCTCAGGATTACTGTCTGGCTGCCCTTGTTACTGCTTCAGCAAGGTTTACGTTGCCTCACTGGCATTAAAAGGGGGGGAAATGGTCACAATTATGTGGTATAGGAGAAACTAACCTGTGGGCAGAGAGCCATAGCAAGGCCCCTGCACCTCTTTATGTCTTTCTCTAAAGAATGCTTATTCCGAACAGCGATGGGAAAACGTGGGGTCAGCTGAGCTACAGGATACAGGAATGCACGTACCACAGTAATGGGCACACCAGCAGGTGAAGGCTAACCCTCCCACCCCACTCTTGCTGGTAAATCAATGCTTATGTTCAGCTTGCTTTTACTTTGGACAAGTCTCCAGTTCTGCCTACAAGTTGGGGAATATCTGTTATATTTCTGGAAGTAAGGCCTGCCTGGGGCTGTTCATAAACACCCCAGAGAAAAAAAGAACCCTCATAAAATATTGTGCTGTGGTAGGGTAGGTATTGCAGTACTGTAAGTGTCCAGACAACTGCCGTGGTGTATTTTTGTACCAGAGCAGATAACACAGAGGTGTAAGAGTGGTGTGATTCTGCTGAGTTTTAACTACAGTTTCTGTTCCCTTCTGTTCATGCACATAAAAATAGAAAGCTATCTCTAAATAATACCACCACCGCAAACATACTTACAATAACATTTGAGAAAGCAACCCCAACCATCCATAAAAACAGTCTTGGTTGCTTTGCTAATATGTTGCCTGGAGATAAAACCACCCAGACTGTAAGAAGAATGAACAGCAACAGAGGTGACACAAGAGGTAGGAGGCCTTCATACAAAGAATCATTCTTCAGTGTTCTCTTTAAATGTGCTCTGTAAATAAATACAATCATTTTATGGAGTAAGAAAATGGATCCATTCTATTTCTGCACAGTAACTTCAAACTCTAGCCTAAACTCAGCCCAAGATTTCATCTTGTAACACAGCTACCCATGCAAATGTGCTAGATACCCAGACATTTTACGAAAAATTGTAGGTTACCCAAGTAACATTTATTTCTGGGATAAAATTACACAGCTTTATTCACATAGCTTCTGGTCAGCTTCACCTGCTCATCATTACTCACAGAGTGAGCTGTCATAGCTCTCTTGTTGTAGTTGTCATCCAAATGCACAGCATGCAGGCTTGCATTGAACTCAAAATAGGTATTTTTTGAGACTGACTCAAGTAACGAAATTACTTCAGCCAATAAGCCCCACGTTTTCAGTGGCAACACAGTCAAGCACATGGCTGGCAGGCTTTGCTGTTTTTTAGGTGTAGGGGTGATGCTGCTAGACAATCCTGCACCATTGTCAAAATACAGCCTAAAGGAGAGGCTTTTTTTGCTAACTAGAGAGCAGGAAAATTAATGATGTATTGTGTTTTCCTGGCTATTTTAAGCTGTCTTTTAAAGGTAGTACTATTAAAGGTAGTAAATGACTATTTTCTGTCAGCTAGAAAAAAGGTGACTGTAAGAACAAGAGCTTTTGCATCTACCTTGCATCTGTCTCACTCGGGCAAAACTCCTAGAGAGGTTATAAAAAGAGTAGGAGGTTTAATTTACTGGAGTTCACTCTCATTAAACCATTTCTTCATACCAATAGTTCAGAAGAGCAATTCTGTGTGAGAAGTATGCTGGAAATACCTGGTTTAAAATCTCTGAACATTTGTATTTATAGAAACAGCTAAACAAAAATCCAATAAATTTCTTTCTTGTTCTGAAAAAGAATATTCTTCTGATAAAACAACAAAAGAGGCAGCAGGACAAAGAAAGAGCAGAGATGACCGGAAAACTCAAATTCCTCATCACCAAATAGCTTGTGTGTGCATCCTTCAGGCATTTCTGACCGGTTCTTTAGAATTGCTGTGCTCAGTAACTGTTCAGAGGAATGATAAACCCACCGGAAGGCTTGAGAGAAACTATGTCAAATGATGGCTTGAAAAGGAAAACACTAAACGGAAGTCCAAACATAAGAGGAAATAAAGCAAAAACTAAATGTTCATCAGAGCAAATGCTGCTACTGCCAGGGACCAATGTGCCCAAGGTGCGCTCCTCCGTCTCCCAGTCTTCCCTGAACCAAAGTCACTCGCACCACTGGTCCCCAACCCCCTCCCAGTGCTGCTCCCAGCACCCTGCCCCAAAGCCCAGCATTTCTGCACATCCTCAGCCCTTCCTGCCCCAAACTCAGGGCAACTTCATGCTTTTATTAACTACACCAAGTACTACAACGTGAAAAGGGCTGTGTAGGAGCAATGCATTATTGTCTTATGGTCTCTCCAAAATGAAAATGTTATATTAATTTCCGCTAATTCCTGAAGACAGGCAGTGACAGTCCCTCCTTCAGGACACTTAGGATCTGAGAGGCCTGATGTAACAGAGAAGTGAAACAAGCTAATGAATACTGGAGGAAGGCAGGCAGCATTAATAAAAATAGGCCATCGGAGTACAAACTAACCATGTATAAAATGCCTAGGTGTAGCAAGCCAACTCTCAGATGTAATCACAGCTTGCCACCTGCCTAGCCTGTATCTGATAGCAATTATCTGCAGACTTCATACTGAGAAGAGCTTTACAGAAGGATCCGGAACACAATAAAGTACTTCATGGAGTGCATGGAGTGCAGCTACAGAACTTTACCTAGTGCAGGTAGAAGTTACAAATCACATTTGACTGCAAATAAAATGCAGTGTTTATAACTACAGAGCTTTCATCAGTTTACTGTGCAGAACCTGCACAACACTGCCTGGAAATGGCTATTGACGGGAAGAGGAGAGGAGCTGTAAACATGGAAAAGAAACCAGTCAGATCCTCAAAATCAACCAGAAAAACCTTTCACTACATTATCAGGACAGCATCTGGCTGATAGAAGCTAGGCTACTTCCTCACTAAAGTGAGGAAATTGTTAAATATACAGAATGCAAAGGGATGTAACTTATTTAATGTTAATTTACTTACCTGTGAATGTTGTATAGTGTTTGTGGAAGTGAAAGAAATAAACTGAAGCCTGGAAGAGAAAAAGATTCATATGTAATGATATACAGTCCTGCTACACTGATGATCTCAGAGTTTACTCATATGATAACAGAGCTAGTGTGTTATTTTAAAAATGAATCAATATTTTGGTACTCATCACAGGATATGAACTGAGTTTGGAGGATTCAGGCAATAATAAAACCTTCCTCATTTTTCCAAAAGTTAGCTGCTAGAAATAGTTGTGCAATGAGTGACAAGACCAGAACAATTTTTTAAAATTCTCATGCAGTTAGTAGGTAGGATCAGTTACTTGTCATACAGGTTCCTCTGTTGGACCCAAGAAGGATCATGGCGCCATTTGGCAAGGGCTGCTCTCTGTTTATGTAGAAAAAAAAAGCCCGACACCAAAAACTTTCCAATGGAATATATAAAGACTATTGAACAAGTGTGCCCACATTACTGGGGAAATAACAGGCTTATAGTTCATTTACAGTTCAATATCTAAGGTTCAACTTGTGATCTGCTTTGCCAAGAGAATGGCTGAAATTAATTAATTTTCATTATGCAGCCATCATTTGAATGCATGAGGTTTTTTACTATTTTTTTTAAATACAGCTGTGACCTTTCTGGAGCTCAGTTTTAATCTACAAAGGCCATGGAATTCACAGTTGCTACTACTGTGTCTATCTGCATTGCCACTGGTATTACCAACACAGCTGCTAGTAGCCCGGGAGCTGCCTGAAGACCCAGTTGTACCCCGCCTAGCACCCACATCCCAAACATGTTGGTCCAACCAAGGGTCAAAGAAGACCTCCAGCAAGAAGTGGAAGTTCCAAGTTTAAATGAAAAAGCAACAGTATTAGTCAGTCCAACTGGTGGAAATATATATAATCTTTTTTTAATCTGTGACACACATTTTCAATGTGTTTCCCTGCAGAGCTCCCTGGGTTTGGTTTGCTTTTTCCCCACTTTCTGTGTATCAAGGGCTTTTCCCTGGTCTGTTTGCTGCTTGGAGATTGCTCTGGGTAGCATATTTCTGCCTGGCTTTTATATTATAAGGCATGAAGATTGGTTCTGGTGCACTAAATTAATACGTAATTCCTATTTTGTTATGGGCAAGAAAAGCACTCTGATGTTGTAAACCTTCTTTTTTACCTTTTTTACCCAAGGTTTTTACCTTAAAAAAATCTCATTTAAGAAACATAGTGTACTCTTTGTACAGAAAAGCAGCAAACTTTAATCTCTTTACTAGAAATAAGGAAAACTAAGAACGAACAGAGGAAAGGACTGATTTCAGATGACTTTGTACTGGGGATAAAATGGCATAGCAGAGCCTCGAGAAATGTCAGTGTTTACGGTTCTGTCCTCATCAAAGACATACCCAAGTGTTTAGCACACTCTGGCCAGAGTGGCAACCCAAGAGAAGAAAAAACAAAAAAGCGGGAATAGTGGAGATCAGGATTGTTGGAAAACAGAAGTAAAAAGGGATGCAAAGGATAATCTATTTCTCCAGTCTTTCTTATTATCTTTTAAAGAGGAGGAAACAAAGAATTGAAAAAAAGAATAACCATCTTGTAAATAATTTCAGGTATTGCATTTTTGCATGTTTACTCCTTGGTTTTGCCTTCTAAAACATATAAGATAAAGAGCTCTGCTTTTTTACCATGGCAGGAACTCTGTATCAAACAGCTGAAGGATGTGCAGCTGAAGTAATATCCCAAGTATTCTGTAAATGTATTTCTAAAATTTGCAAGCTTAGTGCCTTCAGAGTGATCTGTGTTTAATGTGCACTCCAGTTAGCTATGTTTCCTATTAGGCAGGGAGGGCTAGTTCAATAAAATCTTGAGTTACGTACAGCAGTTCCAACATCTGTATCACATTAGAGCAGACATGAGACAAAACATTGACTCTTGAGGTTAAATCTAAATTTCCTGCTGCAATCCTGAAGTTTGATTTGTTAGGAGAAAAGCAATGGAGACTAGAACTAGAAATAGAATTCAAAGAGCAATGGTTGCCAACAATTTGTTATTTTTATGAAGTGCCATTTTAGTTAGAAATAACACACTGACCACAAACAATCCCCCAGCTAACTACCACAAACAATCCCCCAGCTAACTAAAAGCCACTTTCGGACTGGGGCAGTTACACCAGTTACTCCTCCGTATTTTTACACGGCTTCACTTCTAGCAGAGTGAGAGCTGAGGATGTGGTAGGGAAAGCAAAGGGTGTTCCCCTGTTTCTTAAGGGATTTTCAAAATTCCATCATTTCCTACAACATGTTTCTTTCCCAACTTTTTTTAGCTAAGGGGGCCTGGCTTGGGGGCTGCTTTTGGTACTCATTAAGCCTGCTTTTTAATTGGCATTAAGGATCCCTTTGTGCCCAGGAGCTAAACTGCTGCTTCCGCATTGCTGCCATTCCCTCCTGGTCTGGGGAACAAAAGGTGCAGCCTGGAAAGCAAAGCCACTGCTGTCTCTCTGGCTCTCAGTCACCCAGGCACTGCCCAAGTCATGATGATGGAGCTAAAAGTACATATTGTATTTTAAAATAATTAAACCCCCCAAGTTTAGTGTATTAGACACTTTTAACACATTACAGAAAATAGAACTCATCACATGTTTCTTAGAAGTATTACTGCAGTTCCAGTAATTTTTCTTTTCTCCTTTAATATTTTCCCTCATTTCCAGCTGATTTAAATTCTGAGACCTAACTGTAAGAACACAGGCCTATATTAAAGGCAGAAATACTAAAGCACAGATGGGTGGCACAGATACACACAAAGAATTTTTGTGTCACCCTAGGCTGAAGGTATCAAGCCCAAATCCTCGGATTTAGGTACAATCCTATGGTTAGTCCTCTGCCTTGCACTACCCTGACTCCCTTTCCAGAGAAATAAGCATTTGCAAAGCTCTTTAACAGGAATTATTTTGTCTATATTAAAAAAAAAACAAACAACAAAAACAAAGCCACACATGCAAAAATTCAGGATTAGAGACATGTCAGAAATAAAGGTATATCTTGTTTTTCAAATATATATATATGAATATATATATATATGAACACACAGATACATACACATACATGCATAAAGATAATTCCCATCACTTCTAGTGACAACTTTAGATTTCATTTGATGCTTTCAAATTCAATTCCAAAACTCTAAGATGTTACCTGCGTGATACTGCTGAGTGAATTAAAAGAATAGAAAAATTAAAAGGAAAAAGGGGAGAAAAGGGGGGGNAAGGGGGGGGGGGAAGGAAAAAAGGAAAACAGCTAGCACATGATGGATACCATGGTACATTTGTCTCCAGTGTCAGTCTAGACTAGCAATAAAGTATTTAAGTTTAGTTACATAAGGACATCTTAAACCATGCCCTAAAGACTACTGAGGGCCTGCTGACAGCCAGGTTGTTTCCGTGACATGGTGCAGTTACTGAATGTGGCTGCTATTCCTGGGTTAATTTAGGCATTTCTGCAAAATACAGACTTGCTTGTTGCAGAGAAAGAGAGGTTACGGCTGGAAACCAACTGCTGATGCTGCCTGTCAGCTCTTGGAAAATGCTATTTCAGAGAAAGCTAGAAAGCCTATCGCAGGTAGCCAGGTTCCTGAATACACCAAACTTCACAGATCATAAACATCATTAAATAAAGAAGCAACCCCGAGTAGGTAGCCAAGACACCTAAACCACTATTTTTAAACAAATTATACTGTTCAAATGAAGGACACTTATGTTCACAGTTTATCTTCTCCACACTTCCGCTATGGTAAATCCCATTTGTTGGTAAGTTCCTCAGAGAACCATCCTAATTGAAATGCTGTTTGTTAAAAACTGGCTCTTCCTCGTAGTTAAAAGTTAAAAAACAAGAAAGTGCAATGCAGAGATGTAATTTTAAGTGATCACCACACTGGAAACTGGGGGAATTTGTTCAGGAAAGCACCCTTCCATCCCCCCTGCACTCCCCCAAAAAAAGACAAGGGGTCTGCGCAGACCTTGTCCTGGGCATATTGCAGAAGTTGAACTAGGCAAAAATCAGCTTTTTAACAACAGGCAGTTGCATTTCAGCCTACAAATGAAATATCCCCTCTTGTCCTTCAATTGCTGACACCTCCACATGGCAAGTATACTGCTTGGCCTTGCTACTGCTAGGTTGATAATTCATCATAGCCTATGCTTGCTTTTAAGAAATGGGATGTCAAACACATCATTTATCTTTCTTAGCCATTAGACAAAAAAAATTAAGATTAAAAATCTTTAGGCCCCAATATTAGCTTGGAAAAATCGTTAAATGCTTTTTCCATGTTTTTTCCAAATTTCTTCCACATTTAGAGCAGCTAGACAGATGAAAATATCTTAACACACTGAATGTTTAGCATGTTTAGCACACTGATACGTGCCTGAAAGCAAGCTTCGTCAATAGATGAACATTTAAAAGCACTTGTAACTGGAACAGCAGCTTTTTATGGAACAGTGTGATTTCCTCAGGCATGCCTTTTAATTGGTTGTGCAAACAGATAATTGCATATTGAGCTGTCCACTAACTATAAAATTATGCTTTATTATTATATTATATTATATGTATTATAAAATGACAAACTTAGAGCCACTTAGTAATTAAAAAAAAAAAGCTTAGAAAATAAATATATAATTTTCAGACTTAATTGAGCCTGTAAAGTGTGAATATATTAAGCAATTTAAGAACAGATTAAAAATACACCCAAATAGATTACACAGTATGAAATTATTTTACAGGGATTAAGAGCACAGTGTAAACATCAGCATGTCCTCCTGCATGATATTGATGTACATTTTAGATGTTTAGCATCTAAGATACATCTTGGTATAAAGTTTGTAAAGAAATGCATTTATCATGCTTGATGATTTTATAGCTTATTTTCAGTGTCTAAAGAAGTACATACTACATTTACCTCTCTTGAACTGAGCTGTAAGCTAACAATTAGCATTTGGAGGGATTTCTTATAGACTGAGAAATTAGTTTATGAATGTAGATGCTTCTTGAGGTAGTCCTGTTCACACAGGATGTACCCATCATTCTCTTTTTCTGGGCACAGCAAGAATCGAGCACAAGGGAAAGGGTGTCTTTACTTGAAAGGCCCAGGCTGGCTTCCAGAAGGACTCTGCCAGGTGAGCCCCCTTGTTTGACTTTCCCTGGGGCTCCCACCACCCGTGAAATGACCCCTCACAGCTAACACCACTGAACCCACTCCCACTTGCAACTGGCATCTCATGACACTGCTCTGCCTCCAGCCTTCAGCGCTCTGGTTTTCTGGGTTATTGTTCTGAGTGGTTCGGGTGAGTTACCCCAAACATGAACTCAACTGCTTCTTACATATATCTCAAGTGACAGGCGAGTATTTCACACCCTTTGCTTCAACAAAGTCTCATACAATCTGTCACAACAATGCTTTAATAAATGATAAATTGGTGACAAGACACATAGAGGCCAACTCAACGTTAAGCACCCTTTTAAAACAAAGCTAGTCAAGGCCTGTCAGAGTGACAACATTTTGAAAATGTACCTCTTAATGCTTCATCATTCAACTGTCCACCAGTAAGGCAGAACCACCAGCCACTTTGCAATGGGAACTATAGGAAATCACTACAGAATAACTTAACCATATAGGCAGAACCAATTTATAAGTAATATATGTAAAAAAGAAAAATTCCTTCCACTTAAGTCAGAAACGCACTTAAGTTGACTTTGCGATTACTGTTTTGCATTGCTATAAAAGAACCCCAAGATCTTGCTATAGAGGCTCACAGGATCACAATTTTTCCATGACCAGTATGAGAGAGCAGGCTGCCTCAAGCAGCAGCAGTTCCCTAGAGCAGAGGTTGAGGACCACGTTCAGATTGCTCCAGCCAAAAGAAACCTGCCCGCCTGCTGTGATGCCGATACGCTGGATGGATTTATAGGAGATAAATGTCCTGCTAAGGATTGGCCTTAAGGACTTCCAGATATATTCAAATGAGTAAAATTACGGGCACATTTCTACTTTAACACTGATAGAGACAAAAAAAATCCATTCTTAACCAAATAAATGTGAATTTCAGACCATAGCTGTTTGACCACGGCCTTCTAAATATTTTGCGATGCTGAAAAAAAGGCAGGCTGCTGTGCACGGACTTCTGTGTCCTCCTTCGATACATATGATGCAGGACACAGCACAAGGACAAGGCAATGTGCTTACCCACTGACAGAATTCAAATACTTGCCATGGTTCACATGTTGTGGCTTGGTCTCATCATTAGTTCTTTGCTGCTAATATGTTTTCATTTATGTATTTCCTCCTCATTTTATATACTTAAGTAGCTCAGAGGAGTGAACTTCAAGGAACACACAATTTGCAAAAGTCTGCACAGAACCCCATCCAATACACATCATAGGAAAAAATTCTGAATGCTCTGGCCCCATCTCTAAAAGAAAGCTCAAGTTTCAGATCGCTGACAGATGTTAGTACTCCATTCACATTTCATGTTCAAACTTGCATTTTGAAAATTTGTCTCAGCTTTGCCACAGGCTTCCATAGCCAGACCTGGGCACTGTTGACTAGATAGAGCGGGTTCAAATGAGCCACCATGCCTGGACTACAGAACTGTCTGCCCCATGTGCCACACACTAATGAACTGCAGCATATCCACTCCATGCTTTAGTGGTCCTTTAACCACAAAGTCTACTCTTGTGGTCATAATTAATACCAAGGAGAAGCAGGAATCTTTGCGCCTCCAGGAGTCATTTTTCCAACCTGGTTTCCTAAGAAATGAACTGACATAACACTTTGCTTGTTTGTGTGCATCCCACTATAACTTCTGAGCACTCTGGCCAATTCTGAACAAATAGATTGAAAGAAATTTCCTGTAAGTTGCATGGAAAATAGACAAAGAAATGTCTCCAGTGGGGGGAGGATTGCAGCCTGAACTCAAATTTTATTAGACGTTATAAAATCCATCTCATAAAAAACTTAGTATGAACGTCCCAAGAATGGGAAATGTTTCATTCAGAACATGCACCTATTACAGGTCATTTAATTGCAAGGTGAGACAGAAACCATCATCAGTTAGTAATGCTGCTCCCTGAACTACTGATGTTTACCTGTCAGTGAAAATCTTACGAAGTCTACACCATTATTTGTGGTACTAGACTTTATGTGGGGAACTGACTGTTTTGAAATGCTTATTGTAAATATTTTATATTGCTATCAACCTGATAGCACAGTGATGGAGAATGCTAGACATTCAGGATACCCTGGAGGGGCGAAAATAAATTATAGCTCTCAGCCCAACGCTGCCCTTTGAAGGGACCCTAGTTAGCGACAATTGTGGTTAAATCCCGAGAGAGCTTTTGGAGTGTCATCCACAGGAGCCTTTCTGACAGCAGGAGTAATTAGTTCCAGCTGAGCACACAGGCACATAACTTTAGAAAGGTCTGGCTCCTTTCATGCTAGGAGAGAAAAGGCATTTCTGTCTAGAAGCCAGGACAACACACTCTGGAAACAGGAGAATGGCCTTGTTCCTTTGTTTGGTGTTCAGCTAGGTGTGTGTTTTGGAGCTGCAGGATGAAATTGCATTCACTGCCTGTGAAAATTATGGGTTTCTGTTCATTGGGTAGCTGAAAAACTCCCACAAAATACTATGCAGAAGTTTCTCTGCTTCACAGGGGAGTCCTTCAAGGTCACCGTTCCAGCAGCCAGAGACTTGGCCCTCCTACAGGTGTTCACATTGTGCTAGACAGTTCCCAGGGGTATATGTAAAGCTCTCTCTTGGGAGGCTTTTCTAAAACATCTAATCTAACCACCAGTGTTGTTGAACTCTGTGTGTTCTGGCACCTGATAAAAATGCCATTACTTTCAGCAAGTGAATGTCACCTGGTGATACCACAGCTTCCTCTGAACAGGTGCTTTTTCAGAGTTCATCCTTAGGTTATATGTGGGCTATTCCTTTTTTTTTTTTTCTTTTTCCCCTGGAAAATCCAGGAAAGACATTTGAAAAACTCCACTTTTGTGCATCCTGTTTGAATTTCTTGCCACTACAGAAGGTACTAGCTAAAGCCCAGCTGTTCTGAGAAGTGATGGCTCAGCAGCTGAACTCCTGTTGTGTGCAGAACAGTAAAAGCACGAAATGACATGCGAAACCTCTGCCAAGTATTATTGAAGCAGCTACAGGTTCATTGTTAGAAGGACCACTAGTGACTACTAAATGCCATCAGATGGTTAAGGACAGCCAGTTACAGTTTAATGGCTCCTCTTGGGGTCCTGGGAAACTAACTCGTAAAAAGCACCAGAGGCCCACTACATCCCTTTGTTTTTTAACTAGCCACAAAGGCATTTAATAGAGCATGCCAGAGAGTGGGCTCTCTGATACAAATGGATCTGGCTGAGCAAGACACACTTGCTGCAGCTTCTCTAAGGGAAAGAATTTAATCTTCCTGGCTGCTCGGCCCTTGGTGTAGATTAGACCAACATTTTTTCTGCAGTCACAGTGGGATCCTGCAATTTACTGCAAGCTTCTAAAATCTATATATCCATATTCACTGCACACAGGTTATCCAATGATAACCACCTCATTATTGGTGACCTGAGATTCAAACCTGTGGTGAAATGGCAGTGCTTTCTGGATCAGCAGGATCCTCAGTGGAAGGGTTCTACTTCTTTAATACTTAAAATTATTGTGTTTTTATGAGATTTACTGATTTTGTAATATAGAGTTAACCAAGATAATTTCTTGTACACTTTAAACCCATCTCTAACTGTAATTAAGTTGCAAAAGTTGCCCTGTTGATGACATTGTTGATAGCGTGAGAGAGACAATATTTTTATAGAAATATTTTGTCTCTTACTTATGCCTACTCTGCCTGGGACCATGATGGAAGAAATACTCAATTCTCTGCTCACGGATCCCTTCATGCAAGTGTACCACATGAGACAGAAGCAGAACTTCTTTCAATGCTAATCAAACCTTGCTTTGCAGCTGGTTTTGGTAGATTATGAAACAGGATTCTCTCTTCTGCAGATTTGATGACAGTGACATGCTTATCTACCACAAACCTTTCTAATATGTTGAACAGTTTGAATTAGACCTTCCTGCATGCCTTCCCATGCACAAGGGAAGACACCAGTGCACTCCCTGAGCGGGCTGCCATGTGCCTTAGTGACAGGAACAAAAGCAGAGATATGCATAGCACTGAACAAGCATGTTCCATGGACCAGGCCATGCCAGCACCTAATGCCAGTGCAGACCCAACCTGCTGTTTCTGGGTGACCCAGCACCCATTGCTGGAGGACTTATGGTGCTCCTTCGAGAGAACAGGTGGCTCCCCCATCCTTCCGTGCCCTGCAGCCACTAGAGGGCATTTTATAGCCACACCTCTGCCAAGCTGAGTAATTTGAAAAGGCAGCCACTGTTTTTCCCCTTTCCTTTCTTTCTTTTCCTCAGAGTGC
Organism: Aegotheles bennettii; assembly: GCA_013398125.1. Taxonomy (NCBI): domain Eukaryota; kingdom Metazoa; phylum Chordata; class Aves; order Caprimulgiformes; family Aegothelidae; genus Aegotheles; species Aegotheles bennettii. The sequence goes on along the minus strand of VZRW01004796.1, from coordinate 258,309 downwards.
CCAAAACAGGCCTGACCAAAATAAATAAATAAATAAATAAATAAATAGAGTGTACAATCTTGATCAGACACGGTCAGTTCTATACTCTGGGTAAAGCACAAAGGATTGTCAAAACCACGTCCTTCTACACGCTGCTCATGGAAAGCACAGCCTGAATGCGTGGTCCTTTCCAATCTGGGAATTCTGAGAAGCCCAGCTGAGGATGGAGGCTGTATCTGCTGATGGCCTCTCCATATAAATTTTAGGCATGTGAGAGCACATCCCAAAGCAGTGGATTCCAAAGCCCCCCCCTCACCCCAAAATGCTCAGATACCTCCTAGTTAGAGTCAGCGTTGGGGGAGCAACCCTCCAAGCCCTCAGTTTAGCTCAGGTTCTGAAGACATTTCTCACGATGTAAGTCTAGGCTCTCTATGTCAAACATTTTTTTTGGTGCCCTCTTCTCATAATTTGTACTTTCATATAAAAATCCCTAAAATTTATATGCTGATGTCTTCACCTTCCAAGCAACACGTCAAAACCTTTTCACATTCACACATTTTTAACCTAAGACTACCATGTTTTCAACTCATTAAAATGTAACTGCTCTTGTTCTCAGTCTAGCTTACAGCAGTTGAAAAATGTTCAGTGCTTATTTCAAACTACACAGACAGAATCAAATAATGAGCAAATAAGTTACCACTGTTTATGAAAAATGCATCACTTCTGTTTGGAAAGTAATTCTAAAGAAGAGCTTAGAAACTATCTAGCTCTTTTTCAGATTTACAGTTGTGCCTCCTAAGACTATTTAAACAATGTCTTTATGCCTCCTATACATAATCTTTTGGAGCGTAGTGTGCTGCAGGCTGCCACAGCATTAAAATATATGTAAATGTGAGCAACATTTTACTTGAGCAACATGAAGAATTCCTGAGACTTTGAGAGCCAGTCAGTAAGTACACAGCACTGAACTGCACGTGCTGATAAGGAACGTTTTCTGTATTATTTGTGTGCAACAGATAGTAATTCAGTGATAAAAATTGTTTCCAAAATTATCTACTTTTAAAAAGTTTTCCAATATTAGCCCTTTTAATCAACTCTATTCATGTGGTTCTTGGAGTAGCCAACACTTACAAAAAGAAAAAAAAACCATAACCATTTATGAAAGAAATATAAGAAATATCTAATCAAAATAATTAAAAAACAGTACAACTTTCCATGGGTCTGGACACTTACCTATAAGCAAGATCACTAAAGCATCTGTGATATAATAACCAAACAGGAAAGGCTTCTGCCAGACTTCTACACCAACAACACCAGTGAGCAGATATGCTGCAATTAATACCTATAGAAAAAGGATAAAGTATTTTCAATCCTTTACTTCTAAAGGCACAGAATTTTCCTTAACATCTTATCAGTAAAAAAAAAAATGGTTATTTTCCTCCTGCCTCCACTTCAGAGGACCTTACAGAGCCATCCCAAAACAATTACTTCTAAGCAGTGAAGCAGCATCCAGAGTCACCAACAAAATTATTTAAAATGTATGAAATACAGTAAGCAAGCAACTTCCCTGCTAATGTGTGCATCTGTTTGCATGTGGTAAGTATTACTGATGTACCTTTTCAAAACACACAATTTCTAAATCCCTTCTTAAAGCCAGGTCTCCCCACTGCAAACAATAGAACACTGGAACAGGTTGCCCAGAGAGGTGGTGGATTCCCTGTCCCTGGAGATGTTTGAGGCCAGGTTAGATGGGGCCCTGAGCAACCTGGTCTACTGGGGGATGTCCCTGCTCATGGCAGGGGAGTTGGACTAGATGACCTTTGAGGTCCCTTCCAACTCAAGTGATTCTGTGAAATGCACTTTCTTGTATTTGCATACAGACTTTGGAATTAGCAATGGGGTTGTTTTTGCAGCTCAGCCCCCTGAAATGATCATGTCAGAATAACTGAGAGGAAAAAAAAAAAGAAATTGAAGCTTACCTGAAATAATAAAAAAAATCAATTGAACGTGGAGAAATAAAAGGAAGGGGAGGGAGGTGAAGTTTTCCCTGATTTTTAATTTGTTTGAGAGATAACACCATTACAAGACATAAAAAGAAACATGTAGTTAAACGGCATTAGGAGTGAAAGGACACAAACACAAGACTCATGAGTCACTTAACATGCTGAAGTGCCACCAGTTTCAGTAGTGATGTAAATGTAGTTTCTACTCTCTAGCCAGAGTTAATTTTGTGACCCAGCTGAGGTCAGAAACCTTAATGCAATCAAAGCCCCTATAGCTTCTATAGCTATAACCTTCACACCCACTGTATTGCTCGCAGCAGTACTGCATACTGACAAATTGTTCACATTTTACCATTTTAGGTACGTAACATGCAAACACAGTACTGACTGTGATGCAGCAGTTCCCAAGCACTTGTGCCCTTGATCCCACCCCCTCAGGGGACCCCTCCCTCTCTTTGAAAGCCGTTTCCTGGTTTAGCCCCGGCCACGCACCCCTGCAGCCCCTTCTGCTGCTGGCACCCAGCTCACGGGACTGCTGCCCCACTCTTTCCCCAGGCTATTTTGTTTTTAGCTGTTTAGTTTTGCTATAGGACTCATAAGGGACCGTATGGTTCATGCTACATGTCTCAACCTCCTGAACTATTCTAGACTTGGATTAAGAATGAATTGCAAACATTTAGTTTAGCTCTAAATTAAAACAACTATGTTAATGATAATGCCATTTGGAAGACTGCATATATCTATTCCCAGGTAACATTCAGTAACTTTTTTTTTTTTTTCCATTCAATACAGTTTCTTACTCTGGTATGACAAATATTTTCCAGCTTTACTTGTAAGACAGATTTTACTATTTTTCTCTTAGTTTTTTTAAATACTCATTTTTTACTATTACAGTTTACCACTAAGGTTTTTCTTTATTTTTAATTTCAAACACATCTCATAGAATCATTTAGGTGAGAAAAGACCTTCAAGATCATTGAGTCCAACTGTAAACCTAACACTGCCAAGTCCACCAGTCTTCTAAATTAAATTAATTGCTTTAATTCAAAGATACACTGAAAATCTTCTTTTCTAGGTAACGGGCTATTTAAGATCACAGATTAGTAGCAGAACACTGATGTCCATTAAAACCCCCATTACACTATATTTGACTTCACTTCCTTCTCTGATCTAATTTCAAGATTCTTGCCCTATCAGTATGTGAGTTTTAAAGAGTTTTGCTTGAATAGGGCATTGCAGAATTGAATGTTTGATTTGCGTCTGTAAGAACAAGTAGCATAACAGACTTGCAATGGTGAAGAGCAAACACTCTTACGAAAATTATGTACTGGGCCATTGAAGACAGTGACTCAAATTTTGGTCTAAATGAAGGACATATAGAATAGGTTTTGCAACCAACTACAACAGAGCTAATATTTGACTTTCTGAAGAAATTGCATTATGTTATTCATTAGACATGAGGGATGGACTCCTGGCCCCATTGGAGTTGATGGCAAAACTTCAACTGGCTTTGCTGGAGTCTGACTTTACCCTCACACGTTGAATTCTGAACAGACATTTTTGGCAAGTGATAAAAGAGGAGCTTCAGTATTGTCCTCTATTACAGTCGGTACTTTTGGCAGCACAGGCAAGAGTATCACTGTCAGATGTCAGCACACCTCTAGGAACAGGAGTGTCAGTACAATGAGCTCTCTCATGGGAATCACCTGCTCCAGGATTTGGTGATGCAGCACTCACAGGTTGAGATTGCCTTTTATTTAACAGATGTTGTGTATGAAAAAACACTCTTTGGTTTTAATTTTTTTATGTGTTGTTTTTTAAGGACTTGTAACTTTGACTTCACTGAGGCAGTTTCAAAGACCTCCTTTAGAAAGCTGGAAGGCTGAGAAAATGGCTGCATTCCTTGATCTAAGCTATATTAGTAAAAATTGAAGACTGTCAAAATTATTAGAAAAAAGCTAAGTATGTTAATCAGCTGTATAAACTGTTTTTAAAAGCACAGCTGGTTAAAAAAAACCAAACAAAATAAAATAATAAATTAAAATGTAGAGCAATGATCCTAAGTGCAACTGAATAATTCTATTTAAGAAAAGATGGCCAAGTTTTCTACTCATCTCTTTGGCATCAATTGGATTTAGTACTTTTAAGATATAAATGTAATCTTTAGCAAGTAAAAATAATTGCAACCTTTTGTAAAATGAAAAGTAGAAATTACCCAACACAAGTAAGGGTTATATAGCAAGTTACTGTCAAACGCATACCATCTTGGATTCCAACTCACTGCAGCATCTGACCAGGAAAATTTTTGGCTTGTCAAAGCCTTATCTGTGAGGAGTAGGAGGAGCACTTATGCAGACAAAAATTTGGGAATACATGGTGTTAATTTGTAGGCCCTTTGATATGGCTGAACAGCAAGACAGCTGGCTTCTAAGCAGTAGGTCCCTATCTTGTCACAATTTTGTAAATCACAGCAACACCGTCACCTTTGTCCCTCTGTAAAATCAGAATATGACTTCTTTAATGTGGCACTGGGAAAATTCTATATAACCATAAGGCAGTGTAACTCCACAAAATGTCCCAGCTTCTAGTCTTTTAACTGTTCTCTAAAGTATTTGATTTTTTAAAATCACCATCTCTTTCATGTCTTCCCACTACTGCAAGTTTAAGTTTCATAACCAGAGTATTCTAGATTGTGTGTGTGTATATATATTTTTTTCTTCTTAATGATTTACTGTTTCTGTTTCATACACAGGGAAACTTCACATGAACCATATTTCAGCATGAGTTTTGTAAATGGCTTCTCAAAAGAAAACCTGGTATATGACATCCAAAAAACCTCTTCCTGTTTTGACTGAAATGAAGGAGAAAACTAAGTTCTACAAAGTTTAAGTTGCCACCTGCATCGTATACTTTATATGGAGTTTCAAGGCAAGCACAGTGTTCTCCCTGAGAGCCTAGGTGGGTGGAACCAGCTGAAAACATCGGGCAGAACCAGCTGGGAAAGCATCTCAAACTGAAAACCTGGGGCTCATGGTCCAAGCATCCATTCCTGCAGGAATGACTGTATATAGGATTTGCAGTCATTCTCTCCTCCCGCAGAGGAGTCAGCAGAAGATAGCTCCTTGTGCTAGAGGGAGGATGGAGGAAGAGTTTCCACTGTTGTAGATATCTCCTCCTTGGCTTCGGATCCACAAACATTACAGTCCTCTGATCAAGCATCTCTTAGACGCATTACAGCCATTTTTCAAGTGTACACACCACACTTTCCTATAAATGGCTGTCTGCTGTAATCAAAGCTAATTGGAGTGCCAATTACAGCCCAGCTAGCACAATTAGGTTACCAATTCTGATGAGTCATCAAGTCGCAGAAAAATGTGATCTGCATAAGTCCCACAAATTTCTCTATCTGTAATGAGGTATTTTTTTCATTAAGAACAGCAGCTCTTTTTATAACACAGTTAACACGGAGCCAGTGAGCGGGCTGTCTGTGTTTATATACAGTAGAGCTGACTCAGCAGCAGTGTCCTGGGAGCTAGTGCCAGTTAAGCTTTCATTAAGGTTAACAGTTATCTATTTGCACACTTATACTAATTACTGTACTTCCCGAGCTTTGTGGTGATAACAAAGTCCAAAGTTCCTGGCTACCATAAATTTTAAAAGCAAAAGCAGGAGACTAGACCACCCGAATGTCTGACATGCCAATGCAATAGCATCATGTTGTTGGTGAAATTACTAAAGACAGAGCAGAGAGGCACATTTATGCACCAATCCAGCTAGGAACGCCATGGAGGAAACAGTGAACTAAGTGCTGGGAATTAGTCTGAAAGCAGCTTGTGAGTGCTTCCACCCTCTCTGCCTCTGAATGTATCTGGCAGAAAAGTGTGTGTGAGGGGAACCAGCAAAGGGAACGTTACCTTTCTTACTCATCACCAACCATTTGCTAATGACCTCAGTATCCTCTCCTCCAAGTAGCCGGAGATTAAGAGCTACCTTTAATAGTGCACATATCATACAAAATTTGCTGAATGGGTTTACAAAACAAGAGCAAGACAATGTTTGTAGGGGAATTAAGATCTTTTACTAGACTAGTTAGTACAGCTGGAAAACATAGCGTTATGTGCTTTCTGGTGTGCGTGAAATGTAGTTTGGACAAGTGGTAAAAATACTACCTTGATCTACAAATCCTGTCTTGTCTTTGTTCATAGGCAATCACAACTACAAAAGCTGACTTTTACAGATGGGAAAACTGACATACAGACTTTTCACTAGTACAATCTTTCACCATTGCTGATGAGTGTGCAATATAGCACCAAAAAATCCCTATGTGCTTATCATTTTGACTGTAGGCAAACCATCACAGAAGTTACTAGAAAGCAAGCATGCAGGACAGCAATTCAGCATCAGAAGGAAACAGGAAACAGCACTTGTTAGCACCTTGCATCCAAGTTAATCAAAGCAGTTTACAGACTTTACCAAAATTCAGCTTCACCACAAATCTGTCAGGTGGGGCAATGTTATTACCATTATTTTCCAGATGGGAAAGCACTGATAGAGGCATAGGTCATTAAAAGGCAATGACAGAGTTAACGGTACTGCTCCACTAGCTGATACCCACTCCCATATTTAACCACTAATACAGTTCGGATGCTGTAGCAATCCAAAAGAGCTTTCTAAACATTCACATGTATATCTACAGTGATCATCTGAGCAACAAGTGACATTGGTTTGAACATAGCTATTCCTTTCCTGCTGGAAGAACTTCACTAAGAAGCCTTACACAGACATGGCTGAAACTCGTAGACCAGCTGGCTGCCTAATGTCTTAGTCCTGAGCCAACTTCTTCTCCTACAACCTATTTTCTAGGGGACAGAACAGATGCACCACAGCTGGACCACCATCTCTGAGTTGTTCTCAAACCACTGGATTCTGATTATGTTTACAGCAATACATCTGCAGCCATTAATTCAAATTCTCTATTTCCATTAAAACACATATTTGAATACTTGTCAAACTTCTTTTCAATTATGTATATTTGGCTGTACCTTTCATCTCATGCCTGTAACAGGAAGCTCAGAAGACTGGGACTGCGCTCTTCAGGCTGCAAGAGCCTGGCTATCTAAGAAATAGATAAGCCAGCCCAGAAATGCCAGTGCTGGGCCCTTGGCAGTGGGATGAGCTTGTTACTGCTGCTACTCATATGTGCACTGAGGTCACCCCTCACCGTGATGCCCTGTTCATCTTTCTGAAGAGGTCCACCTCAAAGTAGGGCTGCAAGCTGGGGACTGGCTGTGGGCTGATACTTAATTCACATTACTGAATGCCATTGCTGGAGAGGAAATCTCTAATGGTAGGACTTTGACTTTTTTTTTAAAGGGTAAAACTCACTTGACAACAGTTAATGATTGCTGTGTAGGTACAACGCTACTTCCATTATCAAATTCAATGTAGAGGTGGTAGAACTGAGAAGGCCTAGTATCATATAACTGTATAATTACTGTTAACAAATACTACTTGGACTAACTCACATCGTGCCTCAGAACCTGGTGTTGGTGGGAAAATTGCTTACAGCTTCAGATAGCGTAATAATTTTTGTTAATACCACAAATCAAATGCAGTTAAATGACATTCTCATGGGCACCATCTGACTGCTAGGCTTGCTGCAAGCCTTTTTATTCCTGCAAGGCAATGAATTTCTGATGCTGACAATTTGCTCCAGAGTGTTCTTTCTTTGCAAATGCAGGAAATATTTCTGAATTACTTTTAGGGTTATGCTATTTCACACTCAAAATCTTGGCCAAATACATTTGTCTTGAGCTCTATTTTTCTATTTCTGCATTATGAAAACACTAACATAGTTAAAAAAATAAAACGAAAACAGGAATGATAAATACTTACTACTTGGCTTATATCGTATCCCCAAGGAAGAAAAAGAACTCCTGTGTTGTATTTCTCCCAGTGTGAACACATAAAGTTAAACAAGACGATGCTTAAATATATATACATTGTATATACAGAAACTCCAGTCTTCCCATTGTCACGGGAACAGACAGAAAAAAAAGAAAGCACAAAAATGGAGGTAGCCCAGCTATCCAGCCCATGGTCAAATAATTCTCCCAGAGGAGTACTGGACTGAGTCCTTCGAGCATGTTTCCCATCTATGGAGTCTAGAAGGATTGGGAAAAGAAAAGAAATAAATTATTAAAGCACAACAAAAGGAGTAACTTCCTTCACATACACTTCACTACTGCCATATATAACATATGGGAAAAATACACCAATGACAGCAAACTGAAGCAGAACAGTCCCTTCAATACCAGCACAGCATTGCTCATAAAACATCTGCCTCAGTTATCAAGTAATTCTTCTGTCCTCACCTCAGCTCTTATACCAAATGCCACCTTGTCTGCAAGCTTTAGAAAGACATTAATAATTATTTGTCCCCAGTAGTCTTTAAACACTTTTATGTCAGTCCCTGCAGTTTCTCAATGAAAGTGCTGATAAGTGTCCATAGGGCTTCTCACCTGTCCATTGGTGTTGTGGACCCTCTGAGACTTCAGATCACTTGTGGGGTAGTTCACTAAAGCATCTGCCTGATGCTAAATGCCTCAATGACTAACAGTTATATGGCAGCCTCAAGGAGCAAATTTCACAAAATTTGGGTGTGTGCCTACTTAAGATATTTAAAAGAGTTTTTCAGTTGAAATCTTAGGATACAAGAACCAGCAGTGTACCCAGGTCGCCAAGAAGGCCAACAGCATCCTGGCTTGTATCAAGAAATAATGTGGCCAGCAGGACTGGGGAAGCGAATGTCCCCCCTGTACTCAGGAGTGGTGAGGCTGCACCTCTAGTACTGTGTTCAGTTTTGGGCACCTCAGTACAAGAAGGACATTGAGGTGCTGGAGTGGGTCCAAAGAAGGGCAATGAAGCCGGTGAAGGGTCTGGAGAACAAGTCTTATGAGGAGTGGCTACGGGAACTGGGGTTTAGTCTGGAGAAAAGGAGGCTGAGGGGAGACCTTATCACTCTATAAAAGTACCTGAAAGGAGGTTGGAGCGAGGGGGTATTGGTCTCTTCCAAGTAACAAGTGATAGGATGAGAGGAAACAGCCTCAAGTTGTGCCAGGGGAGGTTCAGATTGGATATTAGGAAAAATGTCTCCACCAAAAAAGTTATGAAGCATTGGAACAGGCTGCCCACAGAAGTGGTTGAGTCACCATCCCTAGAAGTATTTAAAAGACGTGTAGATGTGGTGCTTAGGGACATGGTTTAGTGGTGGACTTGGCAGTGTGCTAAGTTAACAGTTGGACTTGATGATCTTAAAGGTCTTTTCCAACCTAAGTGATTCTATGATTCTAAGAATACCTTACTTTTAAGATGAGTTATGCATTGATCACTTTTAATACTGGATCTTATTCTGAGGATGCAGTTGGACAACATGGTTTGAGTTGACCTGAGAGTTCACTGCTGTTAAACAGGGGAGGAGCTGCAGCCTGCTCAGCTGGTGGAAAGACAGCAAACATTATGTTTTCTTCTGGGCCACTGAAGAGGATTGGTGCTGTGAATGGTACAAAAAGCAAGGGAGGTGGCACAAGGGAGGGGTGGTGAATGCAGGGAGAAGGAGGAAGAGGGTCCAGCAGCTGTAACCTTTCTTAGTTGTACTGTCAAACCATACCCTTAGTGTCTTCTCTGAGGCTGTGCTGCTGAGAAATAAAATAATTTCTTCTTAAAGTGTAAATATGCAGGATGAACCTCTCGGGAAAAAGTACACAGAACAAACCTTACAGATTATTTATTGTTATCCTGAATCTCAAAATAACATGAAGAACTTTTTTCTCTTTAATGTTACTTGGAAGGTACTATAGCTAACAATTATTGGCTATTGATAGCATTAAAAACCCAACACTGACTAGAGATACAACTCAGCAGAGTGAGACCAAAGACTCCACAGCTGCTATAGATCATATGCTACTTATTTCTTGAGATTATTTGGCAGCACTCTTGAGTTTTGTTTCATGTAAATATACTTCAGGGATCTAAACCAGGAAAACATGGGATTTCGTTTTGTACAGATTTCAGACTATCTCCCTATTGTAGTACCTAAGCAGCTGTGTGATGTTCTCCACTCAAATACAGATCTCTTGAGACAGTTCTCACAACTCTAAAAATTAAAGATCTCATGGAGAATTTAAAATATGGCTTGCTCCCTTCTAGAGCCACATTCTCTCTCCATTAACATAGCCATTGAATCTTACTGAAAAGTGCAGCAAGAAAACTATGTGTATAAGCTTGAGGTTACTTGAATAGTGTTGTTATAAATGTAGAAATTCTTTAGTCTATTTTAGGATGCTTCTGAAACTTAACTAGCAAACGGGCATGTAAACATCCCTAAATAGTATACGGTCTTTCATATTTTAAGAACATCTATCCCAAATCAGAGAGAATTCAGATATAGGGTTAATAGTTTTTTAATGAGAATTAGAAAAGATTAGTCTGTTCATAAATTATGTTACATTGTCACAAAATAGCATTCACATTAGATACTAAAATATGTACATCAGTGAATGAGTGGGTTTTGTTTTGTAGGAACACTTTACTACAAAGAGTTAGGTTTATAAGGGTGTCATGAAATACAGTACCCTAATTGTAATGAACATGGGGAAAAATACAGGAACTATATAAGTTTCACACATAACATATGTGAAATTGAATTTTCACAAATCTCTACCCACTTTTTCCATGTGGTTTCACTAGCTTTTTAAGAGACTGAAAATATTTTCTGTTTTAGGTTTCAGTTTAAAATCATTCATGCCAACATTGGTGTATGTTCAATAGCGGACATACACCGTCCCACACCTAAACTGCTTTAGAATTCTTATATTATGATTTTGTCTCATAAACATTCATAAATCTTCAGTTTTATTAAAGTTTATATAACTTTTAAATAATGGAATTCAAAATAACAGTGAAGAACATTCCACTTTACAGAAAGGAAAGATACCAAACCACCTTAACAAAGCGGGGAAAAAGAGCAGCATGCTAGGGAATTTGGAGAGGGTAACTGTCATTAAAAAGAAGCTGAGAGAGATTAAAGCTGCATATTTGGTTAGTTATTATGGCTCTTTGCAGTCTTCCAAAGGGAAAACTTTGGCCATGCAGAATTAAATCTGAGACTAAATATTTCATGAAGTGGCTTGGACAGCGGACACAAGAATCTGCATATACATCAGTAAATTATAGCTTTGACTGTCAACATCATATTCCTTGTCTTCCAAGTATTACAAACTATAGGCCTCATTGGCAAATAAGATCTACATTAAGAATCTCAAAAGCTGAATTTCCAATTGGCTTTCTCGGGTGTCATACACTAATGCTCCAATATGTAATTCCTACTTATGAAACAACAGCCACTTCATTAAATTCCCTAGAAGTACACAAAGAATGGTTTTCACAAAAGAAGCTGCTGCTTCTGGTAATGATTACAGAGAGCTGTTAGGGAAATCTGACTGGTAGTCAGCTTCAAGGGACAGTTGTCTCAATGATTTTTATAGTACAACTACAGAGAAATTCTGGACAAAATAATTTTGGCACAAACTTGCCACTTGAATAAAAATGTCAAGGCATTCACAATGCAGAGGGAGATGTTTACACAAGGGGATACATGCAGATTAATCAAGATGGCTCTATATGCATGGGTCTGATACCAAAAGTGGCCAGCATCTTTGCACAACATTGCAGTGAGATGTCTAGAACACATTTATATCTGGCCTGGGTATCTTAGGTATGGCACGCAAATCTATGGCTACGCTCTGCAATGCAGGGCATTATAAGAACCAGCTCCAGAAGAGTTTTATGTTTACACATGTTTACATTATATACATAATATATTATATATTATTATAATATATAGTATATATTATATTATATATATTTTATATATATATATATGACATATATATACATACATAAACATTACCAATGTTTACACAGTACAGTAAATATGCCACCTTGAGACCCCCCAGAAACTGAACTTTGTCGGATCACGTTGTGGAGAGACTAGTTTGGACTGACTTAGCTTCGGGAGAGAAAGCAAGAAAGGCATGCTGATGTGGATCTCACTCCCAGATCTGCATCAGTTCAGGTCTATGTCTTCACACCACCACACAGCAAGATGCAATGTGCCCAAAATAGTCATGGTATGATATAAAAAGTAAAAATGGAATATGAAACTGAAAATGAGGTATAAGTGCTATGGGAGGAAAAAAAATACTTCGATGCTTCCATAAGTATCTCAGGCCTGTCACCACATTCATACCATAGAATGAAATTATAGAATCACAGGATGGTTTGGGTTGGAAGGGACCTTAAAGATCATCTAGATGCCCCATCAGCAGGGACACCTCCCACTAGACCAGGTTGCTCCAATCCCCATCCAACCTGGCCTTGAACACTTTCAGGGAGGGGGCAGCCACAGCTTCTCTGGGCAGCCTGTGCCAGTGTCTCACCACCCTCACAGGAAAGAATTTCTTCCTAATAAACCATCTAAATCTACCCTCTTTTAGCTTAAAACCATTACCCCTCATCCTGTTCTTACACACCCATCTCTCCTGACGCACACTATAAGCACTGAAGTGCCTAACAGATTAAAACACAATTCTATCCTCATTTTCCTTTTTCTCTGCTTTGCCCTTTATTTTCCCCATCTATGGAAGCACCCTCTGCTAATGCCAGCTTCACAGACCATCTTCGTTGGGGGACAAATATTTTTATGAAACCCAACAGCAATGACTGCTGCTATGGAATCATTTCCATCATTCCTCTAAAACAATTTGAACTTTCAAGAGAGATAAGAGCAATAGTCATAGAACCTCTAATATATAACTAAAAATTCTGTTGTATGGAGGTTTTTAAGTCTTATGAATGTTTTTTGGTGTGTTTTTTTTTTTTAATCTCAGAGAGCTGTTTTGGAGAGAGATCAATATTTCATCCACAATGCCTCTTCATCTCAACATCAGCACTAGTGAACTAGTAGATAAAACTATATGAAGATGTCAGACGTGTAAGTTATTTCATTGTACTTTACCTAAAGCGTAAGCACAAAAGGTGGTAAAAGCACTGAACAGCCACACCCAGGTGGGAACAAGTCCAGGACTGGTACCTGAAATAAATCAGGTAGTGAATCAGTGTAACAGTGGTTAACATCAAAGAAATCCACCGAGATACACATATACACATGAATATGCTGCCACTGATCAGCCCACTGCATCAAACAGATGGAAATATTTGATTTTTGACCTGCAACCAATTTAGGTAATCATTAAGCTCTACCAAAGAAGCAATGAGCAGGCTTGAATATGCTTATACTGTAAAGGAGAGAAGATAAGGGAGAGGTTTTTTGGTCCTGAAATGGCTCACATTTCACAAAATAGCGATAGTGACTAGGCGAAAATTTTCACAGGTCATGGGAAGACTACCCATCAACAAAATAGTTAATATTTATGTAATATCTAAATATTTTAAAATGTAGTTTTCAAGTATGATCATTCTTATTTAGCTTACTAAGTGCTAAGTGCTTACTTAGCACTACCGTGGGTTTTGTACAGCACTTCTTTACCATACACCCTTTTTTCCTTTTTTTTTTGAAGGAAATGAATCTGGAAAAGCAAGCTGAATTGGGTAGAAACCAGGGCTCTGTTATTGCTCTGCTGATCACAATAACCCACAGCTATTGTTGTTCTTTTAGAGAAATCAATCCTTTTTCCAAAGAGCATTCTATTTAAATTAAACATAATCCAATAAGGACTCTGCCAGCAGAAGGAACAACTGTACATGCAAAGCCCTCTCAGGTTTCTGGCACTCGGCACCCAATACTTTGGCACAGGGAATACTTGCACACAGGGATGTGTCATGTCCTTGAGCCCAGGGATGTGTCCTTGCTGAACGGGGAGATGCCAGTACCTAAAGCAGTGCCCTGACCACCTTCCTCTCAATACCTCGTCTTGCCACTCTGAAAGAAAAGATGGCAATTCCTGACTCCTAGCTGCAAATTTTCAAACTGTAGAATGAAAACCAGCTGTCCAGGAAATTAAGTCTTTTCTTTCTGATCCTAGGTATGGGATTGATATATGATACTCAAAAGACTAGTTAGGTTGCATGAACATTTTTAATCAATTGAGAAATGATGGGTACTGTGCTCGTGGAATCGAGAATAGGCTTGCAGATAGAAATCTCATCTCTAACAGACTTAACCACCATTTCAAATGTCTTCCAAGTTCAATGTGTATCTATTGGGAATGTGTCAAGATAAAATTATCCCATTAAAAGATCTGTGCTGGATGCTCTCTTATTACAGAACTTAGTAAATATCAGCTGCATTGATAAAAAAAGAAGTACTTAAGGATGAGACCAGGTAACTATGTAACATGCAGGTCCTGAAAACTTGATGCTCGTACAGGATTATATCTGAACCAAAACTGCTAACTAATCCCTGCTTCTAAAATTGTTGTGATAAATGTACAAACAATCCATGCCAAAGGGTACCTCCTGAATCTAACCATAGGCATAAGAATTTAAGGCAGAAAAAAACCCCAAATGTAATTGTTTCAGGACATAAAGTGTTAAGTCTTCTCTAAAAGTCTAGTTTGGAGAAAATTGTCTGGTTTAAAGAAAGGTGACGCTTTTTATATATTAATCACCTGGGAGATGCTTGCTATTGACTGTAAGCTCCAACAGCTGGTCTGAGCAGTCCAGAACTGAATGTGCCCTAAGCTCAGGAGCAATCAGCTCCAAAAAGCTTTTGACTTGGTCTGCCATGAGGAGCAAATATGGACTTGGACTTTGAAAGTCATAATTTCAAGAGACATTTGTTTGAAAACTACTACTCCTTTGTCTAGAAGTCTTGAACGGGGGTGTGTATGGAGTAATGAAAGGGGAATTAACTCATTCAGGCACAGGTTTAGGTATTAGGAAATATGAAACTAATGAAAATTTTAAGAACAACAAACATTAGGGTGTTCTTTGGCTATGTATTTAAATTCTGGCATACACTTTAAATAAAATGAGATATTATCATAGACTTCAAGTAGCACATGCTGAAATCCATATTTAGGGATGACACTAAATAAGCTTTTCCAATAAAATTACCTAAATTTATAATGCCATGTGTGAGGCCAGATCCTCCTATACGGATAGAGTCACATTAAGGGAAAGAGTGGAAGATTCAGGTATCCAATAACTCCCTGTATCATTCAGAAGTATGACATTAGCAGCTCTGTAATTTTGAAAAATTGCAACATAGGGGTATTTACCTGAAGCAGTGTAGTCCCAGTCATAAAAAGATATTAGAAAATAATTAACTAAAATCATGACAAATCCAGAGAAGGTTAACAGGTTGGGAGCAATCCACAAAGGCACTATCTGTTAAAAAAACAAACAAACAAACAAAAACCTAAGAAAAAAACATATTTCAAATTATAGATCCTATTTTAATTGAATATTTTATATTTTTTATCATGAAAGGAGAATTTTGTATATGACATCAGCAATGTACAGATTTGTGCATATTTTCCCATTTTCAAATTAAACCCCACAATTTTAATTTCTGAAATTTATTTTCAAATGTAATTCTTTTGCCTGATCTTTGTGATTGTGGTAGAAGTGTCATTTTAAAATGTCATATTTCGTATGTTATACACTACACTTATTTTCCCAGCCACCAAGGAAAGCTTCTCATGATTTCGTGTATCAAAACTGAAAGAAGATTGCAGCACCCCAGTGTGGTAATTCAGCATGTATGTGGCACGGGGTTTTTTTTAAAGCACTCTACTCCCACACTAGAAAGAAATTTCCTCTTTTAAAATACGTCAACAATTTCCAATTCAAAACATCAACAAAATCAGACACTGAGATTCAGAAGATCTCCCTGTTACAAGCAGCTCCCTGATTCTCCAGACTGTAAAATTCCTGCAGGGTCTCGCTCTTTAGCCATAAATCATAAACCCTCCATTAATTCATTTTACTTTGTAGAGTGCTGAGATGGACTCTCCCTCTTCAACAAGGCCTCTAATTCTTTGACTTATTAACCATTTTCTACCATTCAACCCCAGTGGCTTTAAGGTATTTCTTACACTACAACCGGGAACCTTTCTGGTAACATTCTTCCCAAGTAACACAGTTTCTCCAAAATATCTTCTGAAATAGCATACATAGCTTTCTACATGATTTTTAGACAGAATATATTTGCAGAAATACTAAGTAGCAACCACTACCATCACTCAAACACAGTACCAATACATTTAAAATGTAAAAAAATATTGGAGGCTTGTAATCAAATTCTTTGGAGTGTCTAAGGACTGAAAATGTATGTAAAGTACTTTGACATTACAAAATATTACAAAACGATATTAAAGAAAAAGAGGTTAAATAATTTCAGATACTAACAATTGTTCTGAAATCAAATGTTTTCATTTCCTTGGACTAGCTAGATGGACAGAGATGAATACATATTAATTTATGTACAATTCCTCTATCCTGTGACTATATGAAAAGTTCACATGTAATTGTACTATAGAACAATAAACAATACTCTGGAGAAATCATGCAAATGATAATGTACAATGTAAAATTTAAAAAATCAGAAGAAACTCCTGAATAGTTTTCAGATATATTTCTTAGATGTTTTCTTTAAAAACATTGGGAGAAATATCAAATCTGTTTGTTGTTTTCCTTATGACCAGGATATTATCACTAATTTTAAAATACTGTGTATGTCAGCTCTTACAGTATTTAAAATACATCACAGAATTCATACAACTGCACTAAAAAACTTTAGCGTATCCTTCATTCTGAGTCTTCAAAAGCCCAGATGCAAACCCCTGAGAACAACTGACAGCAAATGTTCCCTGAAGCTCCCTGAAACACCTAAGGAGGAACCCTTCAATGCACAGTTCCCTCTTCTTACAATGACTGCATGCTCAGCACATGGCAACTGTGGCACATCTCCTGGTTTTGCTACCTGGGGATGCAGAACCCTTGTAAGATGGAGGCTTGGTATGACACGCCTGCTGTCAAATTTATTTGATGTCTATGACCTAACATGAAATAAGAAGGACAGATGCCAAAGAAATTCTGGATTGGTCTCTTTCAATCTAAAACATATATCAAAATAGTGCATTAAGACAATCCCTAGATGAACCATTTACATGGATACACAAGATGCCATCCAATGTATTGTCTTAAAATGATGGATTTCTCCTGTGTGATTCATAGTTACTGTTGACTATTAAATAAAGCAAGGCACCTTAAATGTCTGCTTTCTAATTAGGCTCATCATTCTAAATAGTCACAATGTCATTATTAAGTTATTACAGGAAATAATTTATGCTTACGCAGTGCAAACATGAAGATATTGTTTTAACCCACTTTTTGGCTAACATCATGTATTTTAAGGAGGAAACCATCAGAACACGATGTTACACTTGTAATCCTTTTGGCTACTAGAGATATCATAAAAAACAGTCACAGTTGATCTACCTTCAGGAAAACAGCCTCTCCTGCAGTTAAACCCCTAAACACACTCTTCTGATCCTTATCAAACCTGATCTGCCTAGGTATTTGGAAAGTACTCCAGTTGCAAAATCCCTTTTGTTACATTTAATAATCCTTATTCTTTTGCTTGGCATTACACTACCATCACCCTATTACACAATTCAAAAATTAACTTCTTACACATGTTGGAAAAATACAGCCTGAATTTACTACTATCCTACAGAAGGATATATTGCAATCTTCATTATCTAATTAACAGACAGAAGAAGTCTAATACATCAATGCGCTACACGATATATACAATTGGAGGTGCCACTGGGGAGAATCATGTCTGCTCTCTGGCAAAAACACTGTATGCTTGAACCTTTTAAAAAACTTCTAATTCCGCAAAATACTAAGTGATTTCTGTTTTAACAGGTCTACAGACACTCATACTAAAACTCTTAATACAAACAGCAAATGTTTTAATATATCAACTGTCTATTTGGATACTAAATGGTAAAGTACACACATTTATACAAAGCTCTGTTCAAACTTTAAATATTTGTTAAGTAAGTCACTTGAGACCACTAAAATTCTACTTATGCCCAACTCTAGCGATAAAGTCATAGTTCATAAAGGCAACAGAGGGGGGGGGTAATTGACTTCAGTGAAGCTGGCATACACCTGTGTATCCCAGCCGGATTTCCTCCTTTTCCTCTCATTGTCCTGCACAAATGTCATTTCTCATGAATACAAATAGAAGAGGAATATTCAGTTCATGTAGTAGCTAAGCAATACTATCCATTGTCTGTCAGAGAGCACATGATTGTGCTCTATTATTAAATTCAAATCTTAATTAAAGGCAAAAGGACAGAGCATTGAATTAACTGAAGATGAAACACCTATAGTTGCCTAATCAGAATAGTTTTAAATAACATGCAGAGAAAGTTAACTGGCAGTTTCTGTAGGTATTACTGTTCTGTAGGCTGTAGTTTCATATAGGTGCTACTATAGTTTCATATAATGTGGAAAAGGTGCCATGGACAGAATTATCTCAGAGTATTTTAAGCCCATTATAGAAACCTATACAAATAAGCATGAAACATCACCCTTCACTTTCTGCTTTAGAACCAGATTCAACATGCTTCTGAAGCACATATACCCAAAAATCACACTCAGACTGACACAGGCACATGTACAGTACATAAGAAAGATGTCCTTGGAAGAGGAGAGGAAGGTAATGCTCAGGATTTCTGGGGGGATTTCTAACTTAAACACACAATCCTTTGACTTCCTAGAATCCCTACCACAGGTAAATGAGCTGGGTTATGACATGTTTGCAATTCGTATGTATGTAAACATCACAGCTCAAATTCCCAAATCTTCTCTAATGTCAGGCTCTTCTTAATCACAGAATCATTGAGTTTAGAAGAGACCTTCAAGATCATCCAGTTCAACCACCCACCTACATCACCACTAAACCGTGTCACCCAAGCGCCACATCCAGACGCATCTTGAACACCTCCAGGGACGGTGGCTCCACCACCTCCCCGGGCAACCTATTCCAATACCCAATCACCCTTACAGTGAAAAAATTTTTCCTAATGTCCAATCTGAATCTCCCCTGCTGCAATTTCAAGCCATTTCCTCTCATCCTTCCACTATGGGCACGGCAGAAGAAATCAACCCCACCTCACTGCAACCTCCTTTCAGATAGTTGTAGAGAGCGATGAGGTCTCCCCTGAGCCTTCTCTTCTCCAGACTGAGCAATCACAGCTCCCTCAGTCGTTCCCCATCAGACATTTTCCAGTCCCTGCACCAGCTTTGTTGCCCTTCTCTGGACATGCTGCAACACCTCAATGTCTTTTTTGAAGTGAGGGGCCCAAAACTGAACACAGCACTGCAGGTGCGGCCTCACCAGTGCCAAGTACAGCGGGACAATCACTGCGCTATTCCTGCTGGCCACTCTGTTCTTGATGCAGGCCAAGATGCCATTGGCCTTCTTGGCCACCTGGGCACACTGCTGGCTCATATCCAGCCGGCTGTCACCCAGCACCCCCAAGTCCCTTTCTGCTCAGCAGCTTTCCAGCCACTCTTCCCAGAGCCTGTATCAGTGCCTGGGGTTGTTGTGGCCCAAGTGCTGGACCCGACACTTGGCCTTATTGAACATCGTCCCGTTGGCCTCTGCCCATCATTCCAGCCTGTCCAGATCTCTCTGCAGAGCCTTCCTACCCTCAGGCAGATCAGCACTTCCACCTAACTCAGTGTCATCTACACTGTTACATCTTATAACATGGGAACTACATCTTACAATGAATGATAATGTCTCATAGCATAGGAAACACATTTTCCAAGGAATTTTGTGTTACAGAATACAGTGAAACTTGTGTTGCAATTGGAACTAAATTGACATACAAAAGGCCAAACCTAAATACCAAGCCTTTATTCTCAAAGATTTTCTATTTTTTGTTTTTGCTTGGCTCTGTGTATTTTCGATTGTGGGTTTTTTCAACTCCTCTAGAATTTGGTAAAAATAGTCCCTGTGGAATATTTATTTTCACCAGATTAGAAACTAAAAACCAATTGATTCATATCTGCAAATGGATGTATTAGGATGTCTGAAGTCAGAGAAATTATTCTCCCAGTCACCAAGAACACACTTGTACTGCCCAGTTGTGAATCAGCATATTAGATGCAGTGCTTCTTCTTCTTAAAAAATTATCCCAGCTTTACTAAGTTGTACTATTGCAATGCACTGTTCTATTTAAATAGAAATAAGATGATATATTGTAAAATGTAAATTCAATATTATATTCTAGATCACAGAATATTAGTAATCTAGAGCATGCTCATAGCCCAGTTATAGTGCTTACAATAGGTACAAGCTACAAAAAAACAAATGATGGATAAATGCATTCAAAGCTTGTCCTTTCAAAAAGAAGACTTGATCACATTTATTATGATACCACTGTTTTACTCATACTTCAAGAGAGAAAAAAAGTATTTTTTGGTGACAGATGAGCAGAATTTTCTTGAACTGAGTTTGGGACAACAGTTACTGCCGCATCTGGTTCCAGTATCTAGCAGGAGCAACACCATTCTAGTAACTTCCATTCCTACTAATATTTTACAGTTAAATTTTGGCCAATAGGTTTAGTGCTCCCCCAGTTCTCATTTTTACCTCTAGGAGCAACCAAGATGACTCTCACGCAATCTCCATTACATACTGTTTCACTCTCTGTAGCTGTGCATTCCCAGATCCTCTGCATGACTCTGATTTGACCTGGTAGTAACTTTTAACATTAGAATGACTGCTTCTACAAAAGCTGAGCAATATAATTCCCCTTTAAATCCTTGTGATACATCATTGAGAATTATCCTGTAATGGTCTTGCACCAGAAGGTGTATCTTTAAGGTTCAAATCAAACCAAATGCCCAAGTACAGACAGCACCCACTCCAGTCTTTGGTTCTGTACTCAGATCCCCCAGCTTTTGAAATAGGTTTTCAGCCCTGTGCTCTGCTTTGGGTTCTCTTCCAGCAAGGAGTGAACAAAATTATGCTCACCTAAAATTTAAGGAGGTTTAAAAAAACCTAAAGAGGTCACATTTTTTATAGGATCTCTCACCCTATGCTACATGGGGACAGTCAAGAATGTTGCATTTCTTCTATGAAAACCCTACAGCCATTAGAAGAACTTACCTCCAAAGGAAGCTTTTTGCTGATGATACCCTCCCTTAAATTTGATAGCAGATGAATACCCATAAATCTCCTAAACCAAAGTGCAAGTGCACAGGAAAGCCTCTGCTCTTCTCCCATACCAAACTCCAGAGTGCTGGGACAGCTTTTCTGACTTACTGTTTTTCTCAGTATTATGATGGGAATGAAAACAGAGTCCCTGAACTGAATTATTGAATTCAGTTTCACATCTCTGAATTGCTCTTCTCTCACACTATTTTCAGGTTGTTTTTTAATTCTTAAATTAGGTCATATATAAACACTTTCATGAAATTACATTGAGGTTATAAACAAGAGATTATGATCTTCCTCCAACACTAAGCATAAGCAATACCTGAATTACAGAACCCAAGGATGGCAGATCCAGCGGCACTTTGACCATGTACATCCTTTTCTGTTTACATAAAGGTTTATTTTCAAGTCTGCTCCAATCTAAAGATTTCCAGAAGTCATTGCTTCCTTAGAGACCAACAAAGTTCATATTTATTTGAGATACAGCCTTTTTTTTGCCAGAAAGAGCAAGATTAATGGTGAGCAGTTTTATTTTTAAAAACTGCAGATCATAATGCATTCAAAGAGATGCCATTTTCCAATCGTTATGGTGATCATGGTAACCGCTCTCATTTGCAGCTTCTTAGAGAAATGCCTAGCTCCCTCGAGCAAATACCCTTGGGAGAAAATGAGACAGCACTTGCATAAAATCATGTGCACAGCACAGAGATAAAGCCATGCTGTTGTTAGGCAGCATATGCTGCAAAAAAATTACTTGTGCTAAGTAAACCCCTCAATGTCTGCAAAGCTGTTTAATGGAAGATGTAATAATGAAAGATGTAAAAAACAAACAGATGTCTTTTGTATAGCGAGCAGAAAAAAGTAAATAAACCTTGCTTTTCTAAAAAAAAAACCAAAATCCACCTCAAAATCCGAACATACTCATTTAAATATAGCTGTATATCCTGTAACACATTTTCTTTTATACGGATGGCTTAATTTCAGCTTTGTTAATCAATATGTATTTTTAAGTGAAAATACATGGTGTATTTTAAACAAATTCTTACACTACCATGTAACATTTCTATTAAATAAATTCTTACCTCAATAATTTTGTTCCAGATGGGCTGCATAATATACACAGATAAGGGATTTGTATCCACAGCACTGTACTGTAAGAAAAAAACAAGCATGTCAAACAAAGCACAGAACAATGCATATTTTTCCACCACTGTATATCTTTCAGCAGCTGAGAACAATCATTCTGAGTGTGACAGGTGTAAATTTATTTTATTGTGATGTCCATTCATATAGTTTTATTTTAAATTAGAAGCACTGGCCTGGTTTACAATCACCTTGTTTATGACTGTATGTCCTAACACAAAGGTTTAAGCTGGTGAAATGGCAAACACTTCTGTAGTCACTTCTAAATTTGTCCACAGTGGAAGAACTTGGGGGTCGTACACATAATTCTTTCAGAAATTCTGGGGCTTTGAAAGTACATAAATGGCTTATGTTGTTAGCATGATGCATATGACTCATCAAGATTCAGATATATCTATACACACCACTGTCCAAACATCATATGTAGACATTGGGAATAAGATAGGGATGTGTCAGACCACAATCTGCCAAAGCTGTTCATATGCAGAAGAGCTGATGACAGAGAGGCTTTCACTTCACCCGACTTCAAGCTAACAGCTAATTCTTCTGTCTACAGTTAATTTATTGACCTCTCTTAGCCAACTACCCTTTCGTTGACATTGCACTCTGGAATTACCTGTCTCAAGCCATTAATTGTCAAAGGAGCCTAGACACTTGTCTTAAACTTAGGCACCTTTGACTTGACTGAAGCCAGACAAGACTAATCTCAGTTTCAGCATCCCCGTTCACCAAGCTTTTACACACACACTGAACCTGCACATGCCTGAGCTAAAAGCTTTCCGCAGACAAGTGCAAGAAGGACAAAAGATTAATGCAGCATGTCCCCGGTTTTGAATGCACAGTCTATGACTTTTCATCTAATCTTTCTGAGGATAGCAGGCTACAAAGTGCTTAAGAACTCTTCCACACATTTCCTTTTTTTTACTTGTATACAAAGGATAGGCTTTAATTACTTTCTGGACAATACAAAGCATGTGCTTAGTTATTTTGTGATTTGTGGTTAAAATTTATTATCACAGATAATAAATGTAGCATACTTGTAAAAATATTGTAACACAGCTACATGTTGTCAATATCCAAGAAATCATCTATCAGTTACCGATCAGACTGGGCAGTTCCCTGTTCCACAGGGAACAAAATGTGCAGTTTAGTGAAGTGTACATCACTGATTTTGTTTCTAAAAATATTGTGTCACTTAAATGTACCATTTTGCTCTGCTTCTGCCACCTATATTATTTAAAACATGAGATAATTCTGTCATAAACAGCTTTTCTGCCAGAATATGTATTAGAGTTCTTAAATACAGTACCTCAGAAAAAAATTAAATCGCAGGTAAAACTAAAGTTTTCACTATTCTGTATGTATTTGCAGGTCCAGATTCTGTATTTTATACTGTGCCTTTTAAACATTGATTACTACAACTGAAAGATCTTTTAATTGTCCAGCTTGCATGAGAATTAATCCAGTCTGAACTGTCCATGGGCTTTGCTTATATTTATGCCAAAAATAACAATAATATTTAGCCATAAAATACTTCTGCCAATAGAACAGTCAGCTAGTACTTAATTCACATGAGAACTGAAAATTAAGAAAATTCAAAGCATTCATTACCACTACTGAGGTCCCAGGTAACCAGGAATCAGTCTGAAGTTTCTCTGTAGCTATTGCCCATTTCCTTACCTCAACAGGTATTCAAAGACTATGTGAAGCCCATGATAATTTGCTGACCAGCAAATTCAATTCAGCCATATCTAGATAAGAATGCCCAAAGGTCAAAATATATGACCTTCGCTCCTGCTCCTGCTTTGGCTTTCTCCTTCTCCCCTCCACCTCAAGCCTTCAAAGTTATGAATAAAATCACAAAATCCTAGTTAAATAACAAACAACAGTAAAATAAGGCTTTCTACACAAAGTATTCACTGGCTGTCCAGAATTATTACTTGTTCCCAGGAGAAAAAAGGAAAAGCAATCTAATTTCTTTAAAATTATTCTCTTACATAGAAAATATAAGGGATTATGTAGGGATTACATAATGTCTGTATTTTCTTAAATGGAAAATATAAGAGATTATGTAGTTTTCCAGTGTGTCTCTATATAATAGACATGAACACAAGACACAGTCAGCTTTTTGTTTGCTTGATGGTTTTCAAAGTCAAGCACCAAGAATCGAAACAGTCCTTATTAAAAAGAAGTAGAATTACAGCCAGCCTCTGCCACCTAAAGACATTTCAAGACCCATCACATTGTCTGTGGCTAAACCCGTGGTCCTCTGGGCATGGAAGGAACATTCAGCAGATGTGCAGAAGAATGGAAATTTGCTCTTCCCTCATTAGTAATCTGTTTTAGCCAGATCAAAGGAAACATTCATGGAAAAGTAATTCTGCTAGTCTTCTGTCATGGCAAAAATAAAACTTGACAAATAAAATCTGCTATGGAGTTTAAAACTCTGCCTTGTTGTGCTCCCAAGAAGCTACTAACCTCAAGGCCGTGAAATCCTTGGGAGTTTAATGTTCATGGCTGCTCAGAAAAGCAAACTACTGAGTAACATGCTCACATTATGATCAATAAACATGACTGCAAGAGTGCACTAAACCTGGTGTAAGAAAAATACTGCCATTTGCTATTGCATAATTCTGTGCTTTTCAGGGCACTTACATTAAAAGACATTAAGTGAAGAGTAAGTCTGTTCAAGGTTTTTAAGTGCAGGGCTGATACAAGTGCTTAAGCATTCCCCAGCAAACACCTTCTGCACTAGAAAATGGATCTTGATTATCCTCATACAAAGAGGAAGAGCTTGGATTAATCATTAAGGTTCTGTTTATTATTTTTAAAAGAAGTTGTAACAGTTGGGAGGGAACGGCAGTAGTGATGGAATAGGAAGAATAGCGTTAATCCACTCCCTCTTACTCCAAAGTTCAAAAATGTATCTGCTGGTTTTCTGGAATAGCTGATATTTCCTTGAAAGCCATCTGCTTTCCCTCTCTGCATTAATAATGGCTTCTAGTAGAGGCAGAAATGAGAACACAGACAGCAGACACACATGCACACATACATGTTGACTCAGGTGGCACACCTAAGGTGTACTTTTACTCTGTGTTCCTGGACCTTAGTCTCCATCCAGGCAATACAGCACAGCATCAAGTCTGTACTGGTCAGCTGTGTTGGAGCAAGGAGGAAAGATGAGAGGATTAAGGTGAAGGGGAAATACAGGTATAAGAAAAGTAAGAGTATCGAAAGGAAAGTAATTGAGAAAAAAACAAGAAAAATGAGCCACAGCAAAAGCTTGGCTATACAGAAGACAGACAACTGTTCTGGAGTGGCAGAGCAGAGCCAACCACCCTGTGGGTCAAAATCACCTTCAATGACCAAGGTCTGCAGTATGAAATACAAGATGAATGGTACCTTCCGGTTCACATCCACACAGCTTAGAAATACCTCCCCTTATTGCAAACTGGTCACACCCCCCCTCACAGTATCTCCTGAAGGGGTTTTGGGCCTCATTATCTGGCCCTGCATACCTAACACATTATTACCATTGAGTACATTTCAGTTCAAAGTATCTAAACCAACCTGGAGACTATGTTGTAACCCAGCAATACCACATTTTCAGAGCATGGAAGTGAGAGTTGCGTGTCGTGCACGTTCGGAGATCTAAATGTCCATGTTGGGAGAGTGTTGAAGGATGGCTAAAACCAAAAAAGGGTGTGAAAAACAGTGCGTAATGACTCCAGAACAGATTATTTCCAAAACAAAGCCTAGCTATTGTCTTCAAGAGACCTTCTCGGAAAGAAAAAAGAATGAGAGATAGAGCTAACCATTAATCAGAGCTGACAGCTGGGTCTTCACTGGGCTCCCTGGCCCTCTCCAGCCTTGCACTGTGGAGGTATCCCAAGAATAAAATTTTGGAATGAAAAGAAGAATATAAAGCATTTCCACACAAACTTCAGAGTCAGGAGAGAAAGCAAGTTGCAAGAAACACAGTTGCATTAACTGCTGAAATACAGTTATTTTAACTCAAGCTGGTCCTTATGCTAACACACCACTCCTTTCCTGTATTTAAATTGTCTTATTCCAGTTAACACCGTACTGTGTCATACAGTCATATACATTCAGAGATGCAGAGTAAAACTGTTGTGAATTGTTTACATTTGAACTGTTGGCATCAAAATAACTCCATAGGTTGTAATTTCATATTAGTAGTAACATATTTGCAACACTTCACATTCCAGGAATGAGCTAATTCACCTGTTCATTAAAATTTGCTACTTCATGAATCAGCACAGGATTTATTATCCCCATTGTATACATTGGAAAACTGAGGCACAGATGGGCTGTGACTCATCTTAACTGTATCTATCAAGGGATACAGCCACATTGTTGCTAGAAATGTCATATTTATATACATAAATTGAGTATAAGCAGTACCCGTACCTGTTTATTCAAAGTCTACCCGTATTAGCTCAGCTTTATAATTGAGTTCACTTTTATAAGAGGAAATAAGTCTATTAAGAATGCAAAGGCTGAAACGCTTCTTTCCCAGACAAAGTTACGGTTAAATCAGCTATATATCAGATAGTAGTCATGGTTTAGGTTGCACTATATTGAATATATCGTTCTGTGGTCCCTCTAATGTTTCATGTGAAGTTAGATGCCTGTTATGGAAGAATACACTAGCTGTTTCCACATGGAAAATGATGATATAAGGACTAAGATGAAGAACATAAATACTGTGATACCTGCCCTTTCCTGCAAGCAAACTCAGCCAGGTCAGGTGCAGGTATGGAAGAGCCACAGCTGTATGTGTGTGCTGATGTTCTAACAATTCACTGGTCCTGCAGGCTTGGGGAACCTCCTCTTACGTCAAGCGTTCATTGTACTTGTGTTACCCATGCAAAAACAAAAAAAAATCTCTATTAGTGAGCAATACTTGGCAAAGGAGCAAATGATAGTAAAAGGTGAGAACATGTAAAGAAGTTACTACAAGATAACCAAGTGTTTGCCTTGGTTGCCAAGAGATGCACCACAGCAGTTGCACCTGTGCAAGTCATTACCTTATGACAAATATTTGATGAACCTCTGCCTAAGTGTAAAAGGATAAGGTACTTCATATTTTCTGCGGGGGAAGCAGCAAAATGAGAGCAGCTGAAATGCAGTAAGCCTCCCTCACACACCTTATTCCACATAAATTATCTTGTTCCCTCAGTCTAAAACTGGTTTAAAGTGTTACCAAACTTTTAAAGTGTTATCAAAATATCAAGTGAGCTTCAAACCTATAGTCATTTACATCTGCTCAAAATGAATGAAAAGGGAAGGGGGAGAAGAAATAATTTTCTCCTCCTCCTAAATTAACTTCAATCATAGAATACCAGGCTGGAAGGGACCTCAGGGATCATCTGCTCCAACCTTCCTGGCAAAAGCACGGCCTAGACAAGATGGCCCAGCACCCTGTCCAGCTGAATCTTAAAAGTGTTCAATGTTGGAAAAAAATGACTTTTCATTAAGATAATAGAACACAGCCTAAACCAGCTGAGAATCAATCCATCAAATTCAAAACAAGCAAAACTGTGGTTTTTAAACAAGTGATCTATTGAAAATAACCACTCTGCAGAGTGGTTTTCCACAATATTTTCATGATGGCATATTTGCACAATGCCACCTGGACACTATCACTTCAGCACATATAAATGTGAGCTTGTCATCATTTGGCCTATACTTATACACAGGGACCTACATATTAGATGGAAAATTTTGAGCGTCTGCTAATTGAAAAGCTTTGAAAAACTGATGTTCCACAGTGTATATTCAAAACAAAATTAAAAATATTTAAGCAAGTCATGAGATTGTACTGCCTACCACGTACGACACAGCTATCCCTCCCAGGCCTGGTACAGAGTGGGCAGCCCCTTCCCTGAGTGCCAGCCCACAGGCAGAGGCTCCTGGGTGCTGAGGGCAGTGGCTGGGTCCCAGCCTGAGTCCCCGGGAGCTTTTGGCTGAGCCTCTGCTGGTGGGACAGGACAGGCTGCCAGGCCCTTCCCTGGCACCCCGCTGCCCCAAGCCATCGTGGCACCCTGACAACCACCAATACGTCTTTTATCACATTTCCTCTGATTATGCAATTTCACAATACCTGTGTTTTGCAACTGACAGGGAAGGGGATAGGAGGAACAACACTGGATCTGTCAGTGAATATTCTTTTGCATGAGACAAGTTTTTGTGGTTTTGAAGGCTGCAAAATGACCCTCCCAATGCAGGGCATGAACCAGTCGCTATTTAAGAGAGCTCAGTGAGAACTCTCCCTTCTGGACAGGTTATTTCATACTTATACAACATGAACTTTCCTTCTGTGGTATCTTACACTTCTGGAACTACATAAAAATTAAAGAAAATACTGAAATACTGGCACATCTGGTAACAATTTTCCATCTACCTTTCAGATTCCTAGAACACATTAAACACGTGGGTTTTAATTCTACTTTATATACATTTTTACAGGTTTGTATATGTTATGGGACACAGTCTGGGGTTTTAACACAGACTTCATGAAGGGAAAGAGAGAAGTATGCTATAAAACAACAACAGAGCTATACAACTTTGTGGATGCCAAATGAATACCAAATGCTCAGCAGCTTAAAAGTGCTGATGTATTCCAAAACACAGTTGTGCTATTTCTAATAATAAAATTACTTTAGGTTGTATCATCATTTAGTTAATTATTCATAAATACTGGCTTGGATTTTGTATTTCCTATTGCTTAAATAGTTTGGACTACCCTGCCCTTTCACCCTGTCCATCTATCTATATTTTGATTAAGTTACCTAAGCCCAGGAGTTGTAAGCCCCTAAGACATCTAGGGTTGAAACGTGTGAGTCGAAACTGAAGAACGGGATTTACAATTTAGCCTGGAAAAGAGAAGGTGGCGGTAGGCATGTAATTGCCTTTGGGGGTCTGATGTTGTGGACTCTATTACCTGATGGTTGCACTGTCTGTGCCAGGGCTGGAGGTGGCTGCACTGTGAAGCAAGAGGCTGCTCGAGTTGGGCCCCTGAGCAGTTCTCTCCTCCCTGATTTTGCTCCCTTCAGTTTCCTTACCCGGTGCATACCTGCAGCTAGGAAATATGGTTACATTTTCATTCCATCTTAAACTATACCTAGTAAAATACTCAAAACCCAGTATGATGGTTTGGACAACTCAACAATTCTGGCTGGTATTACTAAGTTGCTAGGAAGTGGTTATTATGTAAATTGCTGTTCTGTTGGTGCTTCTTTGTAGACATAAACTCACCATGCCGACCTCCTTATTTTCAGGAATTCTGACATATGTATTGGGTCACATGTCACTTCATGCATGAACCCACGTCCACGAGGTCATGGGGCACATGGAGTTGTGGGTTGGGATAGGCTGTTCTTAGGTAGTCATGCCTGCTAGTGGCACATCCCCTTGCCTGCAGAGAGGTGTCAATGCCTCAAGATCACAGAATCATGGGTTAGGATCACTGGATAATTCGGGTCAGAAGGGACCTCAGTAGGTCTCTAGTCCTACTTCCTTCTCAAAGTAGGCTCAGCCATGAGCTCAAACCAGGTGCTTATTGCTTTATCCAGTTGGGTCTTGGAAAGCTCCAAGGGTGGTGACTGTACAACCTCCCTGGGCAGCTTGTGGCACTGCCTCACTGCATTCCCGAGGAACATTTTCTCCTTACATCCAGCATGAAGATGTCTTGCATCTGTTGTCTCTTGTATTCCCACCATGCACTGTTATAAGGAGCCTGGCTTCATTTTCTCAAGGACTTCCCCGTAGGTACCAGAGGGCTGCTGCTAGATGCCCCTGAAGATGTCTCATCTCCAGACCAAACAAGCCCCAGTCCCTCAGCCTCTCCTTACAGAACAAGTGTTCCAGCTCCAACTACCCTGGTGACCTCTGCTGAACTTTTTCCAGTTTGTTGATGTCTTTCTTGTACTGGGGACCCAAAACTGAACAGAGTATTCTAGATGTGACCTCGTAAAGGGGGCTAATTACTTCCCCTTTACTTAATGTGCTGTACTGCTGTTAAAACAGCCCAGAATGTTGTTGACCTCCTTTGCTGCCAGGGCACACTCAGGGCTAGTGTTCAGCCTCCTGCCCATCACAATCCCATTTGCCAGGAGTAAGAGGCTGATGGATCACAGATCTGCTGACTAGCTATGCTGGAAGTGTGGGGTCTATAAGAGACATCAAAGCCAGACTACAACTGAGAGAGAAGCACATTTTGGAGCAAGAAATATTATGTGCTGGCCCCAACAGTGAGGTTCTTGGTCACTGTGTGAGACTAGACAGATCTGATTCTTTACTGATAGGACTGTAGGCATCTGGACCAGAGAGAGGTGGAGAGGGGATAACACTGGAATTCGGCAACCATTTTTCAATCAACACTAGTTATGTTAAGGACGCTCCTTGTCTTCTGGAAAAGGCTTTGTTTAGTGGGACACATCCAGACACTTAACAATGAAGACAAAATGAAGGAAGAGAACACAGAAAGTGGATTAAATATTGAGCAAGGGACAACAGAAGGCAGATGCATATTTTTTGCTGTAAAGGGACAAAGCTAGAGGATGGCCCAGACTAGTAAAAGTACAAATCCTACTAAAAAGCAGGACCTCAAGGAACTGCACAAAAAGACCTGTAACCATCCCTATACAAAGAAGCTCTAGCATGGTGAGGAAGTTGATTTCTATGTATTTTTTGTATAGACTGGTCTTATAAAGTTGGTAAAGGAAAAGACAGCAGGATTCTGTGCCACATCTATTTGTGTGTGTGTGTACAAACAGGTGTGTTTTAGGAGGTGCCAGCAGCCCTTTAAAGATCAAACAGTAGACCAAATTCCCACACAGCTGGACCTCTGCCAGACTGTGTACCTAATATCTGGGAAACTCAAAGAAACTGCTCTAGGCGCAATAGGGTAGGCAGATTAAAAGTGGGTTGCAGTTTTCATGAGGATTCTAAACAGGGGTTCTGTACCACATATGCTAAACAGTTGTGTGATCTAGTATCCTGATGCATAAGAGAGGAGATATTTCATAGAAAGATGCAAAACCCCAATTCCTCCTTCTGCAAAACAACCTTTTTAAGAACTGTTCCCCTAGATTTATAACAAATAATCCACATCCAAATCACAGACACATCTTTGCAATTAATTTTCTCCGAAAACACAGATGAATAAACAAAAATAAATATGTATGAATATCATGTATGTACATATGCATATCCTACACATAAAAATCCAATAAGCATTTCAAAATACAAGTATCTCTTGATAAAGCAATAAAATGAAATTACGTGGTTGGTATTTGCACTTTTACGAGATTCAGCAAGGCACACAACTCTTTATATCCAGCATATCTGTCCCCAAAATGATCTAATGAACCTTTGTAAATTCCTGGGCATAACGTGGTACTCAAAAACACGCACAATTACACCATTATTGGGAAAAAAGTCCTGCAGCAAATAATATCAAATGTAACATCTCTGATGATATTTCATTATGTTCTTGACTCATTAGCATTAGCATATGATATAGGGAAGGAAAATAATGATTACAGAGCTCTTGAAATGCTACATTATGACAGCTACCATTGTGACAGGATGAGGAATAAGAAATGGTGTGTGCTCAAAGACAGTCTCTCAGAATTTTGCAATTCAGTCAACCCATAACTCTTTACACATGAACACAGTGACAGAAAATGTACGGGTAATGAATTATTTATTTCACATATTATTCAACAACTTTTAATTACACCTCCACTCTTCCAATCCATAAAAGTAATATGAAGAAGACCGCAACATTTTATTTGCAGAACAGTGGGCTGTTGACTCATGAGTTTTATGGAAGGTGGAAAATGTTAGTTTTCACTACCTCAAATATTCAAGGGCTTTATTAAACTGAAGTGGTTTGAAAAAAAACTATGGCAGATAAAACTGATGATAACTGCTTTTAAATAATATTTGAAATTAAAATTTAGGAAAAAAAAAACAAAAATCCACCTGCAAAAACACTATACACATACACTGTACTCAACATATAGCAGTTCACCATTGGACCCGATGATCCTGAAGAGTCTTTTCCAACCTAAATGACTGTATGATTCTATGATTCAAATTTTCCATGCACAATCATAGAATCATAGCACAGTTTGGGTTGGAAGTGACCTTTAAAGGTCATCTAGTCCAACCACCCTGCAGTAAGCAAGGACATCTTCAACTACATCAGGTTTCTCCGAGCCCCATCCACCTGACCTTGAATATTTCCAGGGATTGGGCATCTACCATCTCTCTGGGCAACCTGTGCCAGTGTTTCACCACCCTCATCATAGAAAATGTCTTCCTTATATCTAGTCTGAATCTACCCTCTTGTAGTTTAAAACAATTCCCTTTTGTCCTATCACTACAGGGCCTACTAAAAAGCCTGACCCCATCCTTCTTATAAGACCCCTTCAGGTACTGGAAGGCTGCTATAAGGTCAACCCCAACTCTCCCAGTCTTTCCTCATGGGAGAGGTGCTCCAGCCCTCTGATCATTTCTGTGGCCCTCCCCTGGACCCATTCCAACAGGTCTATGCCATTCCTCTGCTGAGGACTCCAGAGCTGGACACAGTACTCCAGGTGGGGTCTCACTAGGGCAGAGAGGCAGAAACACCTTCAGATAAATATACAAATGAAAGTCTCCTGACTTGAATTTTCAAAATCATGTAAAATACTTGTGCTACTAGAGTTGAAAGCAAAACTCCTATACAGCTGATGTGAGCAGAATCCACTATGTTTCTGAATCTCATAGTTACACAGATAGCCTTGGAAACACACAAACTAACACTTAACAGAAATCCAGCCTTGTATTTTTCCACACCGGACTGGTCCTGAAATTCCAGAAAGTAATTCACTATACCCTCAACACACTTTGCTCTTTGGTATGAGTCAGTATGAGAGAAACAATCAAGCCTTGAAACGTGATCATCATATCTCTGATCTTGTTTCTCTAACCTACCAAAATTAGGGCTGGGATGTAACCTGAGAGATCTTCCAGTCCAGAGCTCTCACCTAGTGCAGGAGCACGTTTATCAAACGTTCAGGAAGCAGATCAAGTTACCATGAGGTAACGAGCCACTGGCTTCCAATTGCTTGTGATAAATGACCATGGGCAGATGAAAATAGAACTTGTTATCCAAAACTTTGCTAAAAAAGGTGTAAGCAACCGTTCATTCACACTCAACACTAGATTTCAGATCCTTCCTGAGAGAAATCAAATAATTTCTTAAGACTGATAAACGATTGCACAATCCGTCCCAGTACCTGTTCCAGCACTTAAACACCCTCACAGATACAAGGCTGACATAACATCCACCTTCAACTTCTCTTTGTGCAGCGAAAACTTAGGTATTGTCTTTTTTAAAAGGGCATGCATGAAGTCTAACTGGCTGCTGTGTTCTTACTCCCACAATACCCAGACTGTTTCTCACAGTTCATCTTTCCCAAGCCTCTTCATATTCCTAATGCCATTTTGTGGATTGCAAACTGTGCTAAAGCAAGCAGGACATGTTATTCCAGCTTATACCTGACCAGCACATCAGCTACAGCAATATATGCAACTCTGACGTATCTCTGACACTTCACACTTAAGAGCTTTTTACTCTTTATAATAACAGCCACAACACTGCTGACACACTGGTCCCCCACGTATCTTTTTTTGCAGCCTGTTGTCTTATTTTATGTTTGAAATGTTTGTCTTCTTTCCCCTAAGCACTGTATCTCGTTTACTGAGTTTCTTCATATTGATTTCTGGCCACTGAATCACTTTTTCAGCAACATTTTAAGCCTATTCTTCAAAGTGCTCTAGTATCACATGAGAATTTTACAAGAGTATTCTCCCTTCTGCTAATCAGTGAAAGTATTGAACAGCAATGGAGCCAGGACAGAGAGACAGCTCTGCAAATAGGATCCCATTTGATAGAATCTCCTACTTTGACAGAGAACTTAAAATTACTCTTTAGAACAATATGTTTCTATTTTACAGATTTCATCTTACTTACCTCTTCCTACTTTACTTATGAGAATGTGGGACCGTATCAGAAGTCTCACTGAAATTAAACCACATATATGTCATTTACTGACCCGCACCTTCTCCACACAGGGAGCTACCATCTAAAAAATAGTTCAGAAGGTAGGAACAGCTTGGACATATCAAGATGAAAATGTGGAACCTTAGACTTTAATTTTTAATGTTAATCTCTTATTTTTTTAAATCATACTTTCTAAGGCCTATTCTTTGAGTCAAGCCTCTATAGTTTGTCCTCAGATATCTTTTATTCTAAAACAGAATAAGGTGTCAAAATTTTCTGGCCTGGAAAACCCAAGCACATAGGTCTTGTAGAAAAGCTGATTCAAGGCAGATCTGCAAGGCAAATCCTAACATCACAGTGATCAGAAGAGGCAATAGCAACAAGAGCTCATCATTAACATTACTGCATTCTGGTAAGAAGAGGAGGATAAAAGTAAAGAACCAAATTCTGCTTTTGTTTGTACTCATCACCTGGCTGCCTCAGAACTGCTTCTTTCCAACAGAAACCCAAACAGGCAGGAAAAGGCAGCTGTGTAATTCCATGGGTGCTCTGCTAGAACTGCAAAATGCTGATTAATAGAAATAAAAAAGTAGGAGTTACGTGACTGGAGTGCTACAATTGCAGTTGGTTGTAGCATTTTGGCTGTGTCAGTCCTGATCCTAGGCAACAGCACAAAACCCAAGCATCAGCTGCTTCTGCCCTACAGTCGCAGCAAATGCAACTGTCCTGAAATCAGTCTCTGCTCACCTGCCCACAGGCAAGAAGACAGCAGAATTATCACAGCAGCAACGTCCAGGGTTTCATCTGAACGTCTCATTGTCACATCTCCATCTGTTGTCTGTGCATTTTTGAGCAGAAAAAGGAAAACTGAATCTCTGAATCCCCATTAACACACAGAATAGACCAACAGGAGCAGATTTGTAAAATGAAACAGCTAGCCCTAACGACCCGATGCCTGATATATAAGGATTTCAGGAGGTTTTACACTGAACTGGTTCCAGTATGATACCATAGATTGAATGCATCGGGTGTACTTGTGCATTCCTAGTACATCTAGGTTTATTCAAAAAGAGTTAATTCTGTATGCTCCAGGATCACTCTGTGATAGAAGCCAAAGCTTGGTAATAGGGAAAAACTTGCTTCAAAAGGGTAAAATATATGCACCTGACAATGCTAAAGGGTGCTGAAGTCTCTGCACACATTAGGTCTGCCATTCCCTTTGCACAGAACTGCACTGATTTTGTTGCCAAGGCCCTCCTCCAACTGTGAACAGGAGACAGAAAGTGGCTGAGATGTACACTTCCAGTATTCATGGCAGAGAAACGAGTTCAGCTGTGTGAAAATTTCGAAAACTGAGCAGTATTTTTTTTTCAGCCAAAATTTACCTTTATGAAATGGAGTTGATTACACAAAGTATTCTTTTAAGTTGTGTTGTAATCAGCTCCCAGTTATCTGTGGATAAATTGTGCAAAGTGCACAGCATATTGAGTTACTGATACTACTGCAAATATAATCATAGAAATCATAGGATGGTTTGGGTTGGAAGGGACCTTTGTGCTGCAATATGATGCACAATGGAGAGACAGATTCCTCTACCTAGTTTCCTAGGCACACTTCAGGTCTGGAAGCAATATGTTGTTTTAGCTCAATATTGAACACATGCTAATAAATCCTTCCAGAGATTATCTAGTTTCACACAGGGTTAGTCCATGTATCCCTCCACTGTACTCTAGAGCTGGGTCCACCAAGATAGGATGTAGAGATAGCCAGGTGATTGTAAAAAGAGGTAACTTGTGTCTGCTGGACACAGTAATCTGAGTTTAGCACCAGATCTGTTGACTTTGCAGAAAGGCAGCAGCAATCTCCTCAGCGAGGCTGGGAAGCTGGAGGAGCAGGATGAGGTGAGGCCCTACTCTGAAGGGAAGAACAGAGGAGATGGCAGCCAGAGGGCAATAAGAGGTTGAAGACTATGCCTGGAGCCTGGGAGGTGGTGAGAACAGAGCTGTAGCAGCCCTTGGCATGGGAGGGTGAGGTGAGAAGACAGGGAGGAGACTGTAGCAGTGATTAGTGTCTCCTTGCACAACTCCTTTTGCATTTTTGGAGAATTTTTTAACCCATTGTGAGCAGCACTTCAGGAATGGGCTGACCTGCCATCACCTGCCATGTCCTCCTGCAACCTGGAGCACCAGGAAGATGGTACAGATACCCCACCAGCTTGGCAGCACTGACCTCATGCAGCTGTATTTCTCTGGGTGCAACCTGTGCCGTTTTGATTTATTTATTTGCAGGATGTCCCAGTCCTGAGTCACTTTGGAAAACAGAGAAATGACTATTTGATTTTACCTTTCTAAAACCTGTACTTACCATAGTTCTACAGAACATTGTTGAACAGATACTTCTCCAGTGTGTTGGATAATTCCTATAGTTAGGAAAACTACCTAACATATTTTTGTCCTTTGCAATGCTCCCAAGAAACCAGAGTAATTTTAATATACTCAACTGAAATGTTTTGATATGTGATTCTGTCTTTTGGTATTCATTTGCCTTGTAATTCATAAGTAGTATACAATGATTACAAGGGTTTTTTAAAAAATATCTTATTTTGATCTTTCCCCATCTGCATCTTTGCAGCTACTTTCATTCAAATGATAAGAATGTGATACAGGTGTTCCTTGTATTTGTACTACAAGCTCAAATATTTTATGAAAGTCACTTCAACAATAATGTCTGTTTAAGCTAAAAATATCTTCTCATGTTTCCCCTGGTGACCTCGGGCAGGACCGCAGCTCCACTGCTCAAGCGCAGGCCTGCAGAGCTCACACCCAGACACAGCATGTTCTGCCCCACTCGCGCTGGAGATGCATGGACAGGTTGGTACGTTTGAACCAGCTGCTGTGCACAACACGTTCCTGGTAACTGGCCTGGAAGAGGCTCTTGAAACCACAGTTACCCCACCATCGTTCACCCTGCAGCGAGCAGGCAGGACACCTGGCCCGGTGAAGGGAAGGGCTCGGCAGGAGCTCGGAAAAGACAAATGCCCTGGTCGGAGATTGGGCTGGGAGGGTGCGTGGTAAAATCAAGAAAGTGAGAGGCATGGGGAGCGTGGGGCAGGGGCTGCTTCGGGCAACAGCACACAGAAAGTTGGGCGTTGTGCTGGTGGAAGCTGGTGTGACCCCTGTGCACTGGGAGTGGGGTGAGGGTGTGCACAGGGTGGCATGGCACATCTGGAACAACACCTGCCCCTCAGCTGAAGGAAACCTGGGTAACCCCCTACAATGCTCCTGCAGCGTCCTGGGAACAAACCCCAGGCAGGGCACAGGTCTGTGACACAACGCTGGCAAATCAGCGTATCTAATGACACACACACACACCCCTTTTGAATTCTGCAGGCCAGTCATTGGCAAAAACAAGGTTTAGCTCAAGTTATTTAAAGCAAAGATTTTTCCAGGCTTTCTTAATCATTTCCCCAAGCCAAAGCACCCCTGCCCGCGGAGCCCCCGTGCAGAGCCGGACGGGCACCATAGGAGCGCCGAGTTACACCCAGCCTGGGCTTGTGCAGCTGCTGCTGCTCCACCCAGCTCACTCCGCTCCCACCGAGACCCATCGCTGCCCCAGCACCGGGTGCCACCCTCACCCCCCGACGTGAGGAGCCCCGGGCACGGCAGGGCAGGGCAGGGCCCCCAGGCTGGCCGGGCAGCGCAGGTGGGAGCCGGGCAGGAGGACGGCGGGGCCGCGGGCAGAGCCGAGCCGGGCCGGGCCGAGCCGA
>VZRW01004796.1:197392-210826 GCA_013398125.1 Aegotheles bennettii | reverse complement strand
GCTCGGGGCAGAGCCGCAAGGCGGCTGCGGGGGCCCTGCGGCCAGGGCGTGCGGGGCTCGGGCGGCACGGCTGGGTGCTGAAGCGTTTCCACTTGGCGCAGGGATAAAATGGAGTGGCTGTTACACACCGTGTTTAAATGCATGTTTGCGGTCAAAAAGGTCAAAAGAAGTTTAAAGTAAGCTACTGCATTTCACTGAAATTACCGCGTGGTACTGACACAATGTATGTGTTTGCTTCTGGAAGTTTGAAGTTCCCGACTGGTGAAACACTGCACACTTGAGCTGCCGACATGTAACTAGCCCTTGGTGCGATGAGATGACAGTAATACAATAGTAATTTCTTTTACAGACAAAGATAATGTTCCTCATTACTACGCTAATGAAAATTACAATGGTCAAGTGAAAAGCCAGAGTCCTCTCCTCTTGCTGACTATTAATTAAACCATTTAAAAAACAAACCAACCTGATACATAACAAAAAGATGTGGTGCTGTTATTGCATCCTAAACACTTTGGGTAATTTGATCTCGTGAAAGCTTTTCTAAAACACTTCTGTTCTAACCATTTTGATAGAGTGCAGATTTCTGTCTAACGTGGCAGCAGTTACTAATACAAAGTACACTTCAATAGTATCCTTATACCATGCAAGTTCCATGGAACCATATAGTAACTTACACTCTTGCTTAAATAAGCATGTATAGGTTAAAAGGTTCCTGACATTCAAACAGTAAGATTATATACACCTACCGATATATATATTTCAGTCAATAAGAATAGCCTTTAATTGAGAATGGCAAAAGTCACAAAGGTTTTAAAGCACTGTTTTTAAAATGTCAGTCTCACAAACTAGTATTGGGTTTGAGGTTTTCTTTCTTTCCCCCCTTTCTCCCTTTCCGCTGTGTGGCGGAGCTGTTCTAAGTTATTGTGACAGTGGTCATGCAGTTGATTTTCTCATGAATAATTACAACTTGATGAGGTCCTTTCTTGGGATCATACATATTCTTGCAAACCGTCTTTGGAAGATACACATACTGGTTTTCACAGGGATAAAAATATAATCTTGGCTTGAAATAAAAATGCAGACTATGGTTTTAATTCTGCAACCTTTATTTAAGCCCTCACTTGAGGGTTCAAAATGCAAGGATGTTTTAATATTAAATTAAAACTTCACTTTCTGTCCAGGCAATAAAAAAAGTAATTACACTTTCAGGAGCTTATGCTGAGTTCTGCTGAAAATGAGATGCCTGTTGTCAAATTCAGTTTTGTGCTGTCTTAAAATTGGGCTTTTGAAGCCCAAGACTCCTCTCTTTTGTTTGTGAGTACTTTTATGTTAAGTCTGCGAGGACAAAGGTGAAGTATGGGAACAGCTGTTGGTCAGTGTTTGATATTTCTGTGTACTTTATATGATTGTTCCCTTTAAAAGTTTTTTTAAAAATAAAAATGTCTCTGGCAACTAGAGCTGCGATTTTCAGCGCTTTTATTGTTTGTTCTGCTCTGTGTTAAGGAAGAATGCAATAATTGTATTTGAATACTTTTGAGTAATGCTTAAGTGATGTGACTAACTTCTGGATTTGCATCTCAGTAGCAGGAGAAGTTCCTGTAGTGAAAGACATTATTATTATTTTTGTCCTTTGCCTTCTGTTGCTTTTTGTGTTGGAGAAGGTGAAGTGTCAGAAATGCCACTGGCATATGAGGTAGATAATATATTGGGTCATGTTTTCCTGGGGGTTCATTCCATGGTTTGTGGAGCAGCCCCAAGAAACTGGGATTTTCTGGAGTGTGAAGAGCTGTGTAGTGAGTAGTCCTTGAACATACAATCCCGGTGACTTCGTACAGGGTGCTTCAGGGTAACAAATATTGGGCAGCAGTAACAATATAAATTGGTTGAGGGGAGGTGTTCTAGATAGACCAGCCATGTAAAAGTCCAATCCAGCCCCCATCCCCATTCTTTTAGTAGTCTGTTGCATTATCATTATGTATATTTATTGAATTTTCTGTGTGTCTCCCCTCTTCCTCACACCCACACCCGTGTAGGCTGACTTTCCTTTATCTCCTTGGAAATACCTAAAGGAGTAATGGGGGAAGGATTGCTTGCTGTGCCTTTACATGGAGGGCTTGATCCTAATTCCACTGGTACCAGCAGGAGTAATTTATTTTTCTTCACTCCTTTAGAAGGAACTGCTCCAGAGACAAAATGCAGTGTTTTTGTGAACAGAGGTCAACAGACAATTTCTGCATGAGGTCACCATCCTAGCCTCCCCTTTTTTAACTCACAATTTTAGAGGTCATATTTTGTCTTTGGATGCTCTATGCAATCTGGAAAATTCTTTGTCTGACTCTTTGTTTGTAATAAAACTTGATTTTAATGAGGTATGCCAGGTCTACATGACTTAGCTCTTTTGAGCCTGATTCAGTGATTTATTTTTTTTTATTGCCAATATCTTGTTTCTAGACAATTCATGCATAGCGTTAATAAATTACAGAAGATATTTTTGTATGCCCAGTTTTTATGCTAGACAGAAAAGAAGATGATGATTAGCCTTGTGACTCGTGATTAAGAGAAATCACTGTTATTGCTGCATTTCTTTGGGAACAGCATAGCCATAATAAATATTTATTCCTGAGAGAAACAAGTTTCTTAGAATACTAGTTTCTTTGTTGCCTTGAAGCAGGCTGGAGCTGAAGCAAAGAGCCTTTAGAACATCCCATTCCTGCATGCCAGCCAATGTGTTCCTGCAGCAGAAGTCCTGGGACACCAGACTTCTGTGCCAGGGTGTCGGGGAGCAGCAGCCCCAGTGGCTCTGCAGAAGGGTGGCAGTGTCCTCCCTGGTATGGGCACCATCCCACCGAAGAGCCAGAGTCCCCACGGGACTGCTCGCACTCACTCCTGCCTCGCAGCTGGCCTCCCTGCTAGTGTAGTGCTTTGGTGATCTGAAGCACAACAACACTTCTGAATTGCATCTCACAACTTCACATCTGTGTTATCTGTGTAACTCTTTTCTATTGCACACAGTGTTCATATTACAGATTTTTAATACAAAGACATTTGTGTGCTTTACATTTATATTTGCACATAAACATTGCTTTATGCATGTTGAAATGGTATACTCATTACATGGCATATTTTTCTTTAAAAAAAATGTTTGGTGTATATATGTATGTGTATGCATGCACCTAGACATATATATGCATCCATGCAGTGCTACTGTGAATTGAAGCTGTAGGTCCAGTTTCAGCTCTCATCAGATATTTATATAGAGAGATTTAATTTGTCAAGGAGTTTGGGATGAGGGGAGTTGTCTTTAGGGTTTGTTTTTTCAATTTTTTGAAGGTGGTGTAGAATGTGGGAGGTTGTGAAAAGGAGCTGTAAATCACTGCTGTCAGTATCAACTATCGT
Source organism: Aegotheles bennettii (assembly GCA_013398125.1). Taxonomy (NCBI): domain Eukaryota; kingdom Metazoa; phylum Chordata; class Aves; order Caprimulgiformes; family Aegothelidae; genus Aegotheles; species Aegotheles bennettii. Next base: position 207,430 of record VZRW01004796.1, on the reverse strand, counting down.
AAGTCCTTTTCATTCTCCTGCCTCCAAACGTTGTCTGCCAGACTTTTGTGGTAGTTGAAGAACATCTTGTGTAGAGGCTGTATTTCTTTATTTCCTTGTTCTGGGACTTCAGGAACTGTTTTCAGGTTTTTTCAGTGACTATAGCAGCTATAAATTTCTGTGTGGTGGTAGCAGAAACTCCTGAGGCTGGGGCGCAGGATGTGTGGTGAGACAAAGAGGTAATTAACCAGAGCTGTCAGCAGTACTGATGGTTCTTCAGGTTGTAATTAAGCTGACATGGTGTCAAGCAGCTGCTGGAGTGGTCCCACTGGTCCTTGTATCCTTTCTTCTGCTTCTGTGCCAGCTGTAGATAACTAGTGCTTCTTCCCAAAGAATTTTTCTGCTGGTTTAGTTCCTTGTCACTATGTCTGCACATAGTCTGGCAAGTGCCAAGTGCTTAGGAAGAAGGAGGAGAGGGGATTCTAGTTGCTTCTGGTTTGTCATGAGGCCACCTGCGCTGGGCATCCCTGTAGTTGCTGCTCTGAAGACCTGAGCAGCCCTGCCTTTATTCAGTCTAGCGAAGTGGAGGATTAAATAACACTCTTGTTAACAGTCATTAACTATTGAAACTCTCTTTTTGCCTGTCCCAGTCAATGAAGGAGTATTCCAGCTGTTTAGAAGTAGCTCCCAGTGCCACTTCACATTGCACTCTAACAATGTAAATGTAAACTTAACCATGTGCATCATCTAAGCATAAAAACAGCTATTTGTTCTACTCACATTAGTCCACTTTTTAAAATCTAGTCGGCTGTAAGCATACCCCTTCTATGCACACCCTAACCCTTCTTACCTAGGGAGAAGGTTGGTGTATATATCCTGCCCATTTCTGTGGCATTCCCTTCTAAAATCCTGACAGTTGCACACCACTGGCCATACCTCAGCTGCTATGTTCTGCTGTTTGTCTGCTTCCTTTTATGCCATGCTCCATTGGTATTGCACAGCATAGAGAAACAGAGGGATTCTGTCTGACAGGGGATTTAATTATTTTAAGAATAACACGTATGAGAAATGTTAAGAGAGTAATTCTCTAGTTCTATGTTTATTAGCCTTTGTAACAATAGGAATGTGTAACTCTTTGTGCATGCATTTCTACAGTGTTTTCACTTCCAACTGTTTCTATAAACCCATGTGCAAGTCGTAGTGCTGTTATTGGCACAGATAAACATTGTTCAAAACTGGAGTGTCCCAGTTAAGAAATAAGCTTAGATGAACTGCATTCTACACTGTAAGTTTTTGTCTGCAAAATGTCTCTTTCAAAATCATCTAATGGGTTGGGTTGGAAGGGACATTAAAGATCATCTAGTTCCGAAATAATCTTGAAGCTACGAAAACATATGCAAGAGCAAGGCTTCCAGCACTGATTAAGGTTTTAAAAGCAAATGAAACCGAAACAAGGAAAACCCAAAATCAAAAAAGCCAATTGGAGCCATGACATGGTTTTGTGCCTTGGTGCACTGCTGGCTGTGCTGTTAACTCTGCCTGGCAGAAGTCATCCAGTCTGGGGTGAAGTGAACGTCTCCAACTGGAGCAAGGCCTTGCTGTGACATTAGGCCACAGAACCAAAAAATGGGTCTTGACATGTTTCAGTTATTACTATTTTCCCTGTCCATGCTTTTCTCTGTGCAGAGGCAGGAGCACTTACCAAGAGGATAACACAATGTAGAGGTTCGTGTCTAAGCTCTCTGGAAATGGAGGCTTAGGACAGCATTTTGCATGGGAGGAAAGCTGGATTTAAATTCTCTTTGTCTAATACTGTTAATTCTTCTTGTATAAAATGTCGTAGCCTCCTTACTTGACATCATGTCCTTATTAAAGTGCTCTTGATTCCTTAGTTAATATCACATCAGATTCAAGGTTGTACTTCATAGCAGTGGGAGCAGTTATGGGGACAGGCTGACTTAGGTGACAGCGACCTCTTGTTGTAGCTACCTTGCAGTTTAAATACCCCCAGTGATTTTAGAAAAGGCTCGTAGCAAGGTCAGCTGCCATCAGGGGAAACTGCAAAAGCCCACTTGTTTTCCTCTGTCTTCTCACCACTGGCTGCCAGGAGCGGTGTACCAAGATGCTGCTCACTGTATGCTTTTGGGAAGTATTTGTCCTATCTTGTGAGCACGCGAAAGATCTGGAGGAAACAAATACAAATAATTATCAGTTACAAAATGGACAAAAACTGCCAAAGGTGGTTTTTTTTTACATATGTTTCTTAGTTCAAAGTGTATGTTACACTCCTGACTGACCAGCCTGGCTGAGAATTTATGTGCTGATTAATGTAACTTTGGAGTAATTCCTAAATATAGGAAGCAACTGTAGTTGCTTGAGTGAAAGTGTATCAAGAGAAGAAAGATGTATTCAGGCAGATAGTATAGTCAACATTTTGTAAAGGCAAGTTTCAGTAGCAGAGTGTGCTAAAGTGTTTATTGTGCTTAAGATCAATTTATATGTATAAACTGGTGTAGAATCTTAAAACTTCGGATATGATAACAGGCAATTCTCTCAGCTTCAGCTGTTTTCAGATGCTAAAGTATATTGCATCAAATTAGTGCTGGATGCTAATCAGCATCTTGTTTTGTGATTTATCCAATAGCCCAAATGACTTCCAGCATCCCATGCAATGAAAATGGTTGTGAAAACAGATGTGATTCTTAAAGCTGAAAGAGTCTGGGGTTTGTTGCTTGGTTTTTAATGGAGAGTTGGATAGTGATTATCTAGTTTGACCACTTCCATAACACAATTCAATCAGATTAAATGTGAGTTTGAAGGAATTATTTACTTAATGTATTTTACCGAGCTGTTCCTGCTCAGGATAGTACTTTCAGCTTCACTGGGCAGTTAACAGGTACTACAAATGTAACTCAGATCAACATAAAGTAGTGTATATATCAAAAATTAAATTTACCCATGACATTGGATTTGTTGTTATTATACAGCATTGCATAAAAAATGGTTGCAAGTGTTCAAGGCTTCTTCTCCAGCTCATTAAAAATTGGAACAAATACTTGTAAGTATTCAGATAAAGGGGCAGTCTAGATTAAGTAAAGTTCACTTGAAAAGAATTAGGTGTACATGGTGTGTTTAATGGATTTGTTTTTCCTCGTAGCGGAAGCGATTTTGGAATGCAGAATGCACACCCTTCCCAGATGAGAGACCCCTACAGTTGAAAAAATCAAATGTCAGGACGTCAGTGGCTGCTACTTCGATTTCCAATGCGTGGCTTAGGTGTGGGGATGGTTTTCAGAGCACTTCAGTGCTGGAGGTAAAATGCTGGCTTTACTTAAGGGCATAAGAAAGCGATGCAAACTGACAGTTAAACCAATTTCCATGCTTGACTGAATTACAAGATGTTTCCCTTCTTTGTGTTGTTTCCCATGTAACAGCATATTGTAACTGTCAAAGTAGACAAAAATTGAAAGCAAGATTACATAAGGCCATTGTCTTAAGTTGTTAGTGTAAATTTTTGAACGTACATTAATATAATGTTCTAGATAGCACTCACCACTTGGAAAATTTCAGTAATAGATTGAGTGATATACAAAAGTAATTTGACACTTGGGATGGAGTACTGCATTTCCTAAAAAATATGGAAAACAAAAAATCTAGTTTGCATCTGAAGATTTTTTGCTAGATCTGACCAGTATGTTTGCAATAATGAATTTACTGTAGAAAATCCTGCTTTTTGATGACCCTGCAGTTGTGGATCTTGGTGCAGATTTTTTTTGTGTGTGTGTTGGTCATGTTGGTTATGAACAGAGATGTTCAGGCAGCTCTGAGTGAGAAGTACTCTGCGCTGTAAATTGTCTTCAACCAAGTTGTTTTTCTGTTTCTTCTGGTACTGGAGTGTCGCATAGCTTCCGGGATCTAATCAGAGACAGGGCCACTGAGTGCTTCTTTCTATAACCTTTGAATAGGGCACATGCTTTATTAAGTGGTGCTTTTTCTGCCCACTATTGACATTTCAATGCTGAAAATACTGGCTCTTGTTCTTCACAAGGTCAAATGCGATTCCTTTCATAGTCACAATAAGTTTATATTTTCCAAAACAATGAAAATTCAGCTTTTATGTTACTGTTCTCATGCTTTATTGCTGTCCTCATTATATCACAGTCTAGTAGAAGACAGAAAAAGTAATTTGAAATTGTGCTACTAAGTTGTGGTGGGTGAATAACAACAGTTTTGAGTATATTACTAAATGTTAAAATTGTCTTTAATGTCTTGGTGATTAAATCTCTCTCTGCCTCCTTTCCATATAGTCCCCAAGACCTACTGATAAGAAATCCAGGATTAAGAAGCATCTTGGACCACTGTTAACATCTGCTGAAAGTGCAGCAGGTATGTTATAACTAATTCATCTTAGTGTTGTCAGAAGATTGTTGCTTTGTTTTGCCCTTTATCAAGGCAGAAGTTGGCTCAAAATACTGGTTGCTTTCTTCTTATGTTATTGTACTCAGAAGCTAATATTAGTAAGAGAGACAGCCATGAAGCTATTGTGATTTGGCTCCCCTGTTCACCTAGAGTGCCAGAAACATTCTGCAAAGCTGCAGGCGCTTCAGCTATTGCTCTTGAACAGGTGAAAGAAGCATCACTAATGCTGTATGTAGTGCATGTTTTAGCAGGGAAAGGATATTTGAATTATTCACATTTTTAAGAGGAAGGAATGAAAAAAACCCTTTAGCTGTCTAGATAAAGGGTGAATTTTTTCTTTCTTCTGCTAGAGACAAGACAAGCAGGCATGAGAGAAAACATATTTTCTAAGTATGAACAATCGGTAGAAAACCAGAATGCTAACCTCCTGCTTTCACAGTCTTCTGTATGCACACAAATCTGTTTAATATTGTGATAAAAAAAGAACTGTAGGCATAATAAAGAGGAGGAGGAGGACTTACTGACTTCCTCCAGTTCTTTCCCTTTTTGAGTCCAGAGGAAAGGAAGGGAAGAGAGGGCAGTGACTTCTTCAGTGTTTGTATTTCTACTTGCTCCAGCAGCAGTGCTGCCTCTGTTGGAGTTAGGTGAGCTACTGGGCACCTTTTGTCTGCCTTTTGGAGTTCAAAATCATGCTTTTCCAGATTTCTGAAAAGAACCTCTGTGTGTTGAGATACAGTTGTGTTCTGGGCCCTTCTGCTTAATTCCAAATCCCCAGTAATAAATGCAGAATTAGCAATCATAGGAAGGCAGAATTTTTCCACTTCCTAAAAATCTTCAGTAGTTGAAGGAAGTGGAAATTTTTGCCTTCCTATGATTGCTAATTCTGCATGCTCTGCTGCTAAGTATTAATCCTTTTCTCCTTGCTTTTGTTACCAAAAATGATGAAGAAAGGTATTTTGAATGTAAACGTCTCACTACAAAAACTCAATGGCTATTCTTTGTCACCCCTGGAAAGTTTAAATTTTTTTTCTCTCAGGACAAAACTAGAAAGTCATCTTAATGGCATACTTTTACTCATTTGTTATTCATCAAATAAAGTCAGAGAAATCCCAAACCCAGAATTCTAAGGACAGTGTTTATTTAAACCACTTACTATTTTGAAAGGGTACATGTGGGTGCATTAGGACTATGTGTAGAGGACTTTGTCAGACAGTCATTACTTGTCCTCACTCTGCTGAAGGGCTGATTAATAGCCTCACTGTATAAAATGAAGTGTTAGCATTGATTATGGAGAACCAAAATGAAAATAATGTGTGTATGTATAAGATGTGTGAGTTAATGCTTTAGTATTAATCTCTGGCTGGTGACAGAACTGATAATTTTTTCCAGTTCAAAAATAATACAGTTTAATTTTTAATAATTTTAAATTTAACAATATCACATTTGTGTAACAATCTGACACTTCACAATTCTTTTTAATAGGATCTGCCACTGCTGAAAGCTCTAAGGAGGCCGAGGACATAATATGGACCTCTAGTGGCAGTGATTTTTCTGGTGATGAAAGGAAAACATTGTTTCCAACGTTACACAGCAAAAAAAGTCAGGCTTTCAAAACAGAGGAATCACCCAGCAGATATGATTTATTAGAGGACAGCAGCAGTGAAGGTAAGTTCAAACACAAGCAGATTTGTCAAGAAACCTGTCAACTTCAAGTGCTGTAATGAAAATTCTTTGAGGTCATTCTGACAAAATGACATGATCTAATCCTATTCCAGTTAACTTAGTTGGTCTTTTTTTCATCAATTTCATCTGAGTATGGAATAAGCTCTTGGTATAAATTATGTACAAAAATTTTAAATCTTGGAGTAAAGAAGCATAGTTGGGCAGATTATAGCACGTCAGCTCATTTCAATATATTACGTGTACCATTTCCTTCTCTGTGCTGTGGTACAGATACTGGGGCTGTGAGCAGCTTTCTCTGCCCGCCCTGTTCTACTGGTGATATTGCTGTCTGCATCTACTGACTAGATGTGGCAGACTGCAGCTGCAGAATGCACCGCGTACTGTGGCGTGGGTTTTCATTTCAGTACACAGTATTCCTTGTTTCCTCTGCTAGCTGTATTGTGCAAACAAACATGAGTTGTTCTTAGGACTTGCCTTCTAATTCTTGGAGCAGGGGATGACCGAGCGGAGAGAAATTGATTAAAAAGTGCTGCTGAAGACAGAAAGGTCTCTACTTGCATGCCCCATTACATAAGCATTGATTAGGATAATGTTTAATTTGCATTAGAACTTGTTAGGAAGTATTTTGAATGTGACTACTTCCAGAAAAATAAATCAGGTTAGCTTTGTAATACTTCAACTACATCTGACATTACAGCCAGACTTCATATCTGGATGTCTGGCAAAGTGTTCAGCACCACTGTGAGTTGATTCTTTTATCCATATTTTTGTCATTCATTTAACATGGTCATTGACATATCTGCTGGTCACCTTTTCTAATTTCTAGTAATTTTCCTTCCTTTTGAAATGGAAGGACTGTCCATTTTCTAGACTGCAGTCTAATATCAGGAATCCTTCTAACCTGCCATTAATATAATTCAATTGCACTTGTTTCCTGCAAGTATGTCCTGCAGGTTTTTAATCTTTATCTTTTTTAAGATAACAATACACAGATTTATTTTTACTCTTGCAAGATACCAAACTTTGGTTTCTCTGTGTAAATGAAGCAACCCTGGGGCATTATGTATCTGCTTGAAGGTACTGAGAAAATAAAATAATTTCCTGTTTTAAACTAAAAATATGTTTGTAAGGAGTAAAAGAACTAATTTCCATGCTTTTTCAAGTAAGGATCGTACACATTAATTATAGTACTAATTATAGTATTGTACACATGTATCTCTGTGCATGCATATATAGATACAGTTGTAAGTGTGGGGATAATAGCTGAGAAATTACTTTCAAGGGATGTGCTCTTTCACGTGAATTTCACCTTCAGAGACAGTGTTCTTGAGCGTGACAAGATAAAACTGATTGTCGCATGTTTTATTAAGGAGTTTATACTGTTCTCACAAATTTCCTGCAGCTTGACACAGAGCTTCAAGAGAGACCTCTTTGTGCTACCTGGTCACCAATGTTTAAAATTTCTGATGAAGCCTTCTCATAGCTAGAAACAGAAATGCATTCACACACATGAAAAAGCAGGCAATGCCAGAGCTGTGTGTTTGTCTGTGTGACTTCAGAGTTTGGAAGTTCCATGAAGAAACTAGTGATTTAGACTATAGTAGCACTGCCAAGTCCAGACGGTACTGCCACAGTTCCATGAATCTGTACAGATGCCTGGAGCATTCTGCAGGTGCCTCCTTTCTCTGCTGCCTCTCACCTGTAGCTGACTCTTTCAGTGTTAGAAATGTGACATTTACAAAAGCAAAAAAAAAGCAAAACCAAAAAAGCTTCCATCCCTCCTTCTCCAAACATGGTCACTTATACAAAATAAAATTAGATTCTTCCTCTCAGTACCTTGTGGCACTTGGACCTGAAGGGTGGTGGGGCTGTTACAGCAGCTCAGGCTTCCACTGCCTTCAGGAGATCTGCGGAGGTATCAATAGACTTTTGGAGTTGCATTAAACACCGCTGTGTCATGAGGGTGGTGGAAGGACTGTTTTGCACCTCTTGTCTTTGTTTAAAAGCCTTTTTGTTGTGTTGTGGTTTTGTTTTTTTAAAAAAACCTCAGTCTTGTGCCTATTTCTATTAATTTATCTTAAACAATCCTCTGTCTGACGTGCTTAGAGGCTTGATTTGCAGACCCACGTTTAGCCGTGGTGTTTTAGGAGGTGACCATTTCAACTAGATTTTTCATTTCTCTTGGGGGGGTTACCACTTACAGCAGATGTTAACTTACACCAAATTTTCAGCTGTTCCGGGTCACTGAGGTATTTGTTTAGAACAGTTAATTCTGAACAAGTTCATTTGGAAAATCCAATGCAACTGGGCAAAAAAACCCCATCTGAAACCTAGGAATACTATTAATAACTAAACTGAAAAAAACTACCTACCTAAGCTGTTAAATATACTGCCTCCTTATGGGCAGTACTTTGTGTAAATTTTTCTCTATTTCTTCTCTATTTTCTGCTAGTAGGATTTGGCTTTTATGAGATCATAAAATAGTTAAAAGTAAAGATCAGTTGAACATATGTAAAAAATAACTTTTTGCACTTTTTCCCAAGTGAGGGATAATGGTAGTATTACTCTCTTTGACTTCATGCTTATGAATAGTATGTATGGTGATTTAAGAAGAATTCTTTTTACAAATATTTTTATTTAGATGAACCAGAGTTCATTGATTGGGAGAAGGATAGTGATTCTACTGATAGATGTGGTGGATCAGAGAAAGATGACTGCTCACTGGAGATATCAGACTCGGACTCCTGCACAAATCTTAATTCTCTGCCTGTCAAAGAGAAGAGTGATGAGCTCTGTAAGGTGAGAAACTGCTTCAGGTTGGAAAAAAAACAAAAGGAAAAGCTTCTACTGTAATTATTTAGTGTATTCATATTTGATTACATTTAATTTGGAGGAATGTGAGGTTATTGCTAACCTCTCCAGAAGGAATTCTGTACACAAGAATTTCAAGGCCTTTTTTCTGACTGCCAAACCTCAAAACCACCAGTGCCCCACACATAGAGCTTGGTCGCATGGTCGCTGAATCACGGGGTGACTGAGTCAGGCAGGCACCTCTGGAGGCTGTCTAGTCAAACCCTTCTGCTCAAAGCAGGGTCACCTGAAGCTGGGGTGTGTCCTGTTGGGTTTTGAGGCTCTGCAGCCTCTCTGGGTGAGCTGTGCCAGTGCTCGCTCACCATCACAGTACAGAATTTTGTTCTTACATTTAAATGGAATTTCTTGTATTTCAAAGTGTGTGCAAAAAGGTGATCAAGTGTGTAGGTTTCTCACCAGAGATGTGATGATCTGGATTACCTGCAGCCCCTGGCTGACTGTTGAAATTGATGTTCGAAATTCCTGTAATGTAGTGGTTGAGGCTGTTACATATTTCTCTTCAGCACTTCTGAGGCCTTGACTGTATAAAATCCAGGTATTGTGACCAGAGCGTGTCCTGAGAGCGGTGATGAGGTACAGGACTAATTGCAGGACACCCTACGGCACTGGGAAGTGGTGAGGATTGAGGAGCTCGGGAGGGGGGCAGCAGTAAACACTGAATCATACCAGGGAAGATTTAGTAGTAACTTTTCCTTTTCTTTTACCGTGTAGCAAATATAACATTACTTATGAAGAAGGCATGCTTTATCCGGTTATAATAGATGTCAGAAATTTCGGTCTTTATGTCGTGCCTTAACAGTGGAATGGCTTGTTTTAAAGACTCGGTGCCTGGCGCTGTCCTGGGCAGAGTTACCCCTGGTGCCGGAGGGGCTGCCCCGCCGGCAGTGCTCCCCGGGGCCGGGGGAGAGGCGGGCAGCCCCGGGGCTGGGTTTGCCTGGGCCCGAGGAGGGCTCTGACCCTGCTCGGAGAAGCGAGAGGGCAGGGGCAGCGGTACTCTGGCGGCAGGGGAACTCGCCCGGGCGAGGAGAGGGCCCCGGGGAGCCGCGCTCGGGCAGCCCTGGCGCCGCCCGAGGCACTGCAGCTGTA
>VZRW01004796.1:134572-196990 GCA_013398125.1 Aegotheles bennettii | reverse complement strand
CCCTCTTTCAGTTTGAACCCATTCCCCCTTGTCCTGTCACTCCATGCCCTTGTAGAAAGTCCCTCTCCAGCTTTCCTGTAGCCCCCTCAGGCACTGGAAGGCTGCTATGAGGTCTCCCCAGAGCCTTCTCTTCCCCAGGTTGAACCACCCCAACGCTCTCAGCCTGTCTTCATAGCAGAGGTGCTCCAGCCCCTGATCATCTTTGTGGCCCTGCTCTGGACTCGCTCCAGCAGCTCCATGACGCTGTGCTGGGGACTCCAGAACTGAACACAGTACTCTCTGGATATCACACGTGACAGCATGCTGGCTGCTGTGGTGGCGTGTGAGACCTGGCCTTACGGCTCGCTCACATGGGTGTCCATAGCAGTTCAGCATCTGTACCTCACAGTTCAGCAAGGGTAAGTCAAGTATTTTTCAGGTTGTGAGGAACTGATTTAAAATAGCTCCAGTCCTGCACAACAGAGTCAGAAGAGACCACACAGTCTGCATAAACCTGGGAAAGCAGAGCTGGGGTTTTTGCAAGCAGTAAAAGTTGTTTAGCTTTTACTGTACCAGCATGACTTAACCCAATGTAGATGCAGAGTTGGATAAATGTTATGAGACACATTCATATTAGTAAATAGTGCTCATGAGAGGGCTTTTTTCAGATGCAACCATGCTGTAATTAAAAGTTTTTAACCCTACCCAGAATAGATATGCCACCATAGAAGATGTGGGTGCATTTGGAGTCTGAGGATGCCTTTGCAGATTTCGCTTTCCCAGTTGGAGTGCCATGCACTGAGAATTTAGTGGGTGGTCAGCCTCACCAACTTTCTTCTGGGAATTTGGTGTATGCAGGAGGGTAAATCCCTGGTGATCCCTGTGCCTGTTACAGTCTTTGTTTTGCTTTACACGGGATATGCTTTTTTCCTTGAAAAACTTATAGGCAAGCTATTTGAGAGATTTTCAAGAGAGAATAGAAAAGCAGTGTTCACTATAGGAGGTAATTTGCTGTATGGCTGTTCTTTAAAATGCCTGTTAATTTTGTGGTCTAGTTCACAGTGGAGGAAGGAAAAAGAGCCAAATGTTGATATATCATCATTTTTGTGGTATTTACTAAATCTCTGAAACCTAACGGAGTGTGTGGATAATCAAAAGACCATGAAATTTATTTTACCCCACTTCAAAATATGCCAAATACCAAGAGGTTCTGGAGGTTTAGGATTGCTGCCAAAATATCTTTATGGTAGTGTTTACCCATGGTAGGAGTGTATTAGGTTTCTAATGGGAAATCTCATAACTTGACAACTTTCCCCCCCTCCTCCCTTATATACCAATAGATATAATTTGAAAATTACTTCTATTCAGTGATAGTTAACTGCGTAGCAAGACTTCATGTATTGTTTTGGTATGAAGATAAAACAGTTGCTTATCTGTAGGGTGTAAAGCTACAGTCCTGATTCAGTTTATGTTCCAAGTCCCTGTGCTGTGTCTCTCCTATCAACTATCCACCTTTGAAGTGTAAAGCTGCTTGATAGAGGACAGCGAGGAAGGCAAGTTGAAGCTGGTCTTGTGGTGAGCAGCTGTTAGCTAATTTTTGGTTTCAGTTCAATTCAGAATTTTTTAAGAAAACGTGCAAGATATGACATGGTCACACTTTCCTTTGTATATTTTTAGGGGATGGGAGAGTTTTTTTCGTTGTTAACTTTCCTTTGACCTATAACTGGTTAAATTTTTGCTTAAAGTGATGCAGGACAAAGATCTGGCAAGGCCTGATCCCAGCTGGTTTTATTCTGAGACTTCCTCTGCTTTCAGTTGCCTGTGGTAGATGCCTAGTTGACCTTTTTCTTGGAAACTATGGTGCTAAAATAAAGATGCATCATTAATGTTATTTTTTCAGCATACATGTTTTCCAGAAGAGCACCACATAATTACCTCAAACTTGATCTAACAAATTTTTATGCATTGGTAATGACTACTTTTTGCCTGTCTGGTGCGGAGACCTTGTCTCATGAACTGAAATTCCATATTTTGTAAGAATTGTTCATCTATGAATTATTTTCAACCTCTAAAGCTAGGGACTAAATGAAATCTATTGCTTTTGTAGGTGAATTCGTGCCTTCTGCCATACTACCTCCTAGACTGGGAACTTTCTCTGGCCCTGTGCACCGAGTGGTGTCATCTTTCATACTCAGATCCCCTGTTAAAACACTTTTTGAAACTTAATCCCTTATAATAGGCCAGCATTTTTATGGCATATATAATTTTGGTATCTTGCACAGTATGGTATTTTCTTTTTGTCCCATGTGTTAAATCTACTTATCAGTTTCTGAAGACTAGCCAGATTTGCTTGCTTTATATGCAAGGCAAGTGAGATTTATCCCAGAATGGTGTGAGGAGAATTTCTTACCCTTTATATTGCTAATGTGTAGGAATTTGGTAGTCTTCTGTACTTGCTATGCAGCACTAATAAAGCTTAACTGATTACAGCAGACCCTCTTTATCACAGAACACACTGATAAGCTTGTCTGCCAATCTTCTAATTTGGCTGAAAATTCATCAAAAAGCCACATGGTTAAGAGCTTGTTTCCTTTAAATATATATAGAACAGTAATACCCCCAAAGTATCTTACTGTATGATGATAGACAACTGAAAAAAGAGAATTGCCATCTTTTTATGTTTCAAAGCTATTAAATGGATCACCATTGTGTTCTCAGCTCTCTACTGTGCTGCAGTCTTTGTGTGCTGACAGTGGGTGATATGGTGTGATCTGGAGTCTTGTGTAAAAATTGTTGTAATGTTGTGCAAAAGGTTAATTTTTGTTTTCCCTGAGTGAAGAACACTCTATTTGAGAAGTCCTTCCTGCACATAGGTGTGTGTAGGTGTATGGTTTTTATTTGAGGCATTCTCATTGGTCAGAATAAAGGTTCGCTCAGTTGCTTAGTTCATGAATTCATTGCTGTCTTAACCTTGCTTTTTAACAAATCCCCTCAAACTCTGTCCTGTGTTATTAGATAGAGGGGGATTCAACATACCTAATTAAATTCTGAGGATATCACTTAAAAGGTGAGTAGGCCAAAATTTTGCTGTTATTTCTGGGCATGCTTTTATGTCCGTGCTCTTTTGATCCATTATAATGGTAATTGTAACTATCATTGGCTTCGTAATTAGGATTGAGTCTAGAATTACTGTTGTGTAACACAATTTAAAATAGGTTATCTCAAGGTAGAGAATCATTATTATGGCAAATGGAATTTGTGTCATCATGTCGGACTGATGACTGAACACTGATAAAGGGTGGTAATACGACCATGTTATTGCAAGCACTTATTTTTGTCAGTCCATTACCAAAGGAAGCTTATTGGAATATATACAAGAATACCCACAAGCTTACTGTCATTTCTAAATGTGTATTTCATGGAATAATTCAGGTTGGAAAGGACTTCAAAACATCTCCAGCTCAACTTGCAAAAAGCAGGCTCAGGTGCAAGGTCAGACAAGGTTGCTTAGGGCTTTATCCAGTTGCACAGGGAAGTTGTGGCTGCCCCCTCCCTGGACGTGGTCAAGGCCAGATTGGATGGGGCTTTGAGCAACCTGAAAAAGTAAAGATGTAGACAGTATAACCAGCCTTGGCAACATCCTTCTTCCTTCCTTACCACTCTCCTCCCTGTCTCCCTGAAAACTGGAACCTTACTTTTCTGGGTAGTACTGGTCTCTTCTAGCAGCGTCCTTCAGGTGGGCTTTTTAGGCAAGTCCTATTAATCAAAAGGCTGCAAGTCAGTAGTGGCACAGAAAAGGATGCCTTTTGTGTTCACATTAGCAAGGTGGAATCATTTATACTTGAACTACTAGACAAAACTGAACTTCTGCACCAGCTGCTTTCTGCTGCATCCCATCTGCAGGGATTTCTCTGCATCTTCTGATCCACAAATAAAGCCTTGATGCTTTTTTCCTTAGTCACAAACAATAGTTCCCTTCTCAACTTTCTGTTTCCATGATTTGCTCAGATAATCAGAATAGGAAGCAGCATGTTTCTGGGTGAGCTGTGCCTATCTGTATTATAACCAGTTTCTCGTAAGTCTCCAGTTAAACAATCACCCCATTAATTTTAAATCAGGATCAAAGATAATAGTTTAGCTAATGCCTAACAGGCTCAGATATTCCTTGCTTTGATGGCTTAAAATAACCTGGGAAGACTTTTCTTTATAATTCTGATGCAGGAGTTCAAATCTGAATGTAGCTGCATTGGCTCACTAACCTCCTCAAGAATGGCACAGTCGTATGAGTGTCTTGGTGTAAAAATGTTGGAGGTCCATGGTGGCCATTTTAAAGGAAGTTTCTTTGATCACAGTTGTCATACTAACACGTGTTTGCGTATATGTGTGTATGCTCTGGTAGGTGATCCAGAGTGTCCCTGAGATAGCTGTACTTCTTTGTGCTTAGTTGGTGGAATTCCCTGGATGCTTTATTAATCAAGGAGCAAAGAGATTCCTGTGTTCCACATCCTGGATGTACAAAATCTGATGGATCGCAGGAGCTACCACAGTGACATAAACAGACTTTAGACCTTGTGCTGTCATTTGCAGACTGTGTTTTTATGTTGTTTCAAGCACTGGGCTGTTCGTGCATGCTAATCCAGCCCCTCTTCTTTGTTTAATTTAAGGCTTCAGCTGAGCTCCGTATTCTTTCTTGCACAGCTCTGGAGAGCAACAACTTTAAGGGCAACTGGCAGCATTGCTATCTCGGCATCCACGTATCAAATGCTGCGCTCTTTGCTGTCTTGCCCCCCTTCTCCCCGCGTTTGCTTGGTGTTTTAAACAAGATTCAAGTGGCCTGTGTTAGTTTTCCAGCAGCTGCATGCCACAGGAGGCATCTGCGTTTCCTCAGGCCTGGCACCTCTCAGCAGCGTGGCTTTCTTCACAGCACTGCAGAGGGTCTTCAGCAGTGCTAGGGAGAAGCAAAGCGGTATACGTTTGCCCTGTCAAGGCCCTAACCTCCATGTCAAGAGGTGAAGCAAAGAAAGAGGGTCTTGTCTGTCTCCTGTTGGTAGCCTGCCTGGTGCTACAAGCAGAAGAGGCTACAGGAAAGAGCAGAGCAGGCACTGCCGGGAGTGCAGTGCTCTCTGAACGGAGAGAAAGGATAAAGCCAGAGGAGTTAGCAACATTAATATTAAGTTGGAGGCTTTTGTCTTACTGGTTTCCTCACCTGTGATGAGGCTCTCTGTTGTTTGCCATTATGGATAATTTGTTAATGGTTTTGTGCTCTGCTGGGGTTTGATTTGTCTAACTTTGCCTTCCAAACTAATTCTTAAAGTTGTGTCTCAGGATTCCTCAGGCCAAATTGGAGGAGAGGTTGGTTTGAATTTGTTTCAAATCCTTTTTGAAGGAAGTGGTGGAAGAGAAGTTTTAGTGGAATACGTAGTACCAGACTTAATAATTTCTTGTTCTGAGAAATGTGCCTTACCAATACTGTTGTTCTGGAAGGAGATCTGAACAGAGTAGTTTGGCTAGTGGTTTGAATTCTCTAAAAGCCTTTGGTTTAATCTTTCTTGTAGGTTGCCACTTTGTTTTTAAAATAATTTTATGATCTTCTAATGGCTGGTTCTGTCACCCATCATGCCAGTTTGTTGTGTCAGACAAAGGCCCAAATTCATCAGGGAAAGTAAAATGCTCCTTTACTGCCAGACATGTTTGTTTTATCCGGTGGTGGAAAGAACATTTCTTGTCCTGTTAAGGTACCAAGTGCAGTTGCAGTTGCATCTTTTTGCAGGTGGACCTTACTGGTCTAGGGGTTTGTGGCAGCAGTACAAGAAAGACATAATCATGGCATGTGCAATACTGTCCAAGGTCATTGAATTCCTGATAGAACAAGTAAAGCTTGAGGGGTACCAAAGTCATCCTCCAACTATCCCTGTGTTTAGGCTTCATCCTTTTATGAGTTTATTGTCACTTTTCACCAAAACAGAACTGTTCCTTTTGGTGATAAGGGTTAGTGTATACCAGCTCTTTGTAGAATCTACTGAATTGTGAAGATCTGGAAGTAAATTTAGGGTACTTTAGAAAACCCAGGAAGACCAAAGTTTAGAAACTATTCTAAAGTAACATCAGGGTCATTAAAAAACCCCAAGGTTTTTTTAGTGTGTTTCTCCCTCTCCTTAATGGATTAAGCTCTTGCATATCTGTGCTTGTTTTTATCTTGCACGGAAGGTGGCAGCTATGTGGGTTTTTTTGTTTTGTGGGGTTTTTTTGAGTCATACCACTGTATCTTTTTGCTTGGAAAGAATGCAGTTTGGTGGTATAGTATGGGGAATGGGACGTTTGTTCCTGGCTCCCATTGCAATGTGAAAGCGTGTTGGATAGACGAGAGAAGAGTAAATGGGGGCAAAACAAATGGAATAAAACTGAGAATGCTTATTATCAACCTTAAGAAATTTGAATGCGGGAACTTTAGTTGGGGGGGGGGGGGGAGGGGGTTGACTTCCTTTGGGGACAATGAGATGAGACTGGGGTGGGGTGAAATTCTAATGTCTCTCATATCCAGTTTGGCAGGGTCTGTGTCATGTTCTGTTTTTCTTGCTTTGTGATAAACAGTTTCTACACAAATGTCTGAATCATCTGTTGATGACTATTCAGATTTACAGTTCTTTTTGTTATCAGGACACTTACATTCCAGACTAATAACCGTGGTGACTTATTAACCCTTTCTGTGCAGACAGGCTGTAGTGATGGGCTAGAACTCCATAACTGTAACATGTTAAGGAGGGTTTTGCCTGCTTTGCAGGAATCTGTTAGCATACTCTTATGTACATGTCAGCTGCATACAACTCTTCTCCCATGTTTTTGTTTTTTTTTTCCCCTTTAGCATGTTGCTATTTGTCTTCAGACCAGGGCATTAACCTTGGCCACTTGATGGTTTTGTCTTTGTCTGTCCTTGATCTCTCTGGAAATACACTCATAAATTGTTGCTTCATATGATATCTCTCCCACTACTTGCAACTTCAGCCTAGCTTTATTATTTCTGCTTCTTGGATGCATGAAGAAGCTGTTGCATCTGGTTGTCGATCACTGCTCAGTCCCAGGATGGTGACATATTTTGACTCAGTCCCAGTCCTTCTCCTCCCACTCTGTCTCCTCTTCCCAGCGCGGGCACTATTTCACTCTCCTGTCCCCATTCACCCTCACCTGGTCGTTGCTCAGTCTCAGTTCACCGGTTCTCTCTTGCCTAATACAACTATTCAGTTCTGTGCCAACAAATACTCTCATCTGGTTGCAGCTCTTCAGAAATGGTGGCTGCAGCAACTCTTCACATCCAGGGTCTCACCAGCTCAGTGCTGTCATGGTGGCAGCCTCCAGTGTTCTGCATATGATGGCTCTTGTTTCTCTACGTGTCCTTTTCTCTCTGTTACACCAGTGGAGGAAAGCCCTGTTCTCTGTCTGTAGGAATCCTAGTGGGGCTGCTGGGAAGTTTGATGCTTCTGAGGAGAAATTACTTGGTATTTTGCAGACAGTTTGACATCTTCCTAGGCATGGGAAAGGGACCATTGAAGCTAAGTGAGAAAAGCAGACTGGAACTGGGGGAACAAGGGGAAAAACAGTTTCAAGTGAAAGAGGGTAGATTTAGATTGGATATTAGGAAGAAATTCTTTCCTGTGAGGGTGGTGAGATACTGGCACAGGTTGCCCAGAGAAGTTGCAGCTGTCCCCTCCCTGGCGGTGTTCAAGGCCAGGTTGGATGGGGCTTTAAGCAACCTGGTCTAATGGGAGGTGTCCCTGCCCATGGCAGGGGGGTTGGGACTAGGTAATCTTTAAGGTCCCTTCCAACCCAAACCATTCTATGAAGGCAAACATGATGGGCAGAGCAACTTCAACCTGATGTAGAGTAGTCATGGACGAGAAGGCTTGAGTTTTGTGTTGGGCTTTAAATACTCTGAAAAGCTGCTAAAAACATTGCAACTTGAAAAATCCATGAAGTTTGCACATCAGCTGTACTTGTGGATTGTAGTTGGTCCTCCAATTCACAAAAAAAGGTGCAGTGGAACTAGAAAAGGTTCAGAGTAAATTGGTAAGTGTTCAGATACATGGGATGTTTCCTGCATGAGAAGAAATTTTGTAGAATAGAAACCTTCAGCCTCAAAAAGAGGTTGCTGTGGAGAGAACATGAAAGGAACCCATGAATCACAAATAGATAGGAAGGAGTAAATTAAATATCTCCTAGCTCTATACAGTACCTAGTCATCAAGTGGAACTAGCAGGTTGATTCAACATTAAAAAGTAGTTTGTTCATCCCACCATATGAGCTGCAGAGCTCCTTGCCACAGGATGATATGGATGCTGAAAGATTACACATGGGTTCAAAACTAATTGGACAAACTCATGGAAGACAAATCTTGTAAGGATTAAATACAAAGATCTTGCCTGTAGTTGAAGCCACAAACTGGAATCAGGGAGACTGTTCTGTGGCAGCATTGCCACATGCTTGTCCTGTCTTAAACTCTTCCCTAAACATCTGACACTAATCATTGTTGGAGACAAAAGTAAGGGGCTAAAATGATCCTTGGTAGATTCCCCTGCAGCTATTCCCATGTTTGTGTGGTATGGGCTTTTCAGCGTGTATGAATTCTGTCCTCTTTCCATCACCACCCTTGGTTCTTTCTCTGCAGAGCAGTTGAAAAGTCATGTACCAAAACATGATGATGCAAATGGATCTTCACTTGGTGCAATGCAGCGGGGACTCTTTGTAGCTCTAGTTCTCTACCACCTGCTGTTCTGTGTGGCTTCTGCGGGGTGTTTCTAATAATAATCTAGTTTATGCTTACCTCATGTTTTTAATAAAGCTTTCTGAACAGGCATATGGATGGAGAGGAGCCTTTGAGACAGTATGGATTTTGTAGAGGGTGATGGCTGTAGGCAGACTTGCCTAGAGAAGCATTTTGCTTCCCTGGAGTGAGCTGGTAACAGGCTTCACAGACTAAGTTTCTTGAACTTGCTTAGTTGGGTGAGGGAGAACTGCAAAGGTAAGTTTTTGAGTTTGTTTGTCTATGTTTTGTGGGGGTTTTTTTTAATTGAAATATTTCATTTTTATGGCTAATTGGAAAAGCATTGTATTTTTTTTTAACATAGTCATTTTTTGAAGTACATTTAAGCATCCAAATAATGGGTGTTGCTGAGTTTCATTGTGAATCTGGTATGTTCCAGCAATAAAGTGATTTGTGTAGGATATGAAGCACTTCAGGATCTTTCAGAATGTGAGAGCAATATAACTACCTGTATAAAAAGAATAAGTAGTATAAATACACAATACTGAACTTTCTTTTTGGGGCAGCAGGATAATTGTAGCTCCCTTTTGAAACATATATATATATATATAAATGCATGAGTGTATAATAATGGTGTGGGCTAATGTTGGAAGTAGGTGTATAATGCTGAAGTAATAAATAATGTGTTACTCATAAACTGATGACACGGGATGATTATATTGAAGGTTCATCTAGCTTGGGTCCTGAATTATAGTAGTACTGGGAGAAAAGTGTAAGACTATGTTAAATGATCTCCAGTAGGAGAAGGAGAGTCTCTGTTGAATTTTAGGTGCTTTCTGAGCCAGAAGTTGCATTGAGATTATCCAGTCTGAGAGACATTATGAGCTTTATCCTTCAGTAGCTGGCTCAGTCCCTTTCTGAACCAACTTAAGTTCATGTTCTCCAGATATTTGGAAGGGGTGGATACCCCAGTCTAATAATGCATTGTGTGTTTAAGATGGAATTAGAAAAAAGACCTTTTAGTTGTGGCAGTTATAGATAAAACATATTTCTTTTCACTCTGTTCTTTGCAGACATGTGCAGACAAAAGAATTAACAATATTACAGGCAGTAATGTAACAGTTTGAGAGGTGCTTGTAAAACCAGATTATGTAGCTGCATACTGGGAATCTTCTCCAATGGTGAGCTTTGACTAATGTGTTCTTCCTTTACAGCACTCGACAGGGTCATCCTTCTAATGTAAGATGCTTGTGGTGTGTTGGGAGGCTCAAGGCAGCTCTTTGCAATAAGAAACTTTGCCATCAGCCTCAGCTTGTAGTTACTGGGGGAGGAGGTAGAGAGATGTATTGTTCTCTTACATAGTTTGTGCGGGAAGGTTGGATTAAAAAATATCAGGTTACAAAGGCTTTTCAAAGAGTTAGAATATTAGTGCAAACTTAGGACAAGGAAATAAAATAGGACATAATCGCCACTCTCATACACCTAAAAAGCAATGAGCTGGACAGCAGATTATAAAATTGTCAGCTTAAACAACAACAAAGGCAGTGTTTTTGCAAGAAACAAATCTGAAGAAAAAAAAAACACAAGAGGGTGATTATCCCCATGTACTTTTTAACCTTTAGATGCACTTGAGTCTCATTTTCCACGTTTTGTTCCCCATACAAACAGCAGAGCTAGATTTTACGTTAGTTTTGATTTGTGGCTTACACTACTTGCAATTTAAGGATTCTGTGATTGCTTTTCTTTTCTGTAAGAGCATTTAATTTATAAAAACTTTAACAACAGCAGTTGTGGAGGGGGAAAAAGTAGTTAAGTGGGCATGAAAACAGGGCAGAGAATTATTTTCTTACATAACTTTACAATTTTAGATAAATCGTTTCTATACGTATTGATGGTTTTCTAAATCTAATGAGCTAAGGGGAGAAACTGGGTCCAGGAAAATACCTGTTCTGATTTCTTCAACAAAAAAGGTGAATGTATCACTTCTGTTGATAATGAAGGTGCTTGAGTTGATTCATCACTTTTGTGCATGAGTCGAAGTGAAAAATATTGCACATATCACCTGGGTTCCTATTGTGGATGCTGAGTATTTATAAATATTTAAGTTAGCTAAAATCATCATAGCACAGTTCATTGTGTTGGGAGCTAAATGGAAGAAATAATTGGAGAAATGATGGAAAGGAAAATTAGAACACGATTTTATGTAGTGTTGGAAGGCAGGCAATGTAACTTCTATGCCACATTTGTGCTGTGCAAGTCACTTCTTGAAGACAAGAATGACTGTGAAATTTAAGAGGTAAAAAACCAAAAAGTTGTATTATATTATCACAAAGTACTCCACTTATTTTTTTGTTGTATGTGTAACTTCTCAGCTAAAATGAGCATTCTCAGGTTGGCATTTCTGTATGTTTAATGAAGCAGTTGCTTATGAATCATGATTTCAAAAGTTTGTGAGGAAACAAAACTTCTAAAATTCTCTGCATGCGAGTTGCATAGATTTTTAACGCTACTCAGCTGTTGCTTAATTGCCAATAATTAATTTGTAAGCATTTTGAGAAGTGGTGGTAGAAGTTTACTATCTGTCTTGCATGCTCCAGACATTCTGAACAGTCAGAAATAATAATGTAGACAATAATCATTCGGCTTTGACACAGTAATGATCCATGTCGTCATCACAGAGCCAAAAAAGTAAGACTGCTGGTGATACCATGTGTGGTGGTTTATTTTCACATTTTGAGTGGGGAGGGATGGATTTAGGAGACCACTGAATGCTAATTTCTGTTGCTTTGTTACCATGCATATTTTAAATGGAAGAACAGCAAATGGATTTAATTTTTGAGATTTGCAGCCAGTAGATCGTAAAAATTCTCCATCTGCTTGGTAGCAGCACTATGCTTGAGTTCTAAAAAGAAGAAAGAAGATTATAATGTGGCTTATGTGTTTTCCTGAACTAGGATGAACTCAAATGAATTAAATGTTCTGAAGAAGATCCCCAAGTGTTGGTAGTATCGTATGGTTTAACTGCAAGAAAAGCATATTTCAATGTATTTTTTCTCCAGCACTATGTTTTTTATAAATGCACTTCATTGCTCAGCCTCTTTAGCTGACACAATGTCATTGAACAGAGGTCACCACTTCTTTTTGCATTTTTTTAGTACAAGTCTCAGCAAAACACTCTTTAACTGTTCTGAGGCTTCTTCTTGCAGCAATAATAAACCACAATGACTGGATTGGAAACCTATGGCTGGTGACCCACCTGTGGTGCCTTACAATTACTTTCTTTGCTTACATTAAAAATATTAAGAAGTTGTATGATATTATCACACTTCTGCAAAGTTTGGTTTAAAAGTGATTGGAGAGTTTTTTCTGGGGAAAAATCCATCAAGCTTGTAAGTCATATGATGCTTCCTTGGGAAGTTCTGGAGTTGCAAATCACTTCACTGAGAGGAGTACATCAGGGAAGACGTATTTGCTTGCTTTTTACTACTTCTTTGCTTAATGCATCTCTTATAGTCAACGGTCCCATATAGGATGCTGAGTTCAGTAAGTTTCTGGCCTGACTTGTTCTTGCTGTTCTTACTTTGTTTTCTTGATATCCACAATTTTATAATTGCTGCTTTATAGTGTATTTAAGTTCTTGGCTTCCAGAGTCTGGTTAGCATGTTATCTTATGTGGCATTGTGCCAATGTTTATGGGATTAAAGCAAAAGGAAGTTCTGGTTTGCTGTTTACATCTAAAATGCAGAGTGAACATGATGGGTTACTTCTATTTAGTGAAACTGAAACTTCATACCTGGTGCCTCAATCTCTCCGGCAGGTTTTATTCCCAATATGATCAGTTTCTAAAAAGAATAATGCTTTAATTTTTTCTGGATAAAACTATACTGATTGCATGCATAGAAATATAAACAAACAATGCTGGAAAAAGTTAGAAAGGAATTCTTTTGTTTGGTCTTGTGTAGTGTTGTAAGGAGAGGAAATTTTACTATGGAAAATCAGTACTTGCTAAAACTTTTAAAAACTACACAGAGGACAAACTAAGGTCAACGAGGGAATAATGAAATGAAAGCATAGAACTAAAGTAAAGAAGGTCGTAGTTACGGATATAAAGGAATTAACAAAGTGAGAATGAAATTAAGACTGAAGAAACTGACTTGAATTTTTATTTAAATAAGATGTGAGTACAAATCTGATTTAATATTTTGAAACTCTGTACAATCCAGAAGCCTGATGGATTGTATGACATTGTTACTGTGGTTAAAATGTGGTCAGTGCTACAAGTGTGTGCATTTGTGTTTAGAAAAATACGTTCGTCTGCAGTAGCTTTTGAAAAAGAAAAGACACACACACACCCTCCTCAACACAAAGCTGGAATTGGTAAAAATAAAAACAAATATCTAGAAATATGTTCCCATATGTAGCTGGCACCGAGCATCAACTTCTTGATTGCAAACATTAATAACATATTTAATAAATTGAAAGGTCTTGAGTTTTTTATGCATAGTCAGATAAGCACAATTTGTCTGCATTTATTATGACCATAGATCGAGTAAATCCCATTGCGTTGCCACATAGGTAGCTAGACATTTTTTCCTCTCCCCTACTTTATATGCTTTTCATCTGGTAAGAAGTCATTTCGAGACCAAAGTGTTGTGAGAACTGACAGATCAGGTGTTATAAAACAGCAATAGAATTAAATTGTGTCAACTTCTAATATTCCAGAAGCTGCAATGGAACACTAACCTAATTCTGGCGTTATTCTGGTTTTACTCACCTAATGGACGTGATTGTATCTCATGTGCTATTGCACTTCCTGCTCCTCTGAAGTCCGTGGTTTTTTTGCTTCTGCACTTAACAACTCAGTCTTGTTATGGATCTGTCCTAGATTCTTTTCTCTGACCCTCTAAATGGGTATTTTAACCATGTTTAAAAATGGGGAGGAGAAAGTAGGCAAATGCATTAGACTGTCAGGTTCTGCAATGTTACTGACATGTCCAGTAAGTGCTCTTCACTTCATTAGCAAATGACCCAACTCTCAAATGCATAACTTGACATGTTAACGGAGCTACAGGGTATTGCTATTCTTCAGTATCTGAGTCTTGCTTACATTTGTTTTTTAAGGAAGGTGACCCATCTGGTATAATCTTCCTTCTTTTAAATTGACAAACGGTGTTGTATTTAACAAAATTAAGATTAGATTTATTTTTTTTCCTATCTGGCAGGTGTGTAGCTAGCTGTAGTTGTGTGCTGTTGTGGTTGCTTTCGTATGTGTATAGCTCAAGATGGTCAGAGGCATATTCACGGCTCAGGATTCAGCTTTGCTTTGAAAATGGGGTTTTATCATTAAAATCAGTGGTGGATAGGTGGGGTTTTCTTTTGACTGTTAAATACAAACATACCATGCTGCAATTGAAAGTTTTAATTCAAGCAGTATGTACTAGAGTCAGGGAATGTGTTACTCAGGTTTTGGTCCTGGTGCGGCTGATTGCATCCCATAACTTGAGATTTCCTGAACTGCAAATGAAAAGGTTCCAGGACTTAACAAACTGAAATACTGTGTGTTCCAGAGAGATGAGATGATTTAGGTGAAGGGCAATGGAGCACAGGCCTTGCTGGCTTTTGTGTTCAGCTACAAAACATGAGGACTCATTGATTTATCTCATAATTAGAAGAGATCTCAACTCTTTTTTTAAAAAAAAAACCCCTCCTATTCACAGTCTTGAAGGGTGTAAGAAGAAACGACCTTATTGAATACATACTTTAACAATACAATAAAACTTATTCTCACCCTGTTTGAGCTGAAGTCCTGCACGTTTGCGTAGAGGCTGCAGGGCTGTGCTGCGTGTTAGGAGGACAAGCAGTCTGAATGACTGCGGTAAGTGTGTCACATCCTGCCCTCAACTTTGCCCTCCTTGGAGGCTCTGCCAGTCTCCCTGTGGTTTGCCCACTAGCTGGCTGGGAGTGGCTCGAGAAAACTTCTCTAACCTGTGGATCTGGTTCTCGAGCAAACTTTCAGACCTAACAGTATCTCGGTGCTCCTTGCCAACCCAATTAGGAGAGAGGCGAGGGTACAGAGGCAGGCTTTCAAAGATTGGCAGAGAACTCATCTGTAATTTTGTGACAAATTTAATTGTGTGTATTCAAAGCATGTTGCATGAGGATCACTCTGGGTTTTTTTGTCTCCTTGACAACCCAGTAAACTCCTTTGTAAACATGAGACTACCAAAAAGCTTCCCTCTTCTGTGAAGATCTTCCCCCCAGCTCTGCTGGAGGAGTAGTGTTTCTGGCTGTGCTTGGAGGGGAATGGGCAGGTAACTGCTTTGACATTAGATGCGTACGGTGTGAATGCCAGCGCATCTTTGTTAAATAAATATGAACTACTCCCTCCTTTAGGAATTTTAAAGATAACCTATCAAGTCAAGGCAAGTCATTAGAAATGTACGTGTCTTGATATGAATTCCCTGTCATCTGTGTCATCAATAATCTGTGTATTTCTTATTTGAATGCCTTTTCCTTCTGTAACTTACCTAAATGAATTCACTTTGTCTCTGCCACTTATTTAGGTTCCCTCTTTGATCTGGAGCCTGACGATAGAAAGACAAGATTAAAAATCATGATCTTCACTGTTGTTTCTCTTGCACTGTGAAAATTTTCATCTATGCATGGTTGTGTCAAATAATCATTGTTTATAGACAGCTTTTAAATTATTCATTCTTCAAGTAGTCCCATTTGTACTTTGTCCTGATCAACGTTTGTGATACATTTGTATCCCACAGAGAGGCAAAAGAAAGCAGTGTAAGAATTGTATTTTTCATATGTCCTCAGATTTTCTTACTTTAGGATGCAGTTACTCAGCAAATGACATTTTGAGCATCAAAAAAAATATATCCACAAAACATCAAACACATGACTTCTTTCTAATTATTTTTTTTTCATCCTTAGGCCATTAAAGCAGACTTATTTTCCCCACCGTTATTGTATTGGAGCTAATACTATTTTGATTTGAAAGGCTGAAGCGGGGCTCTGGTTGGAAGAAAAGGAATTTTTAAAGGATTTTATGTGATACTAAACAGGGACTACTAAAAGGGCCTAATTGCTTCCTGTACAAGTTTTATTGTCTCTTTGGTTAGCAAATAGTTTATTTCTATGGTCGTAATAGTAGCTTGCAGTGTGTAGTAGTCAAGGTGAAAAATAATCGTTGCAATTTTCACATATAACAGACTCATGTGGGAAGGACTGGCCAGAGATGTTGATCATGTCCTAGATACTTGCATTGCTTGTCTCATTAGAGAATCTGTAACTAGACAAAAGTGTTACTGTCTTTCAGTTGATGGGTGAAGGGGAGTAGAATGCTGGATCAGCGGTTAACTGATGTAGCTTTTCAGGTTTGCACTCAAATGCTGGAAGCGGCTTCAGTGGGTTCTCCAGGTAGCACATGCTTGCCTCACCATATGTCCTCTATATCCCCCTAACAGTGTGGACTGCATGCTAGGCTGAGGACGTGTGTGCAGAAGGTAATGAGGTTGAAACTGGATCCATCTTCCTGTTGTCATGGCTGATGGCCTGGCTTGAAGGTGTTGCTGGAGGCTTGTGCTGCCAGGACACTGGTGGGTTTGCAGGTGGCAGGTATGGGCCTGGGGAAGGCCCTTTCAGCAGGCATCTGTGGTCTGGTTTTGATCCTGCACCTATGGGTGTCCAGTGTCTTGATCAGTCGCTGAAGAGGAGGATAGGACATCAGAGAAAGAAGGGGTGACAGGCAGGAGGAAAATTGATGTGAGGCTAGGCTTTAGAGAAAAAGACGGGGGGTGCTGGAGGGAGGAAATGCAGAAAAGGGAGATGATAGCTGTATGGTATATATGGAGGAAGTACTTAAACTTCATGGTTCATTAAGTTCATTTTACCTGTCCTCCTTCTACTTGTTTGCTTCTCGTCTCATGGCAGAGTGTTAGCATAATGCATTTGCGAATGACATAACCGTATAACCCATCATATCCTATAGAAGTGTTGCATGAGGTGCCGGCCGTGTCGCCTCTGGGTGAGGAAGTGAGTCAGGGGCAGCCCTGGTGCAGCAGCGGTGTCTGCCCTTGCCACCCGGCTGAGCACTGCACTGGAATTTTCCAGGTAGGGCACGGGGAGAGGTGAGAGGGAGAGCGTGTGGGACGGGATTTGGACAGGGAAGGGCTCGTCCTGAGGAGATCTGCCACTGTGCCGAGCTTCTGGTACGTGAGGGAACCCCAAATGATACGAATAAATCAGGAGGAAAATGCAGTGGATGCATTTTAAAATATCTACTGCCGCCTTTGTGTTTTATTACCTTTTCATTACCATTTCCCTTTATTAATTTGAAACATGAACTGACTTTTTTTCCTCTCTCTCTCCAGCGTGGATTTCAACACATTTTTGTGCAGGTGCCAGGAACACTGTGTTCTGTTAAGTCACAGGGTGACGTAGGGTGCTGGCGGGCTGCCAACCTGGGTCAAGTTCATTCAAATAAGTTTCAGTGGCGGCTCTTGCCGCCTCAGCCCTGTCAGTCCTGCCTTCGCGTGGTAGGTGGCTCTGTTGCGTTACTTTTCCTGAAGAGCTTGAGCTTTCAGGACTTTAAATTTTACCGGCTTATGAATTTTCTTTAAGGTTTGCAGGAATGAATCTGTGAGGAGAGAAAAGAAGATGGCCATGGCTTTACTGAGCAGAACATGGTCCACAAGTCGTAGCATGTGTTTAAGTGTTTTCCTTTCTCTACCCACTGATTTATTTATTTTTTTATTTTTTATTCCTGTCCTTGTGATGGCTTTTAATCATGGTGTATTCTTTGTGTCTTTAAAGCAGGAACTACTCCTGAGGTGCCAGGGACAAAATCCTGCTCATGATGAAAATAGATGAAATGGCACATAGTGTGTGAAAGCAGCAATGGCTGTGCTGGGTTATTCACTTCCCTTTCCTACAGGATTTTGTGTTTTTCTGTCTTAGCCCTGGAGCTTTAGACTGCTCCTTAAAACACATTAAGTAGAGAAAACTCTTCTTCAGGGCGAGCTTCTTGTGCACAGGATTGTCCCATGTCATGGTGTTGAAAAGTCAGACCAGTTTTCTTGGTCTCTATTCCAGCTTCCCTTTCAGGGGACCGTGTTGTTGCTACTTTGCATAGTAGCATACTTTTCCTTCCTGTAACCCTACCACAAATCACACCAGATCCCCTCCCCTCCCCTTCACTTCCAGTAACTGCTCTGTGAGCAATAATTTTGGAACTACTGGCAAAATAAGAGTCTTTGACAAGCTCATAAAGTGCTTACAACCGGATAGCAGTTATAACACCAGAGACATCACTAAGTGGTCTCTAAGACAACTGTTGATATTTTAGTATTTGATGAGAAACCCATTCTTCCCGTTTGCTTCTGGGATATGTTTTTTTTAATTAAGAATGCAATCTCTGGGAAAACTTGATGTTTCTAGAGAGAGATGGTTAGTTTTAAAGAGAATGGAGAAGTGAATTTACAAGTCATGATTTAGATGTGTTTTAACTGTCTCTTATTTGGACAGATTAGCCATTTTAATTTTATTTCTTTTTAGTTGTGCACCAAGTTTCTAGGTCTTGGCTCACTTGATGTTTGGATTTTAAGGGAGAGAAACATAGTAGTGTCAGGTTCCCATGATTCAACACCCACTCCTGAGTTACCTGTTGGAGCTTGCTGGCTTATCTTCTCTGTGTGGGAGAGAGGAGGATGATCAGATTCGTGTTCATCACTAGGTGTCACTCACTTGCAATTACTTAAAGTATGTTTCAGGGCAAAATTAAAAGAAACAAAAAAATCTCTCTTGCTTCCTACCTCACCCAAATTGGGTGTGTGTGTGGGAAGGAAATGGTGTGAAATCTGGAAGAGAATTTTTTCCCATCCTTCTTTCCCATAAAACTATTGTATGTGGTGTTTTGTAGTTGTACTGCTTTATAGGGTATCCTGATCTGTATTTTTGTTATTCTTGTATAGTCCTGTTGATGCAAGATAAAAGTTTCTCGTATATTTGCAATTATGCTTCTTCCCTCTAGTATCAAGTGTGTGAAAACTGAAAGAATAGCAGATAGCACTGTAAAAGATACAGAAATCTATCTCAAGGAAGGTGCAGCAATGGAGCTATGGGATCACTTGGGAGAATGCTTGGAAAAAAAATGGAGCTGACTGGACTCATAAAATTGTTCTGGGGACTTGACCACTGAGCTATGTTGGGCAAAGGATGGTCATTAAAAGCTGTGCACATATAAAGATGATTTATACTTATGTTATCTAACAAATTATGTGGAATGTGGTGCCTTGGCTGAGTCCTGGTCAGCCTTCTCCCTTGTCAAGTGATTTGTATGGGGAATGTATGTTCAGTTGCTGAACTATAGAATATTTCAAAATTCTAACACTCATGCTGAAAAAATAAAAGGGGGAGAGGAGGAAGGTTGTGCAGAAAAACTCAATAGATTTGATCAGTGCTGTTGAATACACACCAAATGCTCTAAATATTTTATTCCAGAAGGAGAGTTTCCAGAGAGTGTGCAAGTGTCCACGCGGATCACTGAGCCTTTCTTGGCAAGGATGACTATTTTCTTCTTCTATATCTCCCACCCTTCCTATTTCTTTTTCCCTTGAAATGTGACATGTCCAGCCTGGTTCTGTTGTTCGGTTTGAGTGCTGGGACTGCTGTGGGTCAAGATGTTGTGTTGACCCTGCCTCCCCTCCTTCACATTCAAGTGAACTAGATCTGTGTTGTCTGAGTTTGTCTTCTCAAAAAATTGAACTGGAGGGTGTCCAGGCAGCACTTGCTAGGGAAGGTTCTTTAGATGGCTTTGGTGGTGTTATTAGATGTGGACTTTTAGAGTATCAATTAAAAAAATGTTAAAAAACTAAAGCTTGTCTATTGTGCATTTTCTTTTTTGCCTTCTCTCCTGTGTTAGTTTAAAAGGTATAGCTATTATACAGAAACTATCTTCCCTCATCTTCTCTTTTAAATGAATGGTAGTGGCTATTTGAAATCATCTACTTTTCTGTGCAAGATGACCTAAGTGAAGGAAACCCCTTCTAGACAAAGTATCACTATTCCAGTGGACCTGAAGTAATGACTTGCTGAAGGTAACAATAACAGAACAAATCTGTTGCAGTGTTGAAAATACAGTAAGAAGGGAAGAAAAAGATTTCTATTTTGTTTATGCTGAGTAAGGTTCCTACTGCCAGCCTACCCCTCTGTGGAACATATATGTGAATATCCACAGAAGTTATGCACTAACCATATAAACAAGTAAATCTCTTAAGCTCTGTGTCAGACCCCATGTCTTCAGTGTCTTTGCTTATATTTAGGTCCTAAACCCAGCATTTCTTATGACGGTTGGGAAGAAGACGCACAGCCTCCACTGATACCTGCACAGATATGACAGAACTCTTAATCATAAGATTTAGTTTCCCTTTGCGAAGATTATAGGTTAAAAGATTAATCTCCTTGTTCTATCTTGGATTACTAAGTGTTTGTGGCTGTGTGTCACTGTATTTATCTAGTCCACATGTTGTATTTGAATTTAATTGAGAGTGTGTTTGGATGAATAAAGTAGCATAAGTTCTTTCCCTTCCCCTGAAGGAGAGGTGGGTTTCTTTTAAAGTATGGCAGCTGTTATGACTAACTATGTAATTACAGCTTTAATCAGGGTAAAATATTTTAGATACACAGTAGCCCCATTTGGCCCCTCAGTGTTGAACTGAAAAGCCTCTAAAGATGCATAGTAGTCATCGTCACCTTTAATCACTCAGCAAATTAAAGCCACTGTGCAAGTGTACATGGCTGTGTGATTTACTTTTGGGGGTGTTGATGAGGGCAGGGAAGAGAGGGAGATGTTACTGGAAATTCCCTTTTCTGCCTCTGAATCTGCAAGGACACTGTAGGGATTCTCTTCTTACTGTCTCTGATCATCCTTTTACCAACATTCAATAGAGTTCTACTGTTGTCTTGTGTTTGGAGGTGGATGTCGCTCTGAAGATGTGGGGAGAAGTTTTTAGAACATCCAGGCTACTGAAGCTTTTGAGAGGCTTTGAGTGTGGAAATCAACTTGTTGAATGCACACTTCAGAGGCATGGCCTTGAGAAAGCTGCTTCTCCTATAAACAAGGAGCTAGGGGAGCTTGTCCTCACAGCTCCTCAAAGACGCAGCTCAGCTACTGTCTGTCCCATTTTATGCAAGCTAAATGTGGGTCTCTAATTTCTGGCATATTGATTTTCATTCTCAAAAAAATGTCCTGCTACAATTAAGATTTGTAATTTACACATTCCACCCTTGGTGTTAATCCTATAATTTTAATAAATCCTAACAACTGCTGTTCCTTGCAGACCTTAATTATGCTAGCAGCTATTTTTAAAGGAAATCTTTTGCTCTAGTTGAAATACAGTTACTTTCCATATGTACTTCTGCTCTGTTTCATGTTTTGCCTGATATGTTTATTTTGCATCTTTCTTTGTGCAAAGTGGATGAATAGAGGAGGAAAGGAAGGGGCAGATGTCACATAGTGAAGAAGGGACCACACCAGAATGGCAGTTCTCTCAAACAGAGCCAGATGCACAGATTTCACAAGGTAGCATATATGGTTTGTTTTGTTGTCATCTCTGAGACTAATGTAGGCTAGTTCTGAGCTAAAAGTTTAAATGTTGTTGGGAGAAAAATTGAAAAAGGCTGAGAATACTATTCAAGAAGATTAGAAAGAGCTTAGTAGCAACTGGTCTCACGCTGAAAGGCCTAGAATTCAGAAGTGAGCAGATCTGTGGTTCCAAGACACGTGCACCTGACAAGAGTTTTCTAGGCTTAATTATGCATGGTGTATTTTGCTCCATCGGGAGTGAAAAAATGAGTATCATGTTTGCAGAAAGATCATGACAAGGCTAGAGGTTGCTGCCTGTTACTGCATGTTTTCTCACAACTTACTGGGCATACAAACATTGCATATGGATGTTGGTACAGCACTAAGATAAGGGCAGTAAATTAAAACAAACATAATAAATGGGAAAGCCTTTGTAAAAATGTGCAGACAACTGCATTCAGCACAACTGTTGATGGTTTGGCCTTGAGCTCAGTTGGTGGAGCTGCTGCTGCTGCCTGGCTGCCAAGATAATGTGTATGATGTAATCATGCCAAGCCCACACTATCAAGCTATTACAGCAAAAGCTGTGCCTGTGGATTGGGCACATTCCCAGTTACATTCAGGTATAGTAACAAGATAACTGGAAAAGCTTTGCCAATATTGTATATGTATAGTTACAGCTTAAACTGGGTATTTTGGGGCATAAGAGGCAAAGTAAGTCTCTTTTGCTGACCAGGTACTAGAGAACATAGTCTTTACTTGGTACCTTTTTTATCTAACTCTTGTATTAAATGACCCTACAAGCACGCAACTCTTCCCCAGCTTCAGAGGAACATTTTCTGATATGCTAGTGGAATGGCTATGTAGGATAGACCAGAGATCCATCTAGCTCGTTGCGCTTTGTGTTTGTGTGGCCAGATGCCCAAATTTGGACACTGGATGTAAGTGTAAGTTAAGCTAAATGGATTAATTGTCCAAATCATAATACCAGTTGCTTTGCTGCTGGCTGAATGTCCATTAAAATAATCCCTGATCTTCAGAGAAGACTAGATATTTGAATGCTAGAAAAATGTGAATGTTAAGGAAAACTTCAACAAAATAGAGCAAGTATTCTGTTTTTAAATACTTTTGTTACTTATTCCATGACTGAGAATATAAATGTCTATGTATTAGCCAGTTTTAAGTGTCTGCCCCTAGCCTGTCTGATGGGTGAATAAATAGGACCGAATGTGACAACTGCAAGGGTATGTTAAGTCCCATTAGAAATATGTGCAACTTGAAGGAAGTTTTTTGTTTGTTTGTTTTGTTGTGTTTTGGTTGTAGGGTTGTTTTTTTTAATTGGAGACATATTCTGAAGATATTTACGTAGTCCTAAACGGAGCTTGTTTGCGTGATTGCATGCAGTTTCTTCATGCAGTCTTCACAAACCCTTCCTGCTTTCTGAAGTTTTTGGAACAGTTAGTTAATTCTAAGTCTCCATCTTCCTCTTTCACTGAAATTTGCAATTTCCTTTCGAGAAACAACTTCCTATTGAGCACTAACTTATCTGACCGCTTTGATGTATTTTTCAAATACATTATTTTTTTTAAGTCCTGAATGCTTTACAAAATCCAGTGTTGTCTTCACAGCTTGAATTTCTTCACTGCTTGAATTGAGGAAGTATAGAAGTGGTTAGGGACTCATCTAACAAATGAAAATCCAATTAAATTGTGCTTGGTCATGCAGTGTCATTGTAAAATTCCAAACTGTAGTAATTGAAATCTGGTTAGGCAGCTAAAGAGGACTGAATTGTCACATGTTTGCTGTGATCAGCATTGACTTTGGGAGATTTGTCTTTTGGGAGTTGTGTGGATTTCAAAAAAATGCTACAGCATATTTGGAGGCAGATACAGGAATGGGCTGATTCCTGCGGTGCAGCCGAACATCATGCCAGAACTACAGGAATCTAAGTCCTGGCCTGCAAAATAGCTGTTAAACTTAGATTTAGATGTCTGTGTTCTGTATACAATGAACAGAAGAGCTTAAGTGCTAAATACCAGGATTCCCAGCTACTGTCTTTCTGACCAAGGAACGCTTAAGCTCTCTGGTGTTCTTGCATTTTATCTAATGTCTGTTTGATGTGGAGCAGAGACTGGAGCTCTTAAAGACCCTTTGAATCTTGTGGTTTTTTTCCACAGTGGCCCAGCCTTTGAGGGAGGGGTAGAAATTACCTCCTTGTTGCTTTGTTCGGAAGGTTGAGGACTATCCTGAGAGGGAAGGATTTAAACTCTCTTAAGCTAAAGATTGTCTTGCTAGGATTTGGGTTTCTCGCTGCTTAGACTGAAACATCTGGAGGGTTACAGAAGAATTATGTGTTTACTGTTGAGGATGTCCTTTTCAATGCAAGCAGTGCATGCAGCATGCTGTGAGTGGAAGTTTCTGCAGAGCGTAGACTCTACCCACTGAATCAAGCCCCTAAACAGGCTTAGGTACAAAAGTACCAGCTTTGTACTCACAGGCTTAAATGTGACATAAACCATGAGCCTATAGAGTTGCTTTGCATCTGGGTATGTCCATAGGCAGTGCTTTAAGAAACTCTTGAAATACTGGGTACTGAAAAAGCTGGGTTTGGTAGGAGGCTTTGTGAACAGGAGTGGAAGATTTTGTGATTGATCTCTTGGACTTTGTCTAAATGCCATCAAAGTGCCTCTTTGGAGTTTGAGCCTTAGCCTTTATAGCTGAAGATAACCTTATGTATTTACATGCATAGAACACTTAACAATTTTCTATTTTGCAGTCTCCCTGAAGTTATCAAAGTGATCAATAGTCTCCTATTTTGAAGACTTAAACAATTAAGTGAGGACTTGAAAAAGTCTTTTAAATTTGAAAGTCTGTTTATGATAAATTCAAATGTAGAAGCTTTGCAGTTCTGCTTCTCTCGCCCCTGGATGCTAAGCCTTGATGATGTTAACTGCTTTTACATGGGAGTTGGGTGTCTAGGACCTGTGCAAAATAAGCTTGAGAGTCAAGTTGCAAGGTACAGTTGAGAGTCACTTGTGAAAATTTTATCATAAACACTATCTCCACAAACCACAGGAACTGATGTTAGATCCAGTCTTAAATGTCAGACTTTCTGACTCAGTCCTATGCTTACACCGCTAGATCACATTTTATTGTGACTGTCCAGGTGTTCAGGCAGTACTTCATGAACCTTGTGTGTTTTTCAAAGTAGATCCTTGGGTTCCTATTACATCTATGGTTTCCTCTTCTGTATCTGAAACAGGGAATTCCCCAGATTTCTCCCAAGAACATTTTTTTGGTAAATTCTGAATTATGCTTTCTCCCTAGAAATCTTCTGGTTCAATTTTACTTTGTCAGTCGTGAGCAAACTGTTGTGATGATTGCCATATACAGCAAATAGCATTCCTCTGCTTCTGCCAAAGCAGTTTTATATATTGTCTGTCAAACTACTTCAGACATCTTCTGTACTTCTTTCTGGCAGGGTTGTATTGAGAGGCTGCATTTGTGCACCCAGTCTTCATAGTCTTGGTCATGATGTGTGGTAATATGGTATCGAGAAAGCCCACGTGCACAAATCCAGTGGTGTTGCTTTCACAGAAAATCTGATTTATGTGCTTACTGGATCCTTTCCCTACACTGTGCTTTTTAAACGGTTGTTGAATGAAATAGAGGGGCTTTTCTGACCTGCCTCTTCTTCCTGGACTCCCATACTTGCTGTTCAGGACATGAATAAATCTTCGGTTTAATGTCATCAAAGTCCTATTTTATCAGTATAGCATCACTTGAAACCATAGAACCTCTTGGGATATTGGCCTTAAGTTTTGAGGGCTTGAGTACAATAAAGCATTGCTGCTTTTGCTCACTATTTTTAAGCACTAGGTTTGTGTAATCCTTCAGATGTAAAGTTAGCAGCTGTGAAGGTCCTGCAAATATTTTTCCATATTTGAAACCAGTTTCTAGAGTAGGTATGCCTGTGTAGTGGGTTTTGGAGTGAGGTGGAGTTCAGTTTTGGGGCAAGGAGGAGTGGATGCGTAGGTGCATGCATCTATTCTTCCTTTTCTCTTTAGTAAAATTTATGTTGAATTATTACAGCCTTACATAGAAGTTGGTGAAGATAACTGAAGTCACTATTCTGCAAAAAGCAGAGTGAATTCAGGAACCCCTATATAGCCAGACACCTCATAGTTTAGGCAGAACAAGATAACAGATTAACCTTAGGTGTATAAAAATACACAATGGCAAACCTAAAACTGGGTTGGAAAGTATGTGATGTTTCCTAAATGGAAAATTACATGCTTGTTTAAATATAAACAAATAAATGTAAATGTGCTAGGGATATAGTGCGGTATGTACATATACACATACTTTTTCACTGTGATGTTTGAGAGTGTGGGTTACTTTCTTGAGCGGTTTTTCCTTAAGAAGTGGCTGACTCATCAGGTAGTCCAAATGTAATTGTACACTTTTGCTGTTTTGCATTGGGTAGGCTTTGTATTCCTTCTGTGAGTATATTCCAGAAATAACAATACCTATGTTTGGCTGTAGTGATGCCATTTTCCAGGACCTTTGTTAATAGTAAGATGGAAAAGAATAAAAAAAAGTCACTTGCTTAATGGTACTCTCACAAATTGACACAAATAGTCAACTTTTGATCTAGAAACTCAGCTTCTCTTCCCTCCTAAGTGATTAGTACATAATGGAATCTGTTTGCTTTTGGCAATTTGGGAGGAAAATGCATTTAAAATGTCTTAAGATTTCCAGTTGTAAATTTGGCTGTAGTAGACTTCAATAAACATGTCAAAAGGATTTGTATCCTGAAGTCTTGGTATGTGTTATAGTTTTATTAATGCTGTGAATTGCAGTAGCTCCAGTGGAAATCTTAAGTCAGCATTTTGGAAACCAAGGGTTCAAATGATGCACTTGTGAGTGTACTTTTACATTATTTTGACAGAGGAGTTTAAAACTGAGAAACAATCTTTTCTACAAGAATTTTCAAATTCTTGTCTAAATGCTGATGTTATATTCCCCCTTATGCCTGGACTAAATCATCTTGCAGCATTATATAACATGGCTGTATTTGTTTTTATTCTGCATTTTCTTAACTGACTGAATTTTTTGCTTTATTTTAATAACATTTATAATTAGTGTGTAGTTTGATTTTAATGAATTGATAACTCTAGAAAAAAGCATGGTACCTACCTTTCTGTCATTGTCTAAAAACTTGCTTTTACTTTGGCTCTCCTTATTTGAGCAGAGTTATAATACACTGACAGATCTGTGTAGTTACTGTCCTACACACTAAATGTAAAATGCTGTATGAGCTGGAGTTTAAATCATTCAAACAGCGATATAGATAAATAGGTTGGGCTTTTGGCAAGTAGGAAGCAAGATCTTGCTCCACTGCAGTCCTGCCCGATATTGTACTGTGAAAAATGACCCTTGAAAGCATGTGAAATTAGTTGGGTTTTAAAAGACTGAATTTTTTTTTCCTCAAACCTGCTGCAACGTCTCACCCATCTTCCTGACAAAAATGGAATAACTGTTGCTGGGAGCTTTGGAATGCAGATCATCCAGATGGAAGTTTAGGTGACTATGTGCACAAGTGTCTCTTTGCAGATCTGGAGTGGGGAATAGAAAATGTTGCAGCGTGGTAGGTAGTTATAATAGACTCTGGAGACCATTTGTTGCTACTGAAGTAATATGACTGCATGCTACATTGCTGTCTAACCACTAAGAAAAAAAGTTTCCAATTAAAATCAGTAAGATGAGCACAAAATTGATACAGTGGATGCCGACATGTACACTTCTGCATTTAGACAATAAAGCTATCTCTATCGGATACCTCATAAAGTGGTGCAGCTGGATACCCAGACCCGCTTGAGCACTTTCTTCAAAGCTGCTGTTACTGTCCCTCTCCTTCTCAACTTGGCTTTTTACTCTCCCCCAACCCCAACTTCTAAATGCTGGGCACAGCTCTCAGAGCAAGACCCCCAGCTGCTGATTTTTGAGAGTGAACTGCTGTTTAATAAAAAATATTTTTCTTTTAGAACAAACTTTGGGCCTGGGTTTGTGTCCCCAGATGTTTCAGGAAATTGCAATTTGCACTGTACTTTTTGTTGCTTCATATATAACGTGTAAGTTTTTGATCAAAATACTCATAGGTCACTTACAAGTTCAAGAAAAAAAGATTTGCAACATTTTAAAAATCCTGCTAGCTGCAGAGTTCAGTGTGAAGGACAAATATCACACGAGCACTTTTACTCTGGGAAGAGGAAAATAAGCAGAGAATGTTTAATAGTGTCTTGAAGGACACATTTTATTTTTAAATGCTTTTCCTGGAAGCTGAATTAACTTCTATTATTTTAGCATTATCATGTTGGCTTTGAGCTTTTCTTATATTCTAAAAAAAGAAAAGGGGGGAGACACCACCCTCTGAATCTTGCAGAGGTTGCATTATCCATGTGTAAATACACACTGACATGTGCTAACCTAATAGAAAATAAAGACAGTTCTACATGGTTTTTCTTCCCCCCCACACACTTCCTGAAGTAAAGGAAGCATTGATTTAAGAATGGAAGTGAACTTGAGCCATCACAATCTCTTGATTTGGTTTGAGTTGGTGGAGGCATGAAGCCAAAGATATTGGTGACTGCTGTGGAAACCAGTCAACTATTGCTTTTTAAAGTGTGTTAAAGTATGCAGACATGCACTGAGGCTCTCTTTTTCTCTTTGCCTGTAATTGAGAAGCATTGCCTTAATTCTTTTTAATCTTCCTATTTTATGCAAGCTTTATAATCCTTGTAAGGAATTGCTTAGTGCAAATTACCAGTGTTTGTATTTCAGGGCTCTTTTTGCATGTTTTCCATGCCGCTTGCTAGCCAGTTCTTAAGAGGTTTGCAGTCCATTGAGTTTAATTGTTTAAGGATTGTATTTGGTTACTGCCTTGCTGGGACATTTCAGATTTGTTTTTCGTGGTTTGTTTGTGGTATGCTTATTTACTAATAAAAGTTTTAAATATCTGTGACTGTTCCCACGTGTCCTGTAATATATGTTATATCCATATTATGACGATCATGTTGCTGTATGTAATATAACACACATATATTACAGCACGCACATGGTTTTATTCCAATTTAGATCTCAAAGGATTTTTTAATTGGTCTTCACTTTGAAATATTTCCATGTGTTGTGAACAATCAGTGCGACTAAATGTGTCAAACATAAGAGTATTTCAGCAGTTAGCACCTTTGAATCTCTCTATAAAAAGTGTATTTATAACAATGTTACAATTTTCAATTACAATGCCTTATCCAATTGATAGTTACTTTATTTTCCTTCTGCTCCTCCAAGGTTTAGGCACATGATCTAAAAGAAAATCTGTAAACTTAGCATTGGGCTTCTTTTTCTTTGTTCTTTTTCCAAACAATTAATTTTGGCAGAGTACACTTATGTATTTTTTTTAACTAGTTTTCTTGTTTAGCATTCTTTGGCTTACTTGGAAAAGCTATTAAGTGGGTCTTAAGTTTCTTCAGTCTGTCTACAGGCGCTCTCATCATGGTTAAAAATCAGCTTAGGTGGAGGTGGTGTGTATGTTTTGTGTGTGTATACCATGCTGTCATCGCTAACGCAGTATTTCAGACGTGGTAAGACATTTCCTGCCCTGAAATGTTTGCTGTTTAAAATAGTTTTAACAGAGCAAAAACGTGAACACAGTGATCTAGAAAAGGTAGGCTGAGGAAGGACTTCTGGAGAGGAGGGGAAGGGTCAGAAGAAGTTGGAAATGAAGAGACTATTTTAGGCTTTGGGGGCACTGCTGCAGGCGCTGTGAAGCAATAAATGGGGCAAAGGGGAGAACAGTCAAGTGAGAAGAATGTGGAGTGAGTGGGAGTAGCAGAAAATGAATGTAATGTGCTGCTCTGCCCAGCAGCCCAGTGTCTCCTTAAGCTGCCAGTGCTGTAGCTGTGAACGCCGGCACTGCTGGAGCTGGAAGCGCACAGTCTGAATTTCAAGATGTGTCTGTGTACCTCTGTGGAAATAATGAACAAAAAAATTTCCACTGAGTGCTGAGCATTATTGCAGAAATGATGCCTGTATTGCATTTGTGTGTTACACAACACTGTGCCAGTTGTGCTTCCTCTCTTTCCTTTTAATTTTTTTTCCTTTTCTGATAAGTGTTTTTCTAAGGGGTTTCACAGGAAAGTGCATGCAGATCGATCAAAGATGAGAAGTCAGTGTGCATAATTTGTACTTCACTGAGTATCTGTGCAATCTCTCACTCAGTTAGTTATTCTGGAATTGCTTCCTTTCATCTCAAAAATGACATGCTTGCAGATATCGCCTACTTTTTGAAAGAGAACACATTGTATGAAATATGTTTTAAAGTCTTTGTTCCCTGTTCAATCTAAACAGTGACATTATTGCCAGAAAGGTATTTTTTCATGGGCTCTTTTTAGGAATAATTTTTTAAAAAGGTTTCAGAATCATATTCATAACTGTATAGGCTAAAGGTATGAGAGAAGCAATTTTATAAGGAAAGATTTAGTTTATTTAGACCAAATTATTTATTTGAAGTAAAAAAAACTTGACAAACTTTTGGGACCTGTAGAAGGGCTTAGTGCTGAAAGCTTGTCCGTTTTCCCATAGTTATATCTGTTTGTCTAGTAAAAGATATTACCTCTCATTACAAATATTTGTGCTCTCTGAAGATTTGGAACAAAACAAAAGAGTTGCTTGAAGATGGAAAAGTATTCCTCCCTTAACAGTTCCTACTGAATCCTGCAGGTGTTTAGTCTAGGTGCTTCAGGATTGAGCTCATAAATAATAATTTGGCTTTTAATCATACCTTTCAATTGAGTCTTCTTGTTACATCCAAGATTTAACCTGGACGATTACCATAGCATCACCTAAAACAGAGACAATAAAACTGAGGTTTCATGGCCTGGATCCACTAACTTTAATACATGAAACTGAGTGAATAACTATAAATAAAGAATGTGAAAGTAGGTTATCAAACCATGTGATAACATCTGTTCCTTAGAAACATGAAAGTACCTGTTTCTATGTCAAGAACTAAGCTGTATTTAAGTGGTATTATAAGATGACTACAATTTTCTCGTGTGCCCAAACTGCAGTGCATAATGTTGAGGCTTCTATGCGAAATGATGTAATTATCTGCATGCCCTATCAGAGTCAAGTATTTATATTTGAAAACCTGGGCCTCTCTCATCTGGAGGATTCTTATCAAGATGAGAGCTCAACTGCGTGGGATAATACACAGTTGCACGAGAGGAGACCTGGTTCTGTCCCTGAATAGTTTGCAAGATGTAACACGTGAAGCGGCATCTCCCCCCACCTCTGTTTTTTTAAGGAAGGAATGGAGAGCAAGGGTTGTGGTAACTCACCTGGATGTAGTGTTGGCTAACAGTATGCATAAATTGGTCCAAATTGGTTTTAACAACCAGTCATTTTCCCTGGGAGAAACTGAAGGTGTTCTTGTATGAATGAAAAAAAGAAAGATTAGACAAAGCAGAAAAAGCACTTGTAGGTTGTCTATGTGGACATCTTTCAGCATTGTTGGGTCTGTTAGGAGTTGACTATCACTCTGATCACAGACTGATGGAGAGATCAGTGGTGATGCAGGAAATTAAGAAGTGGTAAGTTGACTTCTTAATGCTAAAGCTTCATTAAACTAGTAAAATGACGCTTTTAAGAGGTGCAGTTGCACCACAAATGCTACAGATGCCAAGATGGCAACAGGATTTTTCTTACCTTCCATACAGCACAGATCAGTATTCCTTAATTGCTGTGGGTTAAACTTCTGCTTTGTACCCATTTTGTACTTTAATAGCTCACTGTCCCCTACTATTTTTTCCTGCCCTTGTGCCCGGCAGACAGCTATTTTGTTCAGAATTGCTATTTAATTCTACATCTAAAGAGTACGGATAAAAATAAACGCAGTGCTTCTTGCTTTACTGACTTCTTTTGTATAAAAAAAACCCACTTGGGCTGAGAAGACAGCCTCACCTGTTTCGGTCGGCTGATCCATGCCTTAGAACAACCTGTTCTGGGAGAGGCAGGCTGGAACAGCTTGTGGATGCATCTCCAGAGGTATAGCCTGCTAAACCTGTTTGCCTTGTAAAAGCTGAGGTTTCTGCTCAGGATTAGAAGTTACAGCTTCAATTTAATCTTCCTTACCACTTGTGTATTCTTTGCCTGGCTTAAAAAAAAATAATAAAAAAAGAAACAGTTGGCAAAATAACTGTCTTTTCACTAGGTTTATGAAGTCTGTTTTGTTGTGATTTAAATCACTTCTCTCCCAAAGTTTTCTTTCAAAAATCAGATATTCATGTTGATTTTTGTGTGTGCAAAATCCTATTTAATATTATTTTTTCCATTCTTGTTTTCTAAAAGGATTAGTGCTGTGTGCAGCATGCTACCTGCCAATGGTGTATGTGTACAGGATTATGTGTGAGAGAGCTCAAACCAAACAAGAACATGCACCTCTCCCTTTGTAAAAAAGAATGCACAGCCAAACATGCTCCATGTAATCCTAATCCTCACCTCATTTTCCACTTCAAGGCAGTGTGATCTACACGAGATAGGGGAGCAGATAAATGATGATACAAGTTATTTATTTCATTAATTGTTATTGAATGTGTGATATAAAACACCATTTTGTGGGCTTGTGTACTGTACCTCAACTTCCTAACTCTTTGAAGTGTAAGAGGGAGTTTTCCTGCCTGTGTCGTCCTCCACGCCTTTTCTTAGTTTCATAAATTGTGCAGGAAGCCCAGTGTCAGAGGATAACCAGCAATCCAACTTGATAGCAGCCATGCTGTTCCATTAATTTCTTTAAAGCCCTTTCAACTCGTTCAGCCTATGAAAGCATCTCTGAAACTGTCCCATTTGCTTTTCTTTTGCTATTAGTTTTTTTCCTTTGAATTGAATCATACTTGGGATAACCTGTTAAGACAGTAGCTAATGCAGCTGTAAGCTGTAACGGAGCTTTGAAGGGTAAATGGGATCAAACATGGGTAAGACTTCCCCAAGAGCTCTCCAATGGAAGCCCTGCAGTGTAAGCAATGGTGCTTAAGGTTTAGTAGCTGGCCTCCTTCCTCCAGAGATAATCATGAATCAATTTCCTTTATGATAGGAAGCACTGGGCTGCTGGATGCAATGAATCCTTTTTAATTAGTCATAGAACATAAGTCCTAACCACTTGTTTAAAGGTCTCAAAACACCATTAAGAGAAGATGAGGGTGCAGTCTGTGACCAAATTCTGCTTTGAATAATTACAGTGTCACTGCCTACACTTCTCCATATTCAAGTAGATACAGCATTCTTCTTTGCTACCTGGCATAAATGATTTTGTGTGCTTAATAGCTACGGCATTCCAGCCTAGGGGTGGTGGCAACTAGGAGATAGCAAAAATTCATTCTCTTGTCTGTGTGAAAGAAGATGTTGCTGAAGTTTAGCGGTGGCTGAGTAGGGAGGAAGAAGCAAACCCCTTGCAGCTCAGTGGTAGTTGCTCTTGGAGAATCCCAGAGAGATACTAGAGGTATCTGTTTTCATGCCCTTGAAGAGCGTGTGGCTCTGTTTTCCTGTAATGGCAGCCACTAAATGCTAATGTGTGTGGAGCCGGACATGTCATTTCCTAGTGCACTGAACCAACACCACTGATAAATATTTAGGACAGATCTGATGGCATAAGCGCATGTGCTGAGGAGGAATGCTGTACTTAGCTAAACTACTAGGCATTAGCTGAGATCCCTTTTAAATACACGCTATCTCTGTAATAACACTGGGTGGTTGTTCCAGGTACAAAATTTCATTTAATCTGCTGTGTCAGTTTGGGCTTGCAAGTCCAAAAATATCTTATTAGTGATTTATGTCTTCCGTTGTTGTTCTTTTTTGTCATACGGTTATCTCTGCCCACGCATTGCTACCCAACCTCATACGTTTTGCATGATGTTTCTGTGGTTATTCCGTGAGAAGAAAGCTTGGTGTCACCCACAGAGCCCCACACACCTAGCTCTGCCCTTGAACACTAAGTTTCTTGTGTGAAGGTATATCTGAATTTCCTCTCTCCAGAGTGAAAGTAGCTAGCTTACCGAGAACCAAATTATTTCTCAAGATCTAGAAAAATATTTGACATAGACTTAAGTGCTTCAGTTAAAGCTTCAGAAAACACAACGCTTTGAAGAGAACTACAAGCTTTAAATCCTTTATATCTTTAATTATCTTTATAGACCTGAATAATATCCTGTACTATCTGTGCACACAATGCTTGAATTAATTTTGTGTTGATTAATTAAGGGGAAGCTTCTTTTCTTTTACCTCTCCCCTACTCTCTATAATTCTGCAAGCCAGCTTCTGGTAGAGTTTGCTTCAAGCATTCATTAGCATAGCCTAAGCCTTTGACATACTGCACTGGTGATTTATGCTTGTGAATATTCATTGTAGCAAATCCAGTGGCTTTTCTGCTTGCTCTGTTTTTTTGGAGAGTACCATGCAAGATATAAAATCTCCTTGCAACCTGTAACTAACTCCTTGGGGTAGAAGTTGGCTGCATTTGAATCCCTTTGCATGCATGACAACAAAGAGCACCAGTAGTGCAAATGTATCATTGCTTATCAGAAAGGAAGGCTGTATAAAAGGAGAGGTGGTAGGATAGTCACCTAAGTTCGCTGAGTGTGTTGTTAATACCAGTCAGCTTCCACCCATCTTGAGAGCTGTCATGAGAGGGCAGCTGGGAGAAATGCAAATTAATTCTGAAAAGAGAGAGGGAATCAAAAAAGAGAAAAAAAGTAGTATGTGAGAGAACAGGCAAGGGAGAATAGAAAACGCTTCCAGAGTTAGAGGCAAAGATATGTGAAAGAACAAGTAGGAAAGGAACTGCTGCAAGATTTATTTTCCTCTGTATATACAGTGATCAAAGTCTCAGACTCTCAAATACTATTTCAATTTCTGCCATCACTTGGCTCTGTGACCTTGGGAAAGCCTGGTTCCCCAAGGTTGCTGTCTGAGAAACCTTATTAGTTCTTCTGCCTTTTGAGCTAAGCTGTAGTAAGATAATAGGAGGGAATAAATTTATTATTTTCAGGGAAGAAAATGACACATTTAGTGACCTCCATCTGCAAAAAGTTATTTCAGTATGTAGAATCTATGTAGAATTTGATAGCCATTTTTTGCCAGTAAGAGGAGATTTGGATATACTGTGGCATGCTGGAGGATTTTAGTTTCAGTTGATGAACTTTTTCAGACTATCTAAGAGCTTTTTTGAGCATCAAGTCTGCAAAGTATGTTCATGCCAACTGGAAAAGATTTACAACATTTTCTGAATATACAATGACTGAAAGTGTTCAACCAATACAAAAGTA
Source organism: Aegotheles bennettii (assembly GCA_013398125.1). NCBI lineage: Eukaryota > Metazoa > Chordata > Aves > Caprimulgiformes > Aegothelidae > Aegotheles > Aegotheles bennettii. The sequence continues at coordinate 162,285 of VZRW01004796.1, read as the reverse complement.
GGGTGTATATACTGACGTTTTTCCACAGAAAAGTTTTACTGAGTGATGTATGTTGGGAGGAGAGACAAGAGAGATGAGAAACTCTCCCATTTGCTCATCCCCTTGCCTCTAAATAGCAAGCACTGTACGAGACAGCTTTTTTAAAAGAATACACATTAATTATTTTTAATAAGATTGATACGTTAGCTTTCTTTTTGTACAGAAGGTTTTGTACAGTTCTGCTTTCTGTGCTGAATCTGGAAACTTAAAATGGAAATTTAACAATTCTCCTATTAACTTACTGCTGTTTTATTGATAAGAAATACCAAGTGCTTATTAAAACGATCAAATGCAGATATTTCTTGCTTCCATCATTATTGAAGTGAAAAAGTGATTTCATTTTTTTTTACCTTTTAGAGGCAAATGCTGTGCAGATTGCAAAGGTTCTTTGCACTCCCAAAGAACTCACAGGGTGTTCAAGGCAAAGCAGCAGGCAGCTGAAGCAAATCTCTTGAGCATGAGGAAGGGAGTACTTGGTCACAGAAGTAACAGCATGGTATCTTCTGTGCTGCCTGCATGCAAAATCTATGTGGTTATGGAATTCTATCTTCATTTCACTTCAAAACTTCAAGAGTGTTGTCTTAAAACAACTTGGGCCAGGATTTTACCATTTTTGTGATTGGGGTTTTTGTGTGTGTGTGTTTTGCTTTTAATAATGAACTTAAATTGACAGAGGTAATCATATGTTCTTTAACAATCTTAGCTGTTTGGCCAGGGGAAGAAATATGCCGTTTCTCATTCTGGTTTCTATTTTTACATTTGTACCATTCTCTATGTTAGCTAGTACTGGTGAGTGCTGTCAAAAATACATCATAAACTAATTTATCTTGAGAGCTCTCTTTTGATGCATTTTGATTTTACATGCTAATATTTAAAATATAGGGTCCTGCATGCTCAGCTACTCTACTCACTGACTTTTTCTCTTCCTGCAGCCAAATCTTATTGGAAAAAGTGGCAGTATTCTGTGCATTTTTACTAAAGTCCTTTTTCCTTAAAAGAGTGAGCCATAAAAGGGACCTTTCATATTTAGGACCTTTCAAATGAAACCAGTCACAGACCAAACTGACTTATTCTAAAAGTGGACAAAATGACCGATGTTGTTTTAGTGAGAGAGATTGAGGTCAGCCCCTACATTTTTTTTTTTCCACTGAGACCTTGGACAGGGAAAAGTGGTTAACATGATATGAAAGAAGGTGTTGTGGCAAGGCCACCATTGAAAATTGTAGGTAGATCTTAGCGAACAGTCTACTACCAAGTATTTGGAAGTGATTGGGATATATGGGAGACAGTAACGGAAAACCCCAGGTTGGGGATGATTAGATTGATCTCAAGAGTTGGAGAAAGGGATTGAGGTGGGGAAACTGAGCCTGTGTGTAGTGGGGAGCATGGTACCTTCAGCCACCATAACTAAAAATGACTGTATTTCAAAGTAAACTATTTGGAGAAGTCAACTACTTTTAATTTGACACTTCTCTGTGCTTAGCAATGACACTCTTCAGAATCTCGTAGTGATATTACTGGGGATATTATTAAAAAACCCCCCCACAAAACAACAAAAAAACCCACCTCTTGAAAACTCAGCTTTATGATGTTTAAGATACTGATAACTGATAAACAGTTTCTTCACTATTTATCAATGGTTGTTTTAAAGCGAGCCTAAGAAATTAATTTATATTTTTTTTGTCAGCTGTCCACCACCATAATGTTGGTAGATGTGACAGTTCTTTTACTGGATACTTCAAAAATCACGTTTCTATGTTTTGAAAATATTTTTCTCTTCAGGTTGTATTTCTGATGGTGGTGACAGTTAAATAATGTACGGACTTAGAAGATTGCATGTTCTGTTTTTCTTTTCAATTTTTATAGCTTCCTCTTTTAAGAAAAATTTCCAACTGACCAATTAAAAAAAACCAACCCAAAACCAACAAAAAACTCTAAAAAGTAAATAAACCAAAAACAAAAACCTCAAAGTATGGTTTCCCTGGGGAAGTTAAGTATAAACAAGTATACAATAATAAAATATTAGCAGAAGAACAAAATTATTTATTAGACAATCTTTACTTAGGAAAGCTTCTTAACTCTTACAACATTCAGTGGGATGAAAACATGCATAACTTGAAGCACATCTCAAAGGCTTTCCTCATTTGCATTTTACTTGCTCAAAGAACTTCACGTTTGCATCCTTTTTAAGGTGCAGTGGTTATCGTAGCAATTTGAGCAAAATGAAAGCATTCCTAAAGCAAAATAGTGCATTGGAATAGTGTTTTAAGAATGAAGTACTTGCTTACCCCTTTTGTACTATTTGAAGCCTTTTATTTCTGGCTCTTTTCCAACGTGGAAGGAATTTGTTTTCAGAGAAATATTGTTGCCAAGGGACAAATGTTGACTGTGTTGTCTTAAAACAGGCTGATATTAATTACATTCTTTTAGTTATTCTCCTTCTCTGGACAATTTTAAAAGATTCTTCCAATTTCCAGAATACTTAGGTAAGCTCTCAGAACATGAACAGTGTCTCACCATTTACGTGAAGAATGTATTAAAGGACTGGCAAGAGCTGAACTCATTTTTGTGCACAGTTGAGAAGTGTTGGATTCAGATGATTACACTAATTAATAACATACAACAGCATTGGTGAATGCAGTGATTTTCCTCCCTTTCTTCTTTTATCTTTAAAGTCTTTGTCTGAGCCAGTTGTCAGACAATCTGTATGGAGAGCTGCTTATTGCATTAGACCAGAGGAACAGGCTGATTTTTTTTCAAGACCTATTCTGTGATTGGGGCAGCATGATCTGGAGCAAAGTCAGTCCTTGGGGTTTTCCAATTCCCTGCTGATAATGTGAACCTAAAACCTAACACAAAACATTGGTTCTTTCAAGGATTGGGCTAAATTACTTACTTGTCTCTTCTACAGAAGAGTTTTGTGCAAGCCTCCTTGAGCTGGGCTAGTGCTGGTGGTCCTGGTGATGGGGTTTACTATGCTCACCCCAGCAGAACTTTCACAGTGGTCTGTTTTCCAGCTAGCTCCAGAGACTGAGCCCAGCTCATGTAGTCTTCTGCCTATTTCAGATCATTTCATTCTGTACTAGGAAAATGCCACTTGCCAAGTATTTTTGCTTAATACCCAGTGCTTTAAGGAATACTGGGTCAAGAGAGCATACTGTACGTAACAACTATGCAGAGCTCCCCTAAAGTGCCAACCCAGCAGCCTTGCCCTGCTTGTGCTAGAGAAGAGTAAAATGAGCTGAGCCAAAGCAGATGAATTCCTTCCATGTCTCTTTGCAGACTTGTTCTCGGGTTTTCTCACCCACTCCTCTCACCACTCCTTCAGTGGGATGATTTCAGTGTGTCCTGTGAGTTGCTGGGAGATCTCCAGCACGGTTTTATGAGTTGGAGCTCCAGCCCTGCTTGCTTGTGGCCCTGGCTGCTGGCCAGCGATCGATCCTCCCTGGAGCTGCCTGGACGTGGCCTGGTAGCTTATGCTCAACTTCTGAAACCTTCCTGGGAAGCTATAGGCCTGATGGACATGGGTGAAGGCCAGCTTTAGTGCTTAAAATGTTGTTTTAACAAAAGGTTATATGGTCTTTGCCAGCTACAAGTTCTTAGTGGAGGGATGTGTTTCTTCCCTTGACTCAGACTATGGAAGCCAACCTTACTGCTTACTTGAATCCTGATGTGAAAGCTCCCTTTCCCTCAGCTTTCCTGCCAGCCACGATGACTGTCACTCCTTAGCCTTTCTGCTTTCCTGAAAACTTGCTTTAATAACTTGCTTTAATCCCGACACCTCTCTGGAAACTTCTCCTGATAGAGATAAACATTGGCTCACTGTTTTGATAAATTCTCCAGATCTAGTTGAAAAAATAAATGTTGCTCACCCCAGTTGTCCCTCAAGAGATGGTCCTTGTATTCAGGAGTTCATGTTGACTTACAAAAGATTAATGTGCATTTATGGTGAAGTTGTCCAAGTTACATTAATCAATAAATTTGCATTCAATTTATGGGTTAGTAGGAAACATAAATAACTGCCTACATAAATGTGTACTATCTCATTAGCATTCTGTTTAAAGAGCTTTATATTTTTATTTTAGACAACTTCAACAGAAATTTCTGAGTATTCATCTGATAATGACAGCGTGGGAGGAGAGATGGGCCTGGAGACCGCTGCTCCAGGATCCACTAAGAGATTACAGCTGAAGTCAGGAGTGGACACGGGGAATGTTCCAGCACGACCGGCCAGCGAGTGGCTGAGCTCTGCGCAGGCCCTTCTCCGCACCCCCGGGAAGCAGGCGGGCAAGCCCCCCCGAACCCCCACCGAGTCTTCCAAGAAGAGGAAGCTACTGAGGTAAATGTTTGCCTTAAAAACAATTTTTTTTTTTAATTGTAGGTAAAAGAATACAGAAGAGTAGGAACGCATTTCAAGGATAAACACTTCAGAGATGCAAATTCCAAAATCTGTCATTTATCTGTAAATAAGTTCAGTTTTAAAATCTGTGGTGAAAGCTCTTGATCTTGAACTCCAATGTACAAACTGATACAGTTTTTGTGCTTCTAAAAAGGCTTTATAGTGCCATACAGAGGTGTGAGTGAACATATTTCTGTTTTAGCTTGTAGTCATTTCACCGCTTTGCACCTCTCCAGATAGTCTGCAAAAATGCTGTGCCTCTAATATCTTTTTATTTTTTTTTGGTCCTCTCCAAATCTGTCAGGGTACAATTATCAAAAATACTGTAGGAAAGGGGAAGATGAGCAATACTGCTGAATAGTACAGGACAGAGTGATATTTAGGTGGGATGTATTGTTAATCTGACATTTAAATCTCTGTGACTAAATTAAATACATTGAAAAGATATCTTAACTGCTGAAAGAAAACAGCCTGAGTAGTGGAAGACTGATGTTCACAATTCACTGTTTTTCTAACTAATTAGAGTGCAGAAATGGTCACTTTCTATATTGAATTAACGAAAGCTGCTTTAACTTAAACGTTATATGTGAATGTATACCTCGAGCTATGGAGACTACAGTTACAAATAGTGCTCCCATAGATATCAGTTGTATTTTTAACAGTGTGGTTAATATTTTCTTTTTTTTTTTTTCCAGTTGATTCTATGTACAGTAATCAATCAATCAATTACTTAAAAAGTAAATATTAGCTTTGGTTAAATAGTCATACCTGATTTTTCTCTAAAAATGTTCTTGACTATTTCAAAATGCTGACTGAAGGAACAGGTTTGAAAGTCCTAATTACTGGGGATCTCTATACTTAAAAGTGCTTTGCTTGTGCAGTCAAGTCTTATTTCTTGTTACTTTAAAAACATAAAGACGCAACGGTCAGATGAAAGCTGTAACCCCCAAAAATGCCTGTTAGTGGCCAAAAGCAAGTGTGTGTGAAGGCAGTAAGAACAGGACAAGCACATAGTGGTATTTTGCCCAGATGCACTTCCAGCTTTCAGCAGTTTACTGTTCAGGAGTTTTTTGTTACACTCAGTGGGTTTGTCTTTTTATGAGTTTGCCCAGTAGTTTTCTGAAGCCTTAAAACTTTTGGCTGCTGCAATAATATCCCAGGGTTCTGTAGCTTAAGCATAACTTGAATCTGTACCTACCAGCTTCATTTGATGACCCCTACTATCAACAATCTTAGTGCAAAAATATATTTTACAGCAAAGATACTCTGAAACAAGTGTATAAGAATAAATAGCTTTAAAAACAAACAAAATCAAACAAACCACAACAAACTAGAATGTAATCTGTCTGGAATGGCCAGAGGCACAGAGCTTGCAGGTTTTTTCACTCTTCCATCCTGTGGTTCCGCCTTGGGTTCCTTCAAGAACAGGGAAGCAGGCAGTAAATTCCTCAGTTATGAGTTTTGTTTATCTAGTTATTTTGCTTGTCTGGGTAATTGTCATCTTTTCACTCTTCCTGTTCAGGGCATTAATTCCACATGTCTCTCTTTCCCATCCTTCCTTTTACTGTTGATGAAGAACATTTTCATTAGTGTGCTAACAGTGGATATAAGAGTCTGCATCCTTGATGAGAAAGCTCAGGTTTTCAGTGCTGTGATTGAAGGCCAGTTTGGGGAAAGGTTTGTCAGCTTCTTGATTGATGAAGTGACAGCCTCTTCTTTCTGGTTATATAACTAAAAGTTACATAGCAGTTGTTGGCTGGTTGTTTCTCCTTCTGTCCCACCTCTGCTGCTGATCGAGACCACATCAGGAAAAGCAACGAGCAGGAGAAATCATCCTGCAAGCTAGGTCTGCCCCATGGGCTCCCACTCAGACCATTTAGAACTGCGCAGTAGGTGGAAGAGAGCCGAGAGCCTCAGCTTAGCTGGGCTCTTTTTCCAGGCTGGTGCCTAGGGAAGCATGGGTTGAGCTGAGATGGTGCAGGTGTTACAGCTGCCATCTTCCTATGTGAATTCCTGTGCAAAAGGTTCTGTTCCAAATCGAGACCATATTAAGTGTGTTTACTTCATGGAGGAATCCTGATTTGGTAGAATAGACCTCCTATGGTTTTGTTTTCACTTTTAAGAAAATAGAAATGATTCCTGTTTTCATCTGTACTGTTTGAGATGACTAAAGCTATCTTCAAAAGTAGAGAAAACATTTTCAAAACATTTTATCTTACATTTTCTAAAAAAATCTTATACCCTGTGTAACACTTTCTTCCAAATTCTTCAGTTACGCTGCAGTCAGCATTTATATTTGCATTACCTGATTGCAGCTATGTTCCTATTACCTCAATGGCTGCATTTTTCTACATAACCTCAAAGAAAACCCCCTAACATCCCCTCTCCCTCTACCCCAACCAACCAAAAAAAACCAAAAACCAAAGAAAAGAGCCGTAACAGTCTGGAAAAATTCTAATAAGTTACTTTCTACTTTCTTCTTCTCCTGAAATACTCCAGGTGCTAAAATCACAGAATCACAGAATGGTAGGGGTTGGAAGGGTTTAACACTGGGATGGCGATTAAACAAGCAACAGATGCTCTCTCTTACCCCTCTCCCTTTCCAGAAGGGGAAAGGAAAGAGAATAAGGGAGAGAGACTTATGGGTTGGAAACTAAACTACACTGCTTTAATGAAATAATAATGATGAAAAAGAAAATAATTAAATATATACAACTCTATACATATATATACAAAACCAATATCGTTCTCCCCCCCAGTAGTGCTCACGTCACCCCCAAGGCTGCTGGGCAGCCCTGTGAAGTCCCAGACTGGGCTTCTGAGTCAGTGGCAGATGGGAGCTGGAGGTGGGAACACATGGAGTCAGGAAAGCATGGATTGGGATCAAAGGCAGGCAAATGGATGGAGTCCTCCCAGGATGCTAGCCATGGACAAAGAGAGCTTGAGCCTCGTGATCCCTCAGATTTATACCAAGTATGATGTGTATGGGATGGAATACTTTGGTCAATTTTGAGTCACCTGTCTAGTCCGCTCCTCCCTGTAGGAGGGTCGCAGGTGTGACCTCTTTGCTCCCTTTTGTTTCCGGAGGATAAGATGTTTAGCAGAACCAAACAGTGGCCTTGGTTCTGCATAGCATTCTCCAGCTATAACCATAAACATCGAGCATTATCAGTCCTAGAGGCAGACACTGACTGAAAAATATGCAGTTAATTTCATCAGGTGTGGTGACTTAAATGAGACTTAACTGAAAAGTAAAATTACTAAAAGAAAATTGGTTTTATCCTGGCTCAAACCAGGACAAAGGGACCTCTGGAGATCACCTAGTCCAACCCCCCTGCAAAAGCAAGTGGCACAGGATTGCATCCAGTTGGGTTTTGAATGTCTCCAGAGAAGGAGACTCCACAACCTCTCTGGGCAGCCTGTCCCAGTGCTCTGTCATGCTCAATGGAAATGGGCAGTTGCCTGGATGGGAGGACTATTGTTTAATCCTATTGCAGATGTAATTGTCATACACCACAAAAATCAAGATATAGCCAAACCAACAGAAATCTTCATAAGTAAGCTGATTATGGATGATTAAAATAAATTCTACTGTTTCTAGTGTTAGAAATTGGAGTGTAAATTCAACACCTTGGAGTGGAAATAAAATGAAAAATCCATCTGTGTTTCCAAAAGAACATACATAATACATGATGTTGCTTGTGATGAGTGAAATTTGCATGTTGCAATCCTCCTCTGTTAGGAGTCAAGTGGGGTTTTGGAAAGTGATTAGCATCTGCTGACAAGAGGTGTGATGAAAGCAATTTCTCCCTCACCATGCTTACTGACTGGTCTATTCTGTGCCCTTTTGCCAAATTCTCCTATGTCTTCATGTGTCCCCTGTAAGGTTAATTTTTGTTTTCAAAATTGTTCTAAGTAAATATTGTTCTTTTTTCTGCCACAGTCCGCAGGGGAGAGCAGGTAGTCTGCATGGTGTTATTTGTTCTTCAGGGGTGTTGGTGGCCCTGGGCAGGTTCTGAAACAACCTGAAGGGCAGTGCTGCAGGAGGTGCCAGTCTGTTATGCTAGTAGCAAAGTATCATCTCTTTCATTCACAGCCATCAATACCAGTGCTCCTGGACATCCTCACCTTAAACATTTGTTTTATATGTCATCTTGTGTAGCTGCCTTCCTTTATTTAAAGGCGTGTGTTGGGTGGAGTGGAAGTACTGTAATTTTCCCAGATACACTGAGAAATAAATGTCATTGTACCCATGAGCTACTAAGAGAGTTGATAAGGAAGTGCTACCTGTGGTACTTGATACTGAGGTGAATTGCATTGGTGATCAGGTCAAGAGGTGTTTGGTTTAGATGTTCCTGCCCTTTTTTTCCTCCATAAATTTTCAGTTTCTCAGCTTGAGTCAACACTGTATCGAAAAATAATGCAAGTGATTTGCTATCCCAGGGGGAGAGAGTATATACTGCAAATAAGTTTTCAGGATGCTGCTCTTTTTAGGTTTGAAATTTATGTTAATGCTACAGGGTGAAATGTCTAAACAGCACTAGTTCCAAGTCTCTCAAAGTTCCCTTCTGAAAGCAGGGAGAAATGGGAAGTATTAAAAGTCTCAGTTTGTTACATGGGTTAAACCAATAACTGGGTTCATTCAGTATTTATTAAAAAGAAAACTCAAAATGCATGCAGTCAGCTTTTCTTGTCTACAAGTAAACCTTTCTTAAAGGTTTTATGAATTGTTTGCTTTTTTCTAGGAAGATTTTACTTCCATTTCCAGGAAAAAAAAAAAAAAGCCTGGGTTTCAGTGCAAGAAATAGATATCTTTGGTTATATAATGTTAGTCCTACTTCCAAATCTGTCATGTTTCAAGAGCTTCTAGTTGTGAAGAATATCTGCTTTAGCTTTTTGTTTGCTTTTTAAATATTTGAGTCACTGTTTTTAGTTTAGTAGTAAAATAAAATCTTGGGAAGTTCTGTTTCATTATCTTTATATGTATCTTGTATGCAGACCACTTACAGATCTGATCTGCTAAAATTAACTTTTGTTATCAAAAGAGGAGAAAATTACAGAATGTCCTGGTACTGTGTGCAGTAAAATGAAACCCGATTGTCACATGAGGCCAACTAAGGTCCTGAAAATAAAGGAAACTGCCAAGGGAGGAAGGAGCTGGCACAAGTGAAGCAGGCTTTTACACTAAAATGGGTCTGTTCTTTCTTACATGTATCCACAAGTAACATGAGGGTATAACAGCAACAGACTAGCCCTTTTGAGTGTCATGTACTTACGCTGATTTTAACTATTGGATTAAGTTTTCCCTGCTAGTGTATTTCTTGTTGGATTAGGAGACTAATAACTGAAGAATATCATAGCTGCACTACAGATGTACCAGTTGTAATCACTGGCAGTGTTGTTTTTGCACTTGCTGAAAGGTAAAATGTCTTCTTGTTTTTACAAAGTATGGATGGTTTCACTGGGCTGGTTGTTTGGTGTTAACAGGAAAAAACATTTATTAAAAAAACCCTCCACTTTCCTTAAAATGACAGATTTCTCCAATTTCAGGTATAATGTATTTTACTGATTGGAACAGTTTAGCAGGGTATGGTTGTTTCCCATCAGAGAGAAGTCACTTCGGTCCCTTTGGTTCATATAACCAGGGAGCTATGCAAGATCTAGCAACCTGGTCTAGCAGGAGGTGTCCCTGCCCATAGCAGGGGAGTTGAAACTAGATGATCTTTAAGGTCCCTTCCAACCGAAACCTTTCTATGATTCTATGATCTCTGCTCAGGCAAGCCAAGATCTTTAGAACTTCAGATAAGGGAAGATTCTTCCCTTATCTCATGTGGCATGCCTGTTCCCCCATCAAAACTGGTTCCTGCAGGGTCTTCCTCTTAACTTCGTTACTCTATTCAATGAGAAATTGTGCATGTGAGTCTGGCATCTGATTTTATTTATTTATTTATACTGGCCAAAAAAGGGATAACTTCTGATAAGACTCTCCTTATTAAATCATCTTACTTCTGCTGAGAGCCCCTGCTGTAAGAGAGGTAGGACAATCTGAAATAATACTTTTTTCTATTAAGGAGTCTGAAGAGCCAGAGAGCTGTGTTAAACTTTTCAACTGTGTTGTGGGGTTTTTTTTCAGTGCCTGGTAAGGAGGGGTGATCAATGTTTTGTAAACTATGAAAGGAACAGGCCTCAAAAGCTTACCTATTTCCTAAGAGGCTCCTAAATTATTTCAAACATTTTCTGTGAGATAACTTGGCTAAGTAGGGACATGAGAAAATCAACCGCCTATAAAGTTGTGCTTATAATCTTTCACTGGAAGCCATATGGGATGTAGAAAGTGCTCACTCACCCTGTTCTCAGCAGGTGCGACTGTAGTCCCTCTTACATCTCTTTCTCTTCACTGTTTGAGGCAACTAGGACTGGGAAACTGAATCTCGCTACAAAAGAATGAAGCTTTGGTGTCTACAATGAAGAAATATTTTTGATTTGCAGGACTAATTGTAGTATAGTGTTCAGACACTACTTGCAAAAGTTTAATTGTTAAAGGTGGTACTGAGAAAGTCTCTAGTGTATGCTGATTGGAATTTACAGCTGAAGACACCATAAATTCTCTAGATGGTCACTTATAATGCAGTTGCTGAAAGATACCTCTGGCTCTCACTGTGCTATGAGGACTCATGAAAATGGTATTTTTGTTCCACATATGTTTTATGGAGGTGAGCTCCTTTATGTGATGACTGGAAAAAGAGTGGGGAGAGACTACATGGACACAAAAAGACTTTTGGCTTATTGAACTCTTCTGAGAGAGGCTCCAAATACTTGAATCCTTAAGACTCTAGAAGAGACTTTTAGTATGTCTGCCTTGTTGATTTGGCTAGTGTAAAAAAAACCAAACCTCTCTGGATGGGTACAATAGATTGGAGTGGTGAAATGTGAGCAACTGGCATGCAAGAAAATCCATCATCCAGTGGAGTTTACTAAATCACTGCATTGCCTGTCTACTCAGTTTGTATTTTTTTCATATAAATGTGGAAGGTCTTTTGTTTATTTTTACGTTGGCAGATGTAACTGGCCCTTGATAGCTGTGTGTTACAAACTGTCATTTGTATTACAGTACAGATCTTCCATTTTCCTTTTATTTTAGGTGTGTACCTCAGATACTGTTGATTTGACATGGAAATTGTGAGTCAGGAGGAACACTGGTTCCTTTCCGAGGGGAAGACCCCAGTACTTGCAGAGTATAATTACTCAACAGTTTTTATAGGGACTTAAAATTATTGCTGTCTGCTTTGCTCTTTGCTGGTTCTGTCACATAGGAAAAGAGTTTTGCTTAGATTCCAGGAAGGTACCCCACGTCTAACAAACAGAATAATGCCAGTGATCATGGTTCTGGTGGTTCATCAAAGGTGAAAGTTTATAAATCTAGTTGCTGAGCCAGAGCTTGAGCGGGACTGATTTGTAAAGCCAAAATTAGTCTTTCTGATTCCTTGTTACTTCACAAAGTCAACAGCTTCTCTTCTGCACTGGAGAGGAGGTGGGCCTCTGTACAGGAGACTTGCACTTGTGTGGCCAGCATTCTTCAGTCATGTCTTTCATATGTACCCATGCTATTTTGTACATGAAAGGAGCACTCAGTAGTGCCTGTCAGTATTCAATGTTACTAATTATTTTGCAAGTTGTAAAATAGCTGATAATAAATAGCTGATGGGTTTGTAGTGTTGACAAACTAAAAGCTGGTATGCTTAGGGGTCTCTTTTCTTTTTAAGCAAGCACTTCATGGAGTGGAAATGGACATCTCAGTATTGCAGAAGTCAGTTACTTTATCAGTTAACTTGGAAATATGAGAGGAGTTCTGTCCTTGCTTTGAAAAGAGGGAAGGAAGGAAATTGCCCAGTCCTGAGATGGGGATACATGTCTGTGTAGCCTATAGTGTTTTTGAAATACATGGAGTCCTGAGTATAGTGTATATGAGGAGACAACTCAATAATGAGATGTGTAAGTGTTCACTGTTCTTAAATTCAAATGAAGCCTGGAAAGGACTAAACTTGGATGAATGCAGCGTTATTTTTAGTAAGTGCCTTGCTGAATGAAAACCTTAGTAAATGAACACAGAGAGATCTCCAGAACTTCAGAAAGATTGAAAATGACTTTTCAAAACATAACCTACTCACCAATGCTCTTTCCCTTTTCCCCCCTGTTATTTTCCTTATTATTCCTATTTTCATTTCTTATTAATTTCCTAAAATTTCCTATTTAAGGAAAATTTGTTTCCTATTCCAACTCATTGGAGTTGAAAGCTAGGGACCAGCAGCCTGAGAGTCTCAGATCAGGCTCAGTATTACCTTTTGGTGATAGTTTCACATGGTGGCACAAGACTCTTCAGTCTTGCTGTTGAAGTTTTTGGAAAGGGGCGACTACCAGAAACTGAGCTTTGTACTATATGCTGAGCTTTCTTATGGTCATCAAAGCTGTCTTTGATGTGGTTACTGTTGAACATGGATAGTAATGGCAACATGTTGTTTTAAATACAGTATTTCAACAAGCTCAGATTTAGTACAGAAATAGGACATGGATTTCTGCTGGTTAAATCTGTCCACCTTCAGGGATTTAAAGGAATGCAATAGTTGTACTGAAAACTTCATGATTAAAAATTAAAAGGTTGTGAGCTGTGGAGATTGTATCTGAGCAGTTTGGCTTCACTGAACAGCCTTTGCATTAACAACTTTCCAAATGTGTTCAATTTGCTCATATTAAAACATTTTGGGGGCAAGTTTGACATGCTGGTCAGTAAAGTAAGCCTCTTAAATTACAGGTTTTGTTATTTAAATACAGTTTGCCAGTTCCCTTGATTGCAGAAATCGTACATTAGTAATCAAAATATATTTGCCAATTATATGTAGAGAGAGAGATAGGTATGCACACACCACACCACCCAGAAGCTGGGCTCATCATGGAGGACAATTAAATGCATCATAAGGGCTACATCTGTGCAAAAGAGGAAACTGAAAGTCTTTTTCTGAACTTCTTGAAGTGGCTAGGCACATAAATAAGTACAGACTGCAGATCAAGCAAGACCTGATACTACAGAATCCAGTCTCCACCTCTCCTGTCTGGCAAAATCGAGCCAAGCAGTTTCTGCAGCCTGAAAAGCTGAAAAGCCAGGAAAGCTAAGGGATTTTTCAGAGGGGTAATGTGTGACAGTGAAAAATGGAATATATTCATCTCTACTAAAATAAGCAGAAAGTTACTTCCGTATGGTAGAATCTAAGCCCAAAAGATAACTGTTAGTCCCAGTAAACCCAGTTAACTACCAAAGACTGAATATAGGTATTTAACAATCCACAGATGTGCAATTTGGAGTAAAATAATAGTTGTTTTAACCATTTAGATTTTTTCAAAACGTGGAGTTGGTTCTTACACTGAAGCCAGCACCTGCTTAATACCATGCTCTGCTTTGTGTAAGCTCTGTGTAGCTCTGTCTTATCTCTCACCTGCACAGCCAGGAGTGACTCTGGCTATATAGTTCACAGTATTTCACAGCATACACAAGCATTTTCAACAGTGTATTTCACCTGTACTGTATGAGAAGGAATTAGTAGGTTTCAAACACCATTGTCATAAAATCTGTTAAAATATGTAACAGAAAGCACCTTATTCTTTGTTTTACGTGTTTGAGCTAAAAAGGGGTTGATCTTCCTGGGTTTGGGGTTTAAAATTTTGTTTATGCCTTTAAACAAACAAACTAACCAAACAAACCATAAACTACCAACTCTCTCTTGCCATAGAAATTCCTTTTGTGCATGGCATGTCCTTGAATCATGTTTTCCAATTTCACAACGTATGAAACAAGGCATAAAAAAACCCATTTCCAATGGCCAGCTGAGAACCTCTTGTAAACGCATTCTTGGTTATATTTTATGTTGTCCAACCAAACAGATGCAAAATGCTTTATGATTTATGTTTAAACTATTTTTAACTGCATTTGGAATGTGAATGGAAGGATGATGATTAATGAATATCAATTTTATTAGCACAAAGGGCTGCTAAGAAAAGGCACAGTTTTACTTTTCATGGACCTGTATGATGACTATTATCTTAATACAGACATGGTTAGCAAATTAGTAACGAAGTTGTGTCAGTGAGACCCTCCCTGGTTGGTGTATCAGGCCTGAAACAGGAATGGTGTATTACTGTTGTGTGCAATAGCCACGAAACCAGCAACATGCTTCCCTTCATGCTACATTCCTGCCATAGGTGAAACAACAGTGGGTTTACAGAGGGGTAGGAACTGATCGACTGGACACAACCATGGCCCTGTTCAGGGAAAGAGGGAGAAATCAGGCTGTGAGCCAGCAATAGCTAATCTGTGCAGGTACCTTAAGGCTTTCTAGCATTATTTGAACAAAGAGAATATATTTATTTGACTGTTGTCTGTGGAGGGAATAGAGTAGGGTTTTAAAACACTCCTTTTGAACAGTGTTCTTTCAGCAAAACAAGTTTTTGAGCTACTAGCTCTATTGTGTATTAGTCCAGTTGCAGACTCATGCATGCAAGACTTAAATGCACTTTGTGTTTGCTTGCTTAACTGCTGCATTTCTCAGCCAAGCTAAGCTGGCATCTACCCATTCCAACATGGCTCGTGTAGACCACAGCCAAGCTGAATTACAAATGCATTTGAGAACAGTTCCGTGGCAAGAAGAGAAACTGGGCGGACTGTTTGCTGGAGTTTGTAGAACTGTCTTGCCCACAGGTGTTGCGGTGCAGTAATGCTTGTGTGCTCAAGTTTTGGGGGAAATGCAGCTGAGTAAGTTACCCTGTATGAACTTCTGTGCTTGACTGTGCTGCTCTTGATACCAAAGCTTCATTGGACTTCTCTGTATTAGTTATCCCTATGTCTTAAAGTCCACGTTGAAAGCAGGATTAAATAAAGTTGTTAATCTTACCTGGAAATTTACTGGAACCCATGATTTCCAAAATATTTTTGTTTCTTTTCCTCCTTATAGCAGGTTTTATAGCTTGTTAAGTATGGGTTCTTTATTTTGGGGATTTGGGCATTTTTTCCTTCCCTGAAATAGTCCCAAGTTTCTCTCTTCCCTGCCTGAACCACACCAGTCATAGAAGAAATGCAGTAATGTAAACTACAAAACTTTTATGGATCATTGGGGTCAGATGTGGTTCTTATATTTCAGAGTATTCATTCTGTGATCTTTACTACTAAAATGTTTAGCCATGACATCTAATAATTCTTGTGATAGTTATGATTTTGCAAAGTATGTAGTTGTTCATTAGAAATTCAGCTGAGACTGCTAACTGCTTCTCGTATAACCTGTTGACTTGTCTGCAGGTGAAATTGCTTAGTAATTGCTAACCAAAGAGAGATTTTTACAGCTTACCTGAAGTGCTGCTTAGCCTTTTTGGCTCCTTCTTGGTTTCCACAGGTGTGATTCCTCCCAGTTTCACACTTGCCATGTGGGCTTTACCAAGCTGTTTGGCTTTTTTTCTAAACCAGAAACTTCTATTCATGTACACAAATAATCACAAGGTGGTTATGTGTTGTCTCTGTTGATTCCTAAACCAGTTTAACCCAATGACATGTTTCACCTTAGTAGAAATCTTTACTGATATACTGGATAGCACTTGTTGCGGGAAAACTTACACTGTAAGGAAAGAATTAAGTATGTTTTTATGCAAATAACTAATTTGAAGCCAAAGAAAAATGCTCAAATACTCCCATAGTAGTCCAAAGCGCTTTGTAGGAACTCAAAGACAGCTTCCAACACATTTGTTTTTTTGCTCTTAAAGTGAGAAATTATGTTTTCTGGCTTTGAATCTAGGGGTAGGAATTGCTTTGGTGTTACCTTAAGTGTATTTGTGCTAGATGCCACTCCTCTGCTTCTCACCTTGGGAATGCTAAATTAATTTCATCTTGGAGAGTGTTCAGACCACTGAAACTGCGCACTTGACCCAGCTTGTGAAATGAATCATAGGGTCAAGTATGGGTAAAAGAATATTTTTGTGATCACTCCTTGCCAACAGACAAACAAATCTGTGAGGGAAAAAAAACCCAACAAAACCCAACCTGTTATAACTGGTGGTTACAGTGGTTTGTTTTGGATTTGCAATTGCCTGTAGTATCTATCAGGATACGTTCATAAGTGCAAAGAAAAGTTGGGTACCTTTCATTCCAGTCCTTGTGTTGGACGCAGGACTGAAAGTGTGAAGATTTTGGACACCCAGATAGTGAAAATGTTTTATTGTGTGTACTGACCCTAAGAGTATGCTTTATTGGGAGTATATCCACTGGAAAATCAAAATCAGGAGAACTAATCTGCAAATGTAATTTTATTGTATGTTTCTGTCTCTAAGGGTCAAAACATACATACTCCATCTGTTCTATGGTTTGTGCATTAGCAAAACTGAATATTGATACCTGGCAAAATTGAGCATTCCTTTATTCTCTTTAGGGGCGGCCTAGCTGAGAGGTTATGCCGACTGCAGAACAGAGAAAGATCTGCCATTAGCTTTTGGAGGCATCAGTGTATTTCCGATGCTAAAACCCACTCAGGTAAGAAGCGTTATACATATACTACTGTGTGAAAGTATGTACTTACGTGTTATGTATATTTCCGGTTCTGATTAATATCTTTATTGATGGCCTAGATGAGGGATTAAGTGTACCCTCAGTATGTTTGCAGATGATGCTAAGTTAGGTGGAAGTGTTGATCTGCTGGAGGGAAGGAGGGCTCTGCAGAGAGATCTGGACAGGCTGGAACGATGGGCAGAGGCCAGAGGGATGAGGTTCAATAAGGCCAAGTGTCGGGTCCAGCACTTGGGTCACAACAACCCCAGGCACTGATACAGGCTCTGGGAAGAGTGGCTGGAAAGCTGCTGAGCAGAAAGGGACTTGGGGGTGCTGGGTGACAGCCGGCTGGATATGAGCCAGCAGTGTGCCCAGGTGGCCAAGAAGGCCAATGGCATCTTGGCCTGCATCAAGAACAGAGTGGCCAGCAGGAATAGGGCAGTGATTGTCCGGCTGTACTCGGCACTGGTGAGGCTGCACCTGCAGTGCTGTGTTCAGTTTTGGGCCCTTCACTTCAAAAAAGACATCGAGGTGCTGGAGCGTGTCCAGAGAAGGGCAACAAAGCTGGTGAAGCGGCTGGAAAATAAGTCCTATGGGGAATGACTGAGAGAGCTGGGGTTGTTCAGTCTGGAGAAGAGGAGGCTCAGGGGAGACCTCATCGCTCTCTACAACTACCTGAAAGGAGGTTGCAGTGAGGTGGGGTCGATTTCTTCTGCCGTGCGCATAGTGAAAGGACAAGAAGAAACAGTTTTAAATTGCAGCAGGGGAGATTCAGATTGGACATTAGGAAAAATTTCTTCACTGTAAGGGTGATTGAGTATTGGAATAGGTTTCCCAGGGAGGTGGTAGCGCCACCGTCCCTGGAGGTGTTCAGGATGCATCTGGATGTGGTGCTGGGTGATATGGTTTAGTGGTGATGTAGGTAGGCAGTTAGACTGGATGATCTTGAAGGTCTCTTCCAACCTCAATGATTCTATGATTCTGCATGGCCCACATAGGGGTACAACTGAAGTTTATATTCTTTGTGGGTTCTGCCTGACTTAGTTTTGAAGCTCTCATTATTGTCTTCTGACCTGATACTGCATTTCAGCTAAATGTGATGGTTTATAACATCTCAGTCATCAAAATGTTTGAATGTAAGGGGTAAAGAACTTGTTTTAAATAGCCTCCATCTAGCCTTTTCACAACTCCTTGATTTCCAGCATCATCATGGTGTTTCCAGCAGGTTGTAGGACAATTCAAGATTTACTTTATGGGTGTGCGGATGTTTTTTTGGTTCCTGTTGTTTCTTTATAACAACTTTTTCCTCTTTCCTTGTTCATTTTTCTTTGGTTTGAAGTCAGCCGTATTCATGGATAACTGCCGAAATTGTGAATGACAGCAAATATGGACAAATAGAACACAACCATGACATGAGTGTTAAGCAGTGGGCACTTCACTTACTTAAAAAGAAATAGTGGGACTTAAGTGAATTAGTTACAAGTGGCTGACAGCACCATCTTTCAGTAGTATTTCTCGAGAGATGGATTCAGAGTGTTTAAGTGTAAAGAAATGGTTAGGTTTTTTATCAATTTATGTGTATGTGACTGTAGGCTACAAAATAAGCATTTATTCTGTATTAAGCTGACTGCATGTTTCTGAGCACATATTGAATTTGTTTTTCAGAAAATCCTCTGGTCTTAATTTGAAAACATGTGGATGAAGGAATCTATCACTTGCCTTTAGAGTTTGTCCTTAATTCCACTCCCGAGTTTTTAAAAGTGGGTTTTCTTCCAAATCGGAGTTTGTGTGGCTTCAGTTCCCCTCTTTTGTTTCTTGTAAAGCCTTTCTCCATTAAATTAAAGAGCTCTTTAGTATGTAGCATTTTCTCTCTCTGGCACTTGTGTAGCAAAATCATGCTGCCTCATAACTTTCATAAACTAAACAGACTGAGCTGTTCAAGGCTCTCTAAAGCTTTTTTACCAGTCTTCAAGTGATTTGCATGGCTTTTTACTGCACCCTTTCAAACTTTTCAGTGTGGTCTGAAGAACAAGGACAGCCACTCTGTATGTATTCCAGTTTTAGTCTCATCAAGACCATTGGCCAGGTCCAGTTCAATACTCAGCCCCTCTATATGTTCAAACTCCTGCAATAGGAGTTTGAGCCTTGTTTGGCTTTGGTCACAGTGTGATCCTGGGACTTCACCTTGAATTGATTGTCCAATATGATTTCATAACTTCTGTAGCTGTTTCCTGAGACGAAGTTTCCCACCCAGCTACCATTTGTGTTTCTTCTACCTAAATACTAGTGCTATATCCATGTTGGTTTCATTTGAGTATGCCCAGCTAGCCATGCAGTTCAGATAATTGTGTATGTCAAGCCTGTCCTCTTTGTCACAAGTTTGCTTGAATTTGTGGTACCCACATAGTTTCTTGTATTATTTTTTTAACTTGTTTTAATGTCATTGATGAAACCATTTAATAACTTACTATCAAATCCTGCTGGAACTGCTCTTATGCAGTTATGATCCTCTACTGGTAAAAAGCTCTAATGTAATTCACAAAGTTAGTTCTCTTAAATAGTCTTTTTGCATTCCACTTAAAGGGTACATTACTGATAGTGAAAATGGTTGTTCTTTCTTAAGAAGGTTGTACGATTTTAAGACACACCCAAACTGTTGGCTAAAACTAGTCTCACAGGTTTTCACTGGAGCTTTAGAGGGCTTACATCCCATGGCCACTTGGATGCTGTATGTTCAAAATGCCACCCATGTGGAGTGGCACATTATATTTCTGACCTTAATTCCTTACTTATTTTTCCAGTCACTTTGCCTAGATCTGATGTCAAGCTAGCTGGTCTCCACTAGGTCACTTTGTTTGCCTTTACTATCACAATATCATCATCCTTTCAGTTTTCTGGAATTTCCCTGGTATTTGAAGACTCGCTAGAAAATAACATCAGAGAACTAGAAATGTCTTTAGCCAACTCTTTCCAGAACTGCTATGTTGAAAATTATGCAGGCATGCTGATTTAAAACTAATCAAGCCTTCTCCATGTTGTTTATCCTCCACCTGAGTTACTAATGGTTAGGAGGTTTCTTTGTCATTCTTATATGAGGACATCCTCTTGCTTCTTCTGAAATGTGGAACAGAAATTGATCTTGAATAGGTCCGTCTTTTTAATAAAATGTAAATTTTTAATGTTCTCTATAGTAATGGACCTGCATCATTGCTAATATGCTAATATTCTTCTTGTCCTAGCTTCACATGTGTAATTGCAAAACCTTGTGTTTGGCTGCTCACCGTTTTGCTAGACTTTAACTCCCAGCTGAAATACTCCACACTAAACATCTGCCTCTGGCTAAATTCCTTTCTTTGATTAGTCTTCTTTCTTTCAGAAAATGAGTCAGAATTTGTTAGCATTTTATGAGAAAAAGGCTATGGGAAAATACCTTGTTCTATTCTAAAGTACATTTAAAAATCCTGATGAGTGACTTCGAGACAATTTAATTTTGGCAGAAGATGAGCCATTTCTGGGATATGCCTTTTGTCATCATGGTGAAAATCTACAAGAACTTGGGCAAGTTACCAGTCTTTAGGAGAAACTACTGTTCCATTTACCCTGTGAGTATTTGCTAAAATTTCTGAAAGATGCTGAACATGCCATTATTTAGGAATACACTTCAACTTCACAGCCTAAACTTCACTTCCGGTTCCCAGTCCTTATCCCAAAGCATGAGGATGGTAAAATAATCATTAAAATATCTTTAATAATATTTTGGGGATATTTTTTCATCTAGGGCAAAATTTATTTTTGATAGTTTTGTTCTTAGAATGGCCATACTGTTTCACATCACCAAAATAAAAGTGGTGTTTGGTTTGGAAAATGTCAGTCAGAATGACTGAAATTTTAGTAATGTAACTAGATAACCTTCTCATTGCTT
Organism: Aegotheles bennettii; assembly: GCA_013398125.1. Classification (NCBI taxonomy): domain Eukaryota; kingdom Metazoa; phylum Chordata; class Aves; order Caprimulgiformes; family Aegothelidae; genus Aegotheles; species Aegotheles bennettii. The sequence continues at coordinate 141,348 of VZRW01004796.1, read as the reverse complement.
CTAGTCTGGAAATGTGAAGTGTCAGCACAGCAAATGCGTATCACTTTCAGCTTTTGTCTTAGATTCATACTAAGGGTGCCTCGCTAATCTGAGATTCTTTTTGGATTTTGTTCCCCCTCTGTTTTGTCCAGTAATATTTTTAAACCACATTGTTTCCAGAACTGTTTCTTACTTCGGCAACAGAAGTGGAGGAAAGAACTTCTCCAATGACAAACTCAAATGAGTTATCAAAGGATCCTGAAGATTAATGTGGAGGGTTGAAGTTAACTCAGTTGCTGGGAGAACTGTCATGTCGTTTTGCATATCCAATAGACATGCATATCAGAAGTTCATTGCTAATGCAAAGGGGAGCAATTTCAAATGAGATCAGTTTGAAGTTCTCCTTCCATTTGAGATATAAGGAAAAACCTTTCCAGAAATGTGCGCTGTTTCCCCTGTTAGTTATTTCACGTTATAGGATTTTATGCCTTTGTTTTGCTGTTGTTTACTTTTATGTGGTATCAACATCCATGTTATCCAAAATCCCCTTGTTTTGGCTTTATTTTTTAAAAATTCCTTTCTGTTTGCTCCCCTGACCCTTTCTGTAAGTAACCATTGTGGTTTGGCTGCCTCTTGGTCACTGGAATGAATCACTACCCCAGAAGAGAGCGCCGCCTTTCAGCACACACTTTCTAGCTTTTAGACAGTGTATGGGGGTCTCACTTTTGGCTGACTCACTCCACAGGGTAGAAGAAATCTTTGTGCTTTCTCCATTTTTACAATTTTGGGTCAAAATTGTGTTTGGCAGCCTGTCACTGTGTTGGGATGGGTACTCACTGACTGGGGATTGCATGATGTAGAAGGAAAAATAGTGCTTTACTGAGTTACACGCAGAGAGCTTTCCTGTCTACAGGAGAGGACACTAACATTATTTGAAACACTCATAGATTCCTTCTGTAACTTCTGAAATTTTACTTTCTATATATTTTATTTTCTATTGTTTTTCTGTTCCTTGCAGTTATCATCAAAGCAGTTCTTTACATAAAACACAGAAGCATATTCTTCTCTAGCATTTGTAATCTGATACAAAATACTTGGTATTTGTTGGCCTGAGATTAAGATTCAGGATTAAATTACAATTGAATTTGAGTGATAAACTGATAATAAACCCAAACCATTGATGTTTCCTTCCAAACTGCTCCTTCCTCTCAGGGGGAAGTGACCTTCATGGGGCAACGATTCCTCAGTTTGCTGAGGCAAGTGGAACACATATATGAGGGGAGAAGGTTGTAAAGCCTTGGAGATGAGGACAGGGTTTCACATTTAACACCACATTTTCAGGAAGGCTGAAAGGCTTACAGAACAGGACATAAACAATCACTTGCCCCTTTCTAGTTTAAGTTTCACTAGTTAAGGTAAAAATGTAGGCTTGGCTATTCTTCCACTGCAGATAGTTTCACTAGTTAAGGTGATGAGGAGAAAAGGTTTTAGCAGCTCGTATGCTATGAGACTTGCACAAAAGTTTATCACTGTGAATGAAGAAAAGAAGGGTAGTCCTTAACAGGGTTTCTGTTTACCATGCAAAATTCTTCTAAAAAACACCAGAGTCTGAGATCTGCTAGTTGTTGCTTATTTTTTTTGCTAGCCAACTGTCTGAACCTGTTACAGCATTTGGGAAGCAAAAAAATCAAATGTAAACTTGTCTTTTTCAAACAAGAATTCTCTGTGTTTTTGTTTTCTTATGAGAAAAAATAATGGCATGCACAGTCACTTCAAGTAGCTTACATATGCTCTTATAAAGAATGTATAATGCTTAAAGCACGGCCAAATTCAGCAGTCTTTTTTAAATAAATATCGATGTGACAGGAAGCCATCATGCCTGCAAGACTAGATGTGTTTTTTAGAAAAATGTTTTTGAATGGCCTCAGAATTTAGCAGCCCAAGAAGAATAACAACATGTATAGATCAGAATAGCAATGAGATGTTTTCATACAGGCTGTGAAAAAGTTTGAATCTCCACCTGGCTTTCAACGTTGACTTTGGATTGCAAGGGTCTGCTTGGTATCTATCTGCTTGCCAAGTTTGTTATGCCTGCACCTGCAATATTTTACATGAGGGAGGAGGAAGAACCATAATGGGATGCCAAGCAGAAGAATGTTTTTCTTTTGTTTTATGCCTATAATTTGGCATTTTATACTTTTTACACTTGAGATTAGAAGTAAGACTTTGTGGTCTGAACCATAAAAATGTAGGCTTGGCTGTTCTTCCACTGCAGATAGTAAGTGCTGTCCCAGGAGGGTGTCTAGCAACTGCAGTTTTGGAACCTACACCAGACAATTAGAAGTTAAATGATGTTGGGATAAAATAATACCTTTGAAAAAAAAATAACTGAGGGAGATTAATTTGGAATTGTATTGCTAGTTTGCTTTATTAAATGAGGCATAAAGTGGGGTTTTCTTTATTTGCTTCATACTTCTGTAATGTGTATCTGATCCATCCATCAGAACCAAATGCAGAAATTAACTTTCATTCTTAGTGCAGTAAGTACTATTCCCAACATTAATTGCTCAAGATTCTTTGTACTTTTGGTGGGAAATGTTATTTTATAAAGCTTTTAGCTAGGATTAGTAGACATTTGACTTGAGTGTAACTTTCCTGTAACTCTTTCCTGTAATTCATATTTCTGAAGGATTTTCCAGTTAAGTAAAATAAAATCTAACTTTTCAGCCATGTTCTTTAGAAATGTCAACTAACTATGTCAGGTACAGTACAATTTTGCTTCTAAACTGGAGTTCATACATATGATTTGTTTGATAGCCCTTTGAGCAAAAGTAACAGTAACCTGTCCTTCTCCCGTATCATTCAGATATCACTAAGATCAAGAATTGTGCATTGTGACTGTTTAGCTGGTAAGAACAAATACAGGTTGTCCCAGCTGCCTTTGCACAAAACAAATATTTGTTAGCAGTTTTTCAAAGATTAGCGTGACTTCAAGCAATCTCATCTTCCTCCGAATCCCTTGTGTTTTCTTATGAGTTTGTCTTGTTTTTTCATAAATATCTGCTTCCATGAGTATATTTTTTTATTGTTTTAAAAGGAAGGTGTTGAAGTATTCTTCCTTTGTCTCTTGCCCTGCTTGCTTGGTTTCTTTCATCCATGTGATTTATGGTGTAAGTCTTGTGACTGAGGAGCTTCTCTGTTATTTTGTCATTCTCGCGTTGCATGATAATCCACATATATATTTATTGATAGGCGCATGAGTCCTTTATTACTAGAGGCTTTTTACTATCACAGTAATAATTTCCACTCTGCTATTCTTTCTATATGAGTAAATTTCTTTTTTTTTCCAGAGTGGTCAGTGGAGCAGAGCCATACACTGCTTGGCATTTTACTTAACTTAACTCCGGTTTTATTCTGTGTTTGTAAGATCTGTTCTGTGTGTTTGTAGTTCATGATTTTCTGCATTGGTATTGTGGCCTTGATGAAAACAAATTTCTGCCTGTGTCCTGTATGATTGTTACATTCAGTTACATTCAGATGGATACGTTATGGCCTTCAGTTTCCTGGGTGAGATGCATTCCCTCGGCATTGCAAGATTTAAATTTTCATGGAAGAATAGAAAATTGGAAAAAAACAGGAGTACCCACTGTCATAGAGTCAACTTGCCTTTGGTTTGCTCTTATGTGGTGGTGGTGTTACTGTTGTCACTTCTGCTGAGCTGATCTGCATGGAGGTGTGCTGGCAATCCCAACTAACAGATCGTGCAGAACGTGATAAACTACTCTCTGCCCCAGCTTCTCTTCAGGACCTGGGAGGTGTTGCCTCCCAGTTTGTTGTACTGAAGCATTTTTTCTCACCCTATAGGTCTCATAGGGAATGCTGTGCTGCTGGAGTTCTATTGACTGACTCTACAGAGAGTTTGTTCCCTTAGAGAGCTTTCCATTCAAGGTTACAGGTGCTCTTTTGGAATGCTTGAACAATAACATTTTTGCAGAATTCACATGAGTGAGGTGGAACTGCGTGTAGTCTTACTGGTGTCAACATACGATGCATTTCCATCAGGTCCCATGGATCCTCTCCCTCCAATGTGTTCAGCTTCCTGTCACTGTGTAGCAAGAGAAATACAACATATGCAGTCCCCAAGAGATCATAATTTCTATATTTTCCTCCTCATTTGTCTTCCTTACTGGTAGTTATGGAGCTACTAAAACAAACTTCAGAGTTGTATTTCGGGCACTGAAGCCAGAATGTCTGAACATTAGTTTTTTTTAAGTTGTGCTCCTCGATGTTTTTCCTTTTCTTCTCTCCAAACTGCTTTTTGGTTGTTATGAGTCAAAGCAGACTGGCTTTCTTCTTAGCCTCCCTGCTAGGCTGCCCTTGGCATGGCCAGTGCATCATCCGTGACCATGTACATTCAGTGTTGATGTGGCTTAAATATATGCATCTGCTGGGAAGCCACTTTGTTAGACCTGAAGATTAAAGGCTTTCACTCTGCCAGAAACTAGAGTCATGCTGGAGTTTTCAAAAGGCTCAAGATCTCAGGGTCCGTGATCTCCAAATGAACGGGGAACATTTTTCTTTTTCTTCCTTTTTCCTTTTTCCTTTTTTTTCCTTTTTCCTTTTCCCTCCTGGAATTTAGAGTAATGCAGAACATCTGGAAAGTACTGCATCAAAACATGTTTTGATCCCATAGGACATGGTATATGACTGAAGGGCAGCATCACCCCAGGTACTGAAATAATGAACAGAAATGAAGGAATCTAACCAGGGAAACTGATGCACTCAGTGTGAAATTTGTTCATCTCCCATGCACTTGAAGTATCTTTGTGGATTAATTGAGCTACTTCATGTCCGAGTTGGTCTGAGACCGACATGGCAGAGATGACCTGGAATGAAATAATTAACTATGGATGTAAAAGCAGATCTGCGAGGTCATCAAACCAAAGTTTCCTCTAGCTTAGGATCCTGTTTCTGGCAGTGATGAGCTATCAAAATGCCTAGGGAAAACTATAACAGGGCTAACACTTGGTGATATTTCCCCAAAGTATTCTCCCAAAGATCACTGACTCAGGGACTTTCTGAACCAGAACTAGTGTCTGTGTTCTTAGTAGTTCTAAATAAATTTCTTTCTCTTACCAAGAAGTTACTCATCGTTTTTCTGAACCCATGCATGCAATATAGATCTGCTTTGATCACACAATTGATGAAGCATCAGGCTTTTTTAAAAAATTATGCCCAAGGTCTTCACCAGGTTTGTTCCATTACTTCTGTTGCCAAAAAGGCCTTTCCCTGTGATTTCAAAGGTTCTGCTAACAGTAGCAGTGAGAGGTTGATGTCCTGTTTGCCTAGGTTTGGATCCAGATATCTCCAACTGTCTCTGGGGAGCCTGGAGATGTGGCTCCTCTGTATTCTGGTGGAGTGGTGCTGAATCTGCCCGTCCAGCCCCCTCATGGCAGGGCTGCTGGATGGCTTTTGTCAGAGCTTCTTGTTTCTTGGCTGGGAGGTGAGGAAGGCTCTTGTCAATCATGGAGAGGCTTCACCAGAGATACTTCCCCGCTTAATTGGCTTGTTCCTCCCACCAGTCAGCCTCTCCTGCTGGTTTCACTCATTCTGGACCACTTGTGAGGTCTGAAGTAATTAATTTGTTTGATCATGATCCATCTAGCAATGATTTCTTTCTGTTGCCTTCCAGTGGGTGGCAATTACCACTGCAGTGTTCTGCAAAGAGCTTATGTGACCTTTATGGGTGGAAACTAACCTAGCTCATCACTGATTCCTGATTTTTCTTGTACTCCGGCCTTTCTGTGACCAAAACTTTGAATCACTAGAAGCTGAATGTTGCTGAATGTCTTTGTGAAGGTTTTTCTTCTTATGGAAAATGCTGTTAGAAATGAGGGAGCATGACAGGCCCTGGTGGCTGATTTCCCCTCCTTTTAAATGCTGCTCTTTAGACAAGGCATGTTACACGTCCCAAATACCTCTTCAAAATTCACACTCAACAAGATTTATCAGTACCTCTCTATATCTCTTCGTGGCACCTCGAGCCTTGTGTATTAGATTTATACTTTCATGCCTCTGGGATGAATAATCTCTCTGTTTATATTCATGGGGCCAGGTCTTTCAAATGATCCTTGAGCCTGTATCAGTGGATGTTTTCTCTGACTTTCCAGCTGACTCTGTGTGAAGGCTATGGAGAGGTGCTGGAAGGGGCAGCTGTCCGTGCTAGGCTGTGTTCCAGGACTGCCAAGCTGCAGCCGCCCTCTATCACCAGGAGCTCACAGTGCCCAGAGCATTGCTGAGAAATGCATCTATGTTTGACACTGATCAAGCAGCTATCTGGGTTTCCATCTTTATCTCCCTCAAGCATTGCACAGTTGCAGAGTCATCTGGCATCAAAGAGGAGTCCTCAGATTGCCGCTTGAGTGGGAGATTTCTAAATGCATGCTGGCAGGTGTATGCTCGCTCTCTGTGAGTATGCACGTGGACTTGTCTTTCAATGGGAGAAGAAAGGTTGCCTTCAAGTAAGTACACTGAAGTTTTTTTAAACAAGCATTCCTTAAGTACCTGCAGTTCTTGTTCCTTCTCCCTTTCTCATGGTTACTCCACATACAGCCTTATGTCTAGAGCTGGTTGTTGAAAGATAACACTAGCTGTGCTCTGACCCATATTTTCATTATTGTAGTGCAGTGTCTATCCATTGTGGACACTGTAGCTCAAAAAAGATCACAGAATCACAGAATCACAGAATCTAAGGGGTTGGAAGGGACCTCGAAAGATCATCTAGTCCACCCCCCTGC
>VZRW01004796.1:104876-134357 GCA_013398125.1 Aegotheles bennettii | reverse complement strand
GTGGCTCTGCGCTGGACTCTCTCAAGCAGTTCCCTGTCCTTCTTGAACTGTGGGGCCCAGAACTGGACACAATACTCCAGATGTGGCCTCACTAGGGCAGAATAGAGGGGGAGGAGAACCTCTCTCGACCTACTAACCACCCCCTTTCTAATGCACCCCAGGATGCCATTTGCCTTCTTGGCCACGAGGGCACATTGCTGGCTCATGGTCATTTTCGTGTCCACCAGGACTCCCAGGTCCCTTTCTCCTACACTGCTCTCCAGCAGGTCAGCCCCCAGCCTGGACTGGTGCATGGTGTTGTTCTTCCCCAGATGCAAAACTCTGCACTTGCCCTTGTTGAATTTCATTAAGTTTCTCCCCGCCCAACTCTCCAGCCTATCAAGGTCTCTTTGAATGGCAGCACAACCTTCTGGTGTGTCAGCCACTCCTCCCAGTTTAGTGTCATCAGCGAAGATAGAAGAGTCTGGCCAAGAGTTGTAGAACGCATGTGCACTTATGGTATCAAATGTGCCTGTGGACCACGCACCTTGACCAGCCGGTATCTCTGTTCATTGACTTCATCACTTCATCTTGCCTGTCCTTCCTGCATGCTGAAGGAGCTTCTCAAGGACAGTCCAGCCTGGGCACCACAGGGAAAAAGAAGTAACTGGATAGTGTTTAAAACTGGCTTAATCCAGCCTGGTTCGTCTGTCACTGAAAAGAACCATCCTCCCTCAGTCCCCTCCTGCCCCACCTCCCCCCTTTTCATCACTTGTTCCTTTCTTTTCTTAGTATCTGCTTGTGTGCTTTGGTGGCTTTGCAATTAGCTGGGTTAGCTCATTGATTTTGTTAAAACTTAACCCTGAAGAAATAAAATCATAGAATCACAGAATAGTTTGGGTTGGAAGGGACCTTAAAGATCACCTAGTTCCAACCCGCCTGCCATGGGCAGGGACACCTCCCACTAGACCAGGTTGCTCAAAACCCCATCCAGCCTGGCCTTGAACACCTCCATTTTTGTGGCCCTTCTTTGGACTCGCTCCAACAGGTTCATGTCTTTCCTGTACTGAGGACTCCAGAACTTAAGCACAATACTCCAGGTGGGGTCTCACATGAGCAGAGTAGAGGGGGAGAATCACCTCCCTCGACCTGTTGGTCACGCTTCTTTTGATGCAGCCCAGGATATGGTTGGCTTGCAGTCTGCAAGCACACATTGCTGGCTCATGTTGAGCTTTTCATCAGCCAACGCCCGAGTCCTTCTCTTCATGAGTGGTCTAGACAACAGAAGGGAAAATGAAGGAATATACAGTTAGGAATGGGCAGGATTGCAGCACAGTTATTGCTTGCAACTTTTAAATTAAATATTACTGTAAGGTATTCTTCCTTGTTTAAGATTACTAGGTATTGTCATAAAACCTGCACATCTGCAGGTTTGAATTTCTTGGCCTGTAATTCTGCTTTGCAAGTAAAATTAAGTGTATGAGGACTTCAGCAAGCAAGCGAGAACTTCTGTGAATTATCCGTGGGTGAAAGAACATTGCAAAACCTTAAAGTAAGCTTTTCACATGGATGAACAAACAAGTAAACTTCTCTAGAAACTGTAGAAATTGCAGTGATCCAACCCATCTCCTCACCCACAAATTCTCCTTTCAATGTGTAGCCACATATGTTTTATTTTTGATTGACAGAACAATACAAGAGCCAAGTGAATTAAAAACGAAGCTACGTTCAGAACTTTGGTCTTTCATCACGTGCCAGGAATCTGAAGTGCTTTGTCATGTTCAAGAGAGCATCAGCAGTAATAATAATTTCTGAGTAATTAAACTATCTCTGTGCATCTAAATAAACAAATAGATTGTGGTTCTGTAGAATGTGCGTGTGTGCCAAGTGTGAGACTTGGCTAGTTGTTGAAATTATGCTGCTTTTAATGTAGAAGCATTTGGCTTCATTTAGCATCAGCTCCCAGTGTTTGCACCAACCTTAAGACCATCAATTCTGTGATTCTGTCTTGTAAGAGACTCTGGTACCTTGGTAGGGGTTTTTCCTTCTATGTCTTTTAGAGGCTTTTATATAGATATAGTTCTTTAACTGTTTTCTAATCAGAGGTATTTAAAAGAAAAATCTTATTAGGTTATCATTCATTGTCTTCAATCTGCTTTATCAGCTGTGTAACATAAATGCTGCCGACCAGTAAGAATTGTCATAAAATTCTGCATGTAAGAAATGCTTCATTTGGGCGTGACGAACAGGCTCTCTCATGAGCTGTCTTAATGGGTTTTTTCGTTGTTTTTTAATAAACTGCTGGTATGTTTCAAAATTGAAGTTGATTTTTTTGTGACTTGGTTTTTAAAGTGGATGGAAATGCGAACTGTGCAGTATGTCTAGAGGGGAGAGGTAAATGCTCAGTGACTTTGATGGCTAAGAATTTTTGTGGTTGGATGGATTTGTTTATGTATGCCAGATGACTTGGGGTTGACAGAGGACCACAACTGCAGCTAGTCAGGCAAGACAGTATTCAAGTGTGAATATTGTAAGTCCTTGCCTTCAGGCATAGGAAACTAGTCCGCGCTCACACTTAGCAGAAGTTTGCATGTAAGCAGACCTTAACACCATCTCTCTTCATCAGCCAATCTCAAAGGACTTGGCAGAAAGGATCCGTTCTCCTACTCCCACTTCTCAGATCTGGAAAAGGAGATTGAGCTGCAGTGGCTTGGACAGAAACTGCTTATGTACATGACATGGGGGACTTTCTGATGGAACCCTTTATCCTGCTGGAAAATACTGGTTCATGGGAAACACAACACTTTGCAGAAGCATGTTGCATGTGATTAAAATTTGGTTCACATAAAAGTTGTTTCGAGAACATTTTGGTTTTATATTTCAAAATGACTTTATTTCAGTTTCAGTATAAAATGTAATAAAGACGGGAATACAAAGCAGGGACAAAATACTTTCCTTTATTTTTTTTTTTTTTGTAGAATTTAACTTTATTTAATAGGGACCAATTTCTTTGGTTTGGGTTTCTTGAGGGTTGGGTTAATTTTTTTGAAGTTTCTCATAAACTGAAACTAAAATATTTTGATTTATTTTCCAAAGGAAAGGCATTCACAATTGTGAAATGGGCCTTAAAATAAACAAACAAATAACTAATACAGCTCTGCTGTTAAGTTCCAGTTTCACGTTCGCTGTTCCTCTCCTGCTTCTTCTTTGCTGTGGGAAGACAATAATCTATATCAGCTGTTTTTCTTGGGATGCTCTGTTTTTCCCAACTTGTGAATCAAAATGGGTAGAACTGGGGCTCTGCTGCCCCTGTCCTCTGGCACCCTGTTTTTCCCTACTAACTGCTTGTGGCTTTCAGCAGATAGATAACAGTAATTCTCCCCTCAGTGACCAGAGTGAAAACCTGAGTGGGGCTAGGTGGCAAAGAATAAATCTTGCATAATCTTAGAGAACAGACCCAGGTCTGTCTGAGTAGCTGTTGTCCTGTTCAGACTGCAAAGAGAGTTAGAAGTAATTTCATTTCAGTGTGAAGTTGTTTCTTGTTCAGCATAGACAAAAGCGCTTAGAACTGAACCATGAGGTTGTTGGTATCTATTCATGTTGCTTTACAACAAGAGAGCCTTCTGTATCCTGATTGCCTACTGATAAAATGGGTGATCAGTTTTGCAATAACTATTTTTAGGCAGCACATCTCTCTCTTTCTCCACATAATCTCTAAATGTGAATCGTCAGCTTCTAGATGCTTTGTACCTAACAGCTACGCTTCTAACTTGGTCCCTGACAACTGTTGCTTTGAGAAAGGTCAGGGAAGGCAAACACAGCTTCACTTATAGCACCGTGTGATTATTTTTTAAAAATAAATTTTTTTTTGTGCAGTATCTAATAAAAAAAGACTGAACAAAGTGAATGAGTTGCAAGATATAAAAGTGCAAACATAGTGGGAGAGGGCTTCTTGTAAGGAGTTTGTGATTTCATTGGTGTTTGGAAGAAGTGCAGGTAGGCTTTTGTCTCCACAATTAATAGTATCTGTAAGGAGAGGAAAAATGAATAGGAAACCTTATCATAAGTCTTTGGTGGGGCAATGTATTCTACTCATATGTGGATTTTTCAGTCAGACAGATCTGCAGAGAGCAGAAGGACGCAAATCGTCAGACTGCCAGAATTTCATTCTCCTCATCCAGACTTTGCATTTTTATTTTTCATTTTAATTTACTTTCCAGATAAATCTGGTGTCTTAATTGTGAAGATCTTAGAAATGTTTGAGGAGTGTACAATACAAGTTGCCATCTGCCAGCAGCTGGAACAGTCTCCTGCTACACTTTCATCTGAGGATGCTGTCATCAGTGCAGAAGAACCAATACTCAAAGTCCTCTTTGCAAGAGAGACAGCAGCTCACCTGAAGAGCAGGCCACAGGATGTCATCCACATCTACCCTCCATGGTGAGTAGGGAGAACTGGACATGCCTGCCGTAGCACTGCAGAACAAAGTGGGGCTGGTAGAATGTTTGCTGCATTGTTGTAGGAAAGACCTTGGATGGGTAGAGGGAGTAGCAGGGCTCCCTTGTGGTCATCTGTCTCTGGAGGCTGGAGAAACTTGACAGATACCTTAAAGATAGCTCAGATAACAACTAAATGTGTATCATAATGCCTCTAGTGTTGCTCAGGGCTTCAGTTTTGTTTTCACTTAATATTTTCATGTTTAGAGCAATAGAAAGGCCTGAGCAATGTCTTATCAATGATAAGGCCAGTAAAGTGCATACTTTCTGGTCACAAAGTAGTTCAGGAATGCTCATCTGTTGCTGCGAGTACGGGTATAATGTTTCAGTGGAAAAGTCTGTATTAACTGTATAGCATACAGCAAAACCAACATGCAGCTAAAAAAAAATGGGGAAAAAAACAAGAAATGAGATTCACACTGTTCTTAACAAATTGGTAGACAACTTTTTGGTAGTTCCACATTACTGCTGCTGTCACTGTCTTCAGTTTCCCAAATCCCTCTTCAGTGCAACCATTTCTGTAATTCTTCAGAATGTTTGGTCTACATTTATGATTTTTTTCTGAATTGGATTACTTTCCTGATTTTAAGGGGTAGCATAAAGTGATGAGATTTCTAGTAAAGCAGCTGATTGTTGGTGGCTGTAGGTTGGAAGGTCTGCTCTTCGTAAAAATTCAAGAGAACTTTGAAGTGGGAATATTACTCATCTTTTCACTCTTCTCCACACAAATTATAAAAGAGGAAATATTTTTCTTCTTACGTATTTCAGCATTCATTACTTGAGTTTTAGCCTCCAGCTGCAGTAGAATCCTGCCCCTGGTGTTTGACCATATCCTTTTGCAAAATACTTTTTCTTGTTTTGCAAACGTCCATATTTGTTTGGTTTTTTCTTCATTAATAGCTGCAAATCTTTTTTGGGTTCCCCAATTTGTAATCTGTTGCTTCTAAAATGTTGTTTAACTCTTTTTGGAAGTGATTAAAAAACAAAACAAAAACCCAAATTAAGGGAAGATACTTAACTTGTGGTTTATTAGGGCTACAGGTACAACTATTGATAGTTTAGATGTAAATAGGTTGGTAGCTAAGGGAAATACAGTTGAATATTAATTAAGTCCTAGTCTGATATGAAATAAGTCACTGCTTTTTTTTTCCTTCCTCTCACCCCTAAAGTACTAATGCTTGTTCTTGTTTTCCTTTTCCTTCAAGTTCCTTTTCATGCTTTACATTTGCTTTTTTTACCCTCTGTTTTCTTCTTGTTTCTCTCTCCTACATGCTTCCATCTTAGTTCTGTTTTTCTCTTCAGGTTTCCTCTGTTTTTTTTAAGCCACAAGACATTGCATTTATGCTGTTGTATCATTCTGTACCTACACAAAGATTTTCATACCAGCAAAACTATTTTAGTTAGGGTATGATTCAACCTTTTTTTTTTCCCTCTTTTTCCTGAACAGTTACTGTCAGTATGCTTAGCATGTGTAAGTCCCAGACTGCTCAAGCTCGTTCCATGTCTGATCTAGGAAATTGTAACTCTGCACTGATATTATCCTTTCCAGACTATAAGTGTCTGTAACTGTACTAATGTAATCTAATTTGTTTAAATCCTAAGATGTTCTGGACATAAAACCCATTCCTATATATGTGTAAACTGAGATTTCTTGAGAACACTTTATAGCTGTCTGCCTAGAAGTATCACTTTTTATTTGCTTTTGGTTTTTATTTTAGTAGGATGCACTTTTTGTGTAAGCAAAAGGTTATTTCATAAAACCAGAATGTTTGGGTGGGGGATATGTCTGCATTGTCAGAATTGCTCTCCTTACCTATATGGCTTTCAAGGCACTTGAGAAAGACATTAGTCAATAGTGGCAAAACTGCATTGTACCTCATCGCTAGTCCTATTTTCTATCATTTTGAAATTATCTTAGTGTCAGTTGTCTCTTTGTTTGCCCAACTAGAAGTCAAAAGAAGTTGGGCTGGATACTGTTAAACTAAACCTACTGGAGGCAGGGAGGGGGGAGGATGAGGGATGTTTTTGTTTTAGATTATTATTTGGCACTTTTAGTTTACATTAATTGGAAATTGGACTTGTGCACTTAATGGAAGTTTACTCTGTCATGTTTCCAAGCTTCTATTCTGTTAAACCCTTACTTGAGAGCTCTGAATCCTGAAATGTAGTTTTTGTTAATCCACATTGAACTTCTGTCATTAAAAACAAATACTGTTTGTGTTGAAGTGCTTTCCTGTCAATTCAAATGTGTGACTAGCGTAAAAACAAATGAACTAAATCTAACCCTGACATGGTGAAATAAGCATATTTACGTACCTTATGGATATCGCCAGTCAGAAGCAAAAGGGAGCAAAAAGAGGTAGATGTAAAGGGAGACAATCCTTGAATGACCTGCATGTACTTGAGACACACAGGACACTGCATCATTGTCCTTTGTTTTTAGATACTTGCATGGTAAGGCAGAATGGGATGAGATGGGGTGATTTATAAGTGGACTGCTTCTGCTGCTGTGAAGTAATATCCTGAGAGTAGAAATTCCTGATATCTTTAAAATAACACCTCAGAGTTATGTCCTGACTTTGCTTTTTGCTTTCTGACCAGGCAGCTGGGTGAGCAAGTAAAGTGCAGACACACAGGCTGTTTGGTTCTGTATGTGACTTCGTGAGCAAAATTTAAATGCATCATTTTGGAGCCTTTGTAAAATTAGACTTTGCTTTTATAACTGTATTTGTATGTGTTGTCAACTCAGTGTACAGCTTGGTATGTGAAACATCTCTGGCAGGAGACTTGCATGAGTACTATAGGAAGCAGTGTTTATTTGTTGTTATATTTGTTGGTATTTACATGCAGAATCCCATGATAAGTCAGCACTAGAATACAAGCAATTTCAATTTAATTTAAAAAATAAAATATCGACAGGAGGCCAGTTGTAAGAATCTTATCAATCTGGATATTGCTTATGACAGTGGTCCCACCAACTTTAAGAGGAGCTTTCTGTCAGAGTAAGAATTTGCAGAATTTGAGCCCTGATTTCTTTATAAGTGGGTATGGATTTCATCAGGTCTAGTGTTGTAAGGTACGTATTTACAGTCTTGAATGAAAGGGTTTTCATGTAAGAATTGTCATTTGCTGTAGGAATAGCAACCCCAACAGGCTGATTAACATTTTCTAACCAGTGTGTCTGGTGGAGTAAGGAGCTCAGCTGCCTGGCCTCCAAGCTGTCTGATGGGAGCCTGTTCTGATCTTGAGGCTATATTGAAGTATTATTGCAGTGTTGTATCTAAATAAAGCCTATTAACTTGGACACATCACATGAAAACGGTTGCATATTTTGTGCTGGAGCTGGTATGTGTCTGGCCAGCTGGGAACACAACAGGCAAAAGAACTCACTCAGCCCTGCCTGCCCCTGCCTGCTTAGGCTTGCCTTTGGTTGTCTTTGCAGTACCTGAGCAATTTTTTGGATTAAGATTTTAAATGAACACCTCTTAATTTTTACACACTGAATCTGAATCATTAAGTGTTTTTAACAGCTAGAAAAGGAAAAGTTTATTACTGAGTGTAATTAAATTGATTACTAGGTCTTAATATTAACTTTGCAGAAATACACATCCAGCAAAAAGTGAAGACTGCTTGATACTGCAAAGACATGAGAGAAATGGGAACAAAGGTTTCCAGCTTCCACTGGTGATGATTTTATGGCTTCAACTTACCAAAGTTTTTTGTTTGTTCATCTAATTGTAAAAATGATAGAAATAATTTACCATACCTAACGGAAAGTGGGAAGAGTTGATATTTTTAGAGACTTCAGAATTCATTTTTCTGCTGACAGCAAAGCTTGAGGATAGACAGTTTCCTTCAGATATTCTTGCCTTCTGCTCATAGATATGCCTACTGTTGAATATTCAAGATGAACTAACCTGAAAAAATGGTGCAAATTAGAATTCTTTTTCTTGCCATTAAGTTTAACAACTTTGAGATGTTTTTCATGTATTTCTGAAGTTAAACTACTAGAAGTATGTTAATATTAATACAGTTGTTGGCAATAGCAATATAAACTACAGATCACATTTGATTTAAACAGGCTCACAGATAGAGCCATAACTGTTGAATGTGGTGGTCTGGTATGAAATCTCTGGTTCAGGAAGTTCACATGCTGCTGATAACTGAAGGGCTAGGATCGTAGGAAGGGGACAGAACCACTTTGTGTTCTGTTCTTACATTGCCTGTAAACATTAGCCATTATGCACTGCAGAAGACAGAATCTTTGGCAGGATAGCTGCTATTGCATATACAATTTCTGTGCTTAAAAAAAATAGAAAAACACACACACAAAAAAACAAAGCCAAGAGACTTTATTTTAGGAACTCAATATGTAAGTATATAAAATGCTTAACTCTGTGACATCAACAAGCAACTTCAAAGTTGTTCTTTAGTTTCTCTCGACCTATGAAACCACGGGGAATCATAATTAGTCATTTGAAAGTGTTCCAGTGCCTGGTGAAAGTGTTTAATGTGGACTTCTAATTTCTACTTGCATTACACTAGATTTGGTCTCTCCTCAATTAAAGAGGTTTACAAGAGTTTGAATTATTAACTGCCAAGAAGAGCGCACAGAAAAAATTGCTGCAAATCAGCTGATGTACAGCTGATAAAACCTTGTATCTCGGGTCCTTTAAGGTGGGCCAATGATGGAAGTTACTGTAGAAATATGCAAGCAAGCTCCAAGCAAGTTTACGTACGGGGAGCAATCTATCTTTGTAGACTTAACTCTAAAGTAGAAGAGTATCTGTCCTGGATATGCTGTAGGCTGTTTTGTTGGCTCGACAAAAGGACTCAAGATAAATGTAAATGTTACTGTGATTTTTGCATTGTCTTGCTTAATACAGTCTCACATTGCGTGGTCTTAAATAATGTTGGTGAGCAATAAAAGCACCAACACAGGGAGCTAACATGAAATAGTTGTTTTGAACTAGTGTGAATGGTGTTAAAGAGGGTTTGCCTTCCATTTGATGCAGACTTTTTCTCACTGTTGCTCTCACCAGTCACGGGAGACATTTAAGAATATTGCTACAGAATACCTCCCTATCACAAGGAAGATCATGTGAAAGTAGGAGCTTGGGCTTCGTGTATTAATGAAATGCAAAAATGACCTGCTGCTGCTCTGTAAGGATGAAAGTGTCTATATCCTTTAAAATGTTCTTGTTCCATAAAAGTAAAATACAAATATTAATTAAAGATGTGTATGGAACATCTTTTGCATAAATTCAGTTTTTCTACACAGAGAGACAGCTTCTTTGAATGCTTAATTGATCAGCTGGACAAAACTGATCTGTGTTCACCATCTTCCTTTGATGAAATCTAAGCATTTATATATATACATACACATACAAATATTCAAATGGATGGAAAAGAGGGGGAAGAAAGATCACCAGTCAGATCCCTCCCATCGGAAAGATGTTAGCCCTGCCTTTACATTCTTTCTTTGAAGATGTTACAATAGCAGAGTGGGAGAGCCCTGATAAGAGGGACGAGTCTCACTCAGAAGATAAAATTCTACAAAACTTCAGAGCTGTAAAGCCAGTGTGGGCACTGTTTCTAAAGTACATATGGGAATGGCCTTGGAGCCAAAGATCAGATCATATCATCTGCTTGGAATTGCTTCTCAGAGATCATGCAGTTGTGAAAATTGAAGCTCCTTTCAGAAGAAGCTGAAGCAGCCGCAGATTTCTTCCAAGAGTTTATATTTCTTTTGTTAGGATATACCTTTCCTAGTGCAATCACTTTAAAAGACATGAGTTGTCTTTTGAGAATAGGAATACGTATTTTTTTTTTTGTGAACTGAAAATTTTCTCTTAACAAGTTTTTAATATAATTTCTTCAGTACTTCTGTTGCCTTATCTGTTTTGACAGAGTAGTTCTTAGGATTTTACTCATTTTTCTATTTTTAACAATAAGTTTGATTTTTTTTTTTTGTTCATCCTCTCATAAGAAAGATGTATCTGTAGAGCTGCTCAGGTATATCCTATTTTATGTCACTAGAACTGAAGAGATTAAGTTAAACCATTGGTATTATTTGTGTTTGTTCACCTTGCATGTAGAAAATCAAAATAGCACCATTTCTTAGTAATCAAGTCAATGAATAATTATGTTCCTTCATAGGTGGATGACGTAACTGGAAAAGTACAGAATTGCAAAGCTTTAATTCCAAGAGGTGAACAAGGAATTTATGCCACTTCTGTGATTTGTCACCATCACCTGAAGCAACAGCTACATTGTATTTTGGATGTGGGCTAGGTCTAATGAACAGAGTAACATGATCACACTTCTACAGCGAGATAGACTTTTTTGTAATTATGGCATAGATAAATGTATTATATGAATGTCACGTATAAAATATCAGAACCCTGAAAATGAAAGATGAAAGAACTGGTTTTTATGAAAGGGGTTTTCCACGGAGAAGAGAATGGAAACACATTTGGGGAAGATGGGAGCCTTAAGATAATAAATCCAGAGTTCTGCAGAAGATTGAAACTGTTTTTTAAGCATGACCGTCTGTCTCTGGTCTAATAGATGATGCTATCTTGACACGCTGAAAAAGGGGACTTTCCACTGTGTTGTACCAATGAAGTGCTGGGTTCTGTTGATATGTTTGTTTGCTTTCAGCAAAATCAGAGAGGTCAGAAGCGAGTGGTGTGTTCAGGAAGCAGCAGCTTGGTTTTTAGATCAAGCTTGAAATGTTGTTGTTGTTTGTTGGCAGAAAAACCTCCAGCAAGGGTAGAATATATCTCTGTCCAGATGGATGTCTGAATTGGGTATGTGCAGTTGTTGTGCTTCTGCCTCATGCAAGCAGCGAGGGCTACCCAGGCAGCCTGCACAGAGCTCGCTAGAAGGAACATTGTGTGTCAATCTCAGGAGGTAATTCTGTGCTCTGGAGGGAGCCTCCACCAGCATGACTTTCTTTAATATGGGCCGTTTCACTTGTAAGAGTAAAGGAATTGTAGAAAAGAAGCAGTGAATGTTGGGAGGGTGGTTTACTACGCAACATTCTCATGAAAAAACTTGCTGCCCTAGGCTTGAACGGGTGTACGCTCTGCTGGGTCAAACACTGGCTAGCTGGCTGGCTGGGCCCAAGAAGTTGTGGTGAATGCAGTTAAATCCAGTTGGCAGCTGGTGACAAGTGGTGCTCCACAGGGCTAAGTATTGGGGCCACTCGTGTTTAATATCTTTTTCAATGATTTCAACAAGGGGATCAGGTGCACCCTCAGTAAGTTTGCAGGTGATACCAAATTGGGTGGGAGTGCTGATTTGCTCAGAGGCAGGAAGGTTCTGCAAAGGGATATGGACAGGCTGGATTGATGGGCTGAGGCCAGCTGTATGCACTTCAACAAGGCCAAGTGCCGGGTCCTGCTCTTGGGTCACAACCTCATGCAACACTACAGGCTTGGGGAAGAGTGGCTGGAAAGCTGCCTGGCGGAAAAGGACCTGGGAGTGTTGGTCAATGGCTGGCTGAATGTGAGCCAGCAGTGTGCCCAGGTGGTCAAGAAGGCCAATGGCATCCTGGCTTGTATGAGAAATAGTGTGGCCAGCAGGACTACAGAAGGGATCGTCCCACTGTATTCAGCATTGGTGAGGCTGCACCTCAAACACTGTTTAGTTTTGGGCCCCTCACTACAAGAAGGACACTGAGGTGCTGGAGCATGTCCAAAGAAAGGCAACAAAGCTGGTGAAGGGTCTAGAGCACAAGTCTTATGAGGAGCAGCTGAGGGAACTGGGGTTGTTTAGCCTGGAGAAATGGAGGCTGAGGAAGAGAATTTATAGCTTTCTACAACTACCTGAAAAGAGGTTGTAGCGAAGTGGGTGTCCATCTCTTCTCACAAGTAACAAGTGATAGGAGAAGAGGAAATGGCCTCTAGTTGTGCCAGGGGAGCTTTAGGTTGGATATTAGGAAAAACTTCTTTACTGCAAGGGTTGTCAGGCACTGGCACAGGCTGCCCAGGGAAGTGGTTGAATCCCCATCCCTGGATGTGTTTAAAAGTATAGGGGACACGGTTTAGCAGTGGGCTTGGTAGACCTAGGTTAGTAGAGTTAGGTTAATGGTTGGACTGAATGATCTCAAAGGCCTTTTCCAACCTAAATGATTCTATGATTCTACATTTTTTGTTAAATACTAGATGCCATCCAACATTGATCCTATTGGAGTGATTGTAGTGTCCAGCTAATGGGAAGCATTTAATCACCTTACTGTGGTGTTCACATGTTTTAAGCATTTGAGCCCATGATTTTTAGTAAAAGAAAAACAAAATTATTTTTTTAAATATCTATTCCATACAGTCAGTGATACTGTTTACTTTTGGATTCTTAAGTTACTAGAAAAAATATTCAGTGGGAATGAAAATGTCCTATCCTAATAATCACAAAATATTCTCATCCTGAAAATCTAATAATGTGTATTTTTCTTTTTTTTCTTTTCTCTTTTTTTTTTTTATGTATGAAAGGTCTGTATTTGAAACTTTCCAGCTTTTATAAGTGAGGAAATTCCAAGCATTTTGTAGTGACAGATACTGTTAGTGGGTAGTTGTCCACTGACGTCAAAAACAGAGGATGGCGAACAGCTTTGTTCAAGTCAACGAAAAATGTACGGTCTTGGATAAACTGTGTTAGCAACGGAGCTATCAATGATATATGAGCAGCTTCACATGAGTTCCCATGTGCATTCAATCCAATGCTAAATTCCAGATCTTGTTTAATGAGCAACTGACGGAGCCAAGACCTGGCACTGCACAAAATCCTGTAGTCTGCTTTATCCAGTCTTGAAGGAAAAACAAGCTAAATAAGTTCAGATGAACAAGTTCAGAATTACTGCAGGGTTATTAAAAAGTTGTGATTTGTATTCCTCTGCTAATGTTTATGACTAACACATTTGGGACGTGTAAAACAATACTTAATTTGTAAAAAGACTATGTGCCAAAATTCCTGCAGTAGTTTAACCACTAAAGAGCAAGTTTTGACCATGTGAATGGGTTTGTTTAAATGTTTAAGATTACCAGTAATCAGCTAATCTTTTTTTAAGAAATGCATTTTGAAAAATGACAATTTCTTGTTGGATTGCTGTTCAGTACTTTCACTTTGTGAAATACAGTGTATTTCCAAAGCCAATCGTGGATAAACCTTTTTAAAGTTAAGTGCCATTCTCTTGAGCAGGTGTGATTTGCTACTGGAATGGTAGGTGTGTATTTACCTAAGATTTTTACATGCAGTTCTGTACGCAGTTATGTTGAGCTTTGAATATGCTCGGTGTTCTATACCACAGTGGGGTTTCGCACTAAATGTGCTTGTGCCTTTATGCAATTTTGTATGGGCAAAGAGATGGATAAAGTGTGAGTTTACCAAATTGTTGTGTCTGGCGATTCCCTTCAACATGAAGCTATGTTTTCTCAGACTCCTCCTGATTGTCATATTTAAGTGTCAGTAAGCAAAAGTTAATTACCATACTCCTAGCAGAAATAATAACTAAAACCCCAAGTATTTCAAAAGGGGAATGTTGCTTTCAAATATTTGAAAAATTTGGAATGTTGCTGCCCAAAATGCAGTATTTAAAACATCTCTGCTATGCTGGGGGGCAGGGGGAAGGAGGGGAACAAATTTTGCAGTTACTTCTACCAGGCAGATTGCTTTCCTTCCAGTAAGAGCTCATGGAAAAAATGCCCGTGGTCTTATGTGTTTTTTGACAGCAAGAACGCACTTTGGTATACAAAGCAGTTCATCTGTGAAACATTCAGTGCAGCCTTTTGTGTGTTTGATGAAGCTTGTCTTCCTACCAACCTTCTGACTCAACATCAACCATGCAGATTGCAATGTATTACTTCTCCCTGAGTGGTAGGCTCCTATGACAGCTTCCTGACATGTCTTGAAAAAGTATTCCTTTTGTTACTGTCCCAGTACAGCCTTCTGGCATACCAAGTTTCTCTCAGCAGAAGTACCAGAACAGTATCCATGACATTAGAAGTGGTCTACAACCATTACTTTTATCTTTGAGGGATTCATTGTGTGTTTTGAAAGCCAAATCACTAATGTGGCTCCAAAAAAGTCATACTTGGCAGTATGTGGGAAGGGGTTTTTGTGCGTGTATGTGATTTTGTTTTGTTTTTTTCTCCTCTCCTTATCCTCTTTGGACACCTAAAATGGTATTTTGTCTCTCTCCTTGATAACAGAGTTCAGAAGCCTAGTTAACATTCCTGTGGATGTTTCTGGGTTTTGTGAGTCTTTATCTCCCTCTTTCTTCAGTCTTGGATTTTAATTTTTTTTTAATAAGTGGTGCACGTTTGTTGTAGAGCAGATCGTGATGGTGGGCTTCGCATAGTTTTCCTGGGAAACATTGTCCGTAGTCAGTCTCCATGGCCCTTGGGTGGTGTAAGAGAGAGGACTGCATGTCCACCTTGAAGCGGCTGCTGCTGCTAAATAGCACACCTGTTAGTGCAAACCCAAGTCTGTCAGCATCTTCAGCTAATACCTTGTAATTTGAACTGAGGCTGTGAAGAAATACCCCCTTTTGCCATCTCTGAAGTATTGTTGGGACAGACATTGCAGGTCATAACTACTCTGAAAAAAAATGGCAGAATATCAACAAGAATGCTGCGTGCTACTACACACTGAAAGCTCTGAGCTTGAGAACACTTTAGATTCGGTATAAAACCGTAAATTGCATTGATTGTATTTGTGTTTTCATTTGTCTTCCCAGCATGGCACAGCGTGTCTGCCTTTCAGGTTTCCTGGAAGCAGGTCACTCCTCTGAGCTGAGGTTTATTTTTGAGAAACGTAGGCAATGCAACTATGTGAGACTTGTACATTGCATTCGTGCCTTAGCAAGTACTGCTTGTCTTCTGGTTCCCTGAGCTTGTCATAAATATTAATTTAATAGGGCTGGTACTGTTTTATGCATTGTGAATGTACAGATTGAGGAAGAGATGAATTTTATTGATAAGGGCTGTTGCTGGACCTTACAGGGTTTGTAGGCTTAAAGGAGCCCAGATTTACCGTATATGTATATCACAGTTGTTCTTCAAATTATTTGAAAACTTTATATAGAATGAGATAGTTTTTTATTATCGTCCCAAATATTTCTTACCTTCCATCTGTCACATAAAAATAAATAATCTGCCCAGTATTTTTGTCTTTTTGCAACCTCCTTTGGCTGATACTCATGGCTTGCAGTTTGAGAAGTTGTGCATGAGGTGACTGTTTAATTTGGCTGGGAGATACTTGACTCTAGGGGTTCATTTTCCAACCTTGCTGTAGAGCAGGGAGCTATTTGCTAGCTATACTCAAAACCAAACCCGTTTTAAAAACAAACATCAACATACCACATTATCAACTTCTAGAACAGTCCACCTAAGCCTTGAGAATTGCTTTTGGTTGCTGGTCACTTCAGATATGACTGTAAATTCCTGATTTTAGAGAACTTCCACTAAGGAGGGAATGAAATCCCATTGGATTTACTGGTTACCCTGAAATTGCCCTTAGCACCAGCTCAACTTAGAGGAGAAAACAAGGGGGGGAATTATTTCCACAACCTAAATATAAATGACACCTTTTCACAAAAAACAAGCAAACAAACTCCCAAAACCAAACAACTTTTATATCTGTTCATTTTTTAGATTAGACTACATATAAAAGTATTATCTTCCTCTGTCTTCCAGTTATTAATTGGTCAGGATCCCTACCTGTGGTCACAAATCTTGTTCTTATACATTGAAGATTGCCTTCATGGAAGAGGTCTAAGATTTGAAAGTATGTGTAATCTTACATGTAAAGCCCCTTTATGTCTATTTAGATTAAACTCTCAACACCCATTTTCTAAATTAATATTTGCATTACTTGATTTGCAGTATTGATTTTTTTTTTAAGCTTTTCTTGAAAAGTAATTTCCTATCCCACATTATCACCTGTGTTGATGATGTACTTCGGCTGTGTCCACCCAGAATGTCGGCTGAATTTATTAGTTAACATATTAGATGTATTATTATTTGTAGTTTATTTAACTGCTATCATAATGCTACTGCTTTATTAGCTATACGTGTGTTGTGGACAGTTCGGAGGAGAACGCTCCCTGCAAGCTAGCAAGACAAAATCCTGCCTTACTGTATAACCTCATCAGACGTTAAAACTTACATTAAATGTATATATTGACATGTGTAAATCCTACATTATGAAAAGGTAGAAACCAGGGTAGCACATGTGATTTGCTATCACTCTTGACTGAAACTGGGCATGATTGTAATGAAATGCATTCGGGCTGGAGTCTGGAAGGAGAGATCCTCAAGTCTGGGCATCCAGAGAGCGGTACTCTCCTCCACTTGTCTTCTGCTTTGGCTTTCCTCAGCTTCCTAAAGCTGTTTTGGAAGCGACACGAGGAGTCACAGTGGCAATGGTTTCAGTATTATCTTTCTTTTACTGGGTGGTGAAGAATGCTTTCCTTCACTGTATTTCCCTTCTGCATGCTTTGAAAATAAGATGCTTGAAGTGAGGGTTGTTGAGCAATATGGTTTGCAGCGTGGCCTCACAGTGCAGCGCAGACCCGAGCGGGCAGGCGTGCACCCTCGCAGGGTGGGACGTTTTGGGTAGCCTGGGAGCAGCATAGGAAGCCATATATTTCTCCTTGAGACATCTGTGCCAAGAGGAATCGTCTTACGCAGCGCAGTGATGGGAAAACACTTTTCTAAACAGCGTTCCCGTGGTAACTGCGGGGCGGCGGAGGGTGCGGGACGCCGCGGGGCTGGGTGCCCTTCCCGGCGGCTGCGGGAGGTGGCAATGTTGGCAGCGGCAGCGCAGGTGAGGCTGGGCTCGGGTGGCTGAGCCCTCTCCCACACAGCCGCACCGCCTGTGCGCCCAGAACTTTTTCTGGCATCTGAAGTTTCATGCCCGTGAAGTAAGAGCCTGCGAAAGCGGGGTTTGTTCAGGTTCGCGCCCATTACTTCTGCACAGCTTTTAACAGCTCCGAGCATGATCTGTCCTGGGTGCAGGGGCGTGCGTGAGGCAGTCACCGCACGGTCTGCACAGTTTTCTGCTCCGAAAGCTGAAGGAAGCCGTGTGCCATGGAGTTTAAGGCTTTTGAAGCCCCCTCCGCGGGGGTTGTCATTGTCCGTGTGTGTTGACGAGCCGTCCTCCGCCCGGAGAGCAAAACCGAGCTCCTTTACTGGAGCTTCATTTCTGCAAAACACTTGTAAATGTTTCTGAAACCTGCTGTAATTTTCTGCCCGCCTCCCCCAAGATATTTACAAACTTTGCTTTGGAGTGAACTTGCCAGGAGAGAAACTGAGAGCTTCCTTGCATGCCACGAGTTCTGTGAAGAGCTGCCTCCTGGCTGCTGCTGCGGGCTTCAAACCTGTTGAGAGCCCAGCAGACCTGTTCGTTTGCTTGGTGGGGGGTGGCTTTCTGTTCATATTTCAGCTAACCCCTTGGATCTTTTTAACTACTTAAAATGATCCTCTCTAAGACTTCTGTGTCGTGGGATTTTTAACATTTTATTCTGTGTAATGCTGATTCTCCACCCTCGAGGGAAAGTACAGAAGTCCTTGGTTTATGTTATCCTGTTCCGTTCCTCTTGATTCTGCGGTGGTAAATCCATCATTGATTTAAAATTATCACAGAACCTTTCAACATCTTTAATTACTGGATTCACTTCTCACTCTATGTTTCTTACCAAGCCTCTCTGACAAGATGTAATGGATTTCGATTACATTGCTAGGTCAGATGAGGCAAAAAGTACAAATTCTTGATGTACGTTATGGTAAGCAGAGAGTAAATAGAATGACATTACCTTGTAATCCCCCCACCCTCCTCCTTAACTTTATTTGCAACACAGATGACAATTTTGGTTGGACTTCTTATCTAGTTACCTGTTTTTAATAAGGAAGGAAGGCAGGCAGAGCTTAGATGCCCAGTGCTGTACTATTTCTAGGAGTTTAAATAGTCAATCTGTAATTTTGTGTGTGTGTCCCCCCTTCCTGACCGGTATATTTCTTGGGGATGCTACTCACTGTATTAAATATACACTGAAAGCTTTTGGTACTGCTTTGGTCTCTGTTAAACAAAACCTGTTTGCAAGGTAGCAAAATCTGTTGCTGTATGGGTGCTTTGCCTACCACCGCTCTTCACTCCATTGTGCAAATGGTCCAGCAGTTATCCAGGGGAACTGGATAATGGCTCCTTAGTATTACGAAAGAGTTGAGATGGGCTTTCAGAAGGCAGTTGGGGTTTTGAGCAGTTCCTCTGGCAGAATCTGCTATATTCTGCCTCTTCAAATCGAATGACAAGCCATTGACAACTTTCTTTTGAGAAACCTGTTTTGCTGAGCTGTGTGGGAGACTTTTCCTTTTCAAAATTGAAACTGGAAAACCAATAATCTCCAACTCCAAAGAGGAAACAATTAAAGGTAAGTTGGGTTATTAGCACTGTAACTATTATAATTATTTCTTTTTTGTAGTAATTGCAGTATCTGTCGTCTTATTGCTTTAAGAATAAAGTGAATATGAAGAAATACTTCATCTTGGGGCTTTCCTTTCTTTAAACACTGCTAAGTAATGCAGTCTCATACTTTTGTTGTATTAATAATATGGCTGTCCAAGGAGTAAAACTAAACAAATTGAAGCAAAAGCTTCATGCTCATAAAATTTTCACATTAAATGAAGTAGATGCTATGTGCAAATACAAAATGTGGAAATAAACACATTTAGAATTTTTGTCTTCTCTTCCCAAACCAAAGGGAAAGAAGAGACTTCCCTGTGATTTCAGAGTACTGTTAACAAGCCCACATAGCTATTAAGAGCCTGAAACAGTAAATAGCTTAGTAACAACATAATTATATCAATAAACCTAACATCAAAATAACTCCAAAAATTTATGTACAGATGGTTCAATTTTGCATTACAAAAGAAGTTTTCTGAAGTCCATTTGCCTAAAGCAAAGTTTTTAATGGAACAGCTTAATGATTTGACCTCAAATCTAGGTGTCTCTTTTTTGAATGTAAATATGAATACCAAGGCAATTAACTTGGTTATATAGCCAGTTAGACTGAGTTGAAGTTCTGTGGGCTTATAGAATGGTTTGGGTTGGAAGGGACCTTAAAGATCACCTAGTTCCAACCCCCCTGCCATGGGTAGGGACACCTCCCACTAGGTTGTTCAAAGCCCCATCCAACCTGGCCTTGAACACTTCCAGGGAGGGAGCGTCCACAACTGCTCTGGGCAGCCTGTGCCAGTGTCTTGCCACCCTCACAGGAAAGAATTTCTTCCTAATAGGCAATCAAAATCTACCTTCTTTCAGTTTGAAACCATTTCCCCTCACCCTATCCCTACATACCGTTGTAAAAAGTCCCTCTCCAGCTTTCCTGTAGACCCCTTCAGGTGCTGGAAGGCTGTAGGTAGGCATTGCTTTAAGCACAGTTGGCGTGCTGTCTCCTGCATGCTGATGGGCTCTTGCTCAAGCGTGTATCAGCCCTCAAAGTGTCTTAGTGCTAGGGATAGTTCACCCTGAGGAAGTTTGGTTTAGATAAGTATCTGAATTTTTGGGGGGTACCGAAATATGGAATGCAGCGGTGAAATCTGATGAGCACAGGCTCTCAGATCTGAGTCAGCAACAGGACTGGACCAGCTCCTGTTGTTGTTCAGCACTTCCACTGCCAGGTCCAGCCAGCAGCAGAAAACAAAGACACGCAAAAAGAAAAACTGGAGGAAAGAGGAGGGAGTGCACTTCAGAAAAGTATGGACAGACTTCAAAACAGTGTTTGTGCAAGTTGTGCACGAAGGTGAGGAGCTGTGAAGAAATTTCCACCTTCTCCCAGTATGGCTTCTAAAACCTCAGGGGGTGTTTGTTTGGTTCTTAGCGGTCTCTGCTCTTAGCCCTGTGTAAACAGGCCTGGGCCTCGTTAGCAGATGGTGTCTGGGTTGTTTTGCTTCCCAGATGTAAAAGTGAACCTATGAAATTAAGGAGGGTTTTTTCCTGCTTCTGATCCCTTGCAGTTAAAAGTATTTCAGGTGTTGCAGGGCACATTGTTTTCAATTGAAATTTTAGTTTTGGAGAAACAGCTATCCACTCAAATGGCAGCATAAGCAAGAAGGGTATGGAAAAGTAAACAGGAGAAGAGTGTAGACATATTTTTCTTACTGATCTCTGGGTACTACTCTATTTTCTGATCCCTTTTTCTGTGTACCGGTTGTTTTGTAAACCTTGTTAGGTTTAGGGAAATTAATCCCTTTTATATAAGTTCAAGAAAAGAAAGATGTTTTTCCCTCCAGAAGTGAAGTAAACCTGTGGTTCTGCCAATTAGTAGCAAATATGTATCACTCTGTATTACTCTTTTGGTGAAAAATAATATTTTTGTTAAAGGACCTGTAGTCTTCTGAGCCTGAATTTCCAATCTAGTGTCCATTTCATCCATGGAGGTCAATAGATGGAGATCAAACCACTTGCGAGGTTTTACCAGAAGAAAATTGGCCATGAGTGAATGGCAATGCAGGCTCGGTACAAGGCTCGTGAGTCACAGGTTCTTGAGACAGCCTCCCGAATCACGCCTGAAGCTTAATTCTGTGTGCATGCATAGAAGGAAGTTCTCACTGTGACTTCATTCATCCTTTTGGCACCCTAACGTTATTCCTGGTGATAAAAGAATAATAGAATGAATAAGCAGCTAAAACACAGGAGAGGAGAATGAATTTATGCTTTGGGGAAGCTAAGAACACACCCTGGTCTCATCAGTTGTGTACGCTGTGCCTGTTCTAATCCCCATCCAGACTTCAATATTAGGGATTAAATAGTCAAACATCTTAAAATGTTCATCCTTCAGAAATTCTAAAGCCTGCTTTTCAGTATGATTTGCATGCATTTACATTTTGGTAAGATAAAGTTTATTTTTTAAAAAAAATAATTTCTGAAGAAAAAAAGGGAGAACTTTTAAATCCCTAATATAGAACTGAGAAAACCTAGCGTATATCTATCTCTGCATTAATATAAAATAAAAAATAGAAAATGGAGAAAAAAATGTCAAGAACCAGAAGGTACATAGTGTTCTTCAGTGGCTGCAGGCCATCTTAGCTTGTGCTTAATTTTATAAGGTACTGAGGACACTTTCTTTGCCTTTTAGCTTGGAAAATGAACCAGTTCTACTGAGCCGCTAGTTTTATTTTATTTAGGCAATAGAGTATTTTTCTTACATTTCCTCCTGCTTTGTTTTTTCAGTGGCAGAAACTTCTTGCAGTTTCCTTTTCTCTCATTTTGTTGAAAAACATGAAAAAAAGTAGTATTTTTAACCATCATGCATGCTGATGGCTGCCTGTTGACATTAGTGAACTTCGGTTAAATTTATATGTCTATATAAATGCAACAGTCAGCTGTTCTGTTCAGTAGCCACGGGCTGCAATGGCTGCAGGAAGCTGAGTAGTGCTTTTCCAGGTCTCCATCAAATTTTATCAAATAAAATTAATGAGTCTTCTTGTCATCACATTTTCCAACAATACCTATTTGTTTATATAATACATCATTTGAATATTAGTGACAGCTGGAGGACAGGGTAAAAAAGGTGGCTTTGGATTTTCTAGCTGGTCAGATGTGGTCAGCTGGTGTAACCAACATTTGCAGGCTTCTTAACCAGGAAAGCAATGTGTTTAGTTCTTCAGAAAGCAGTTTCCTTAAAAGAAGTTGTAAATGGCATGAGACTGGTCAGAGGCTAGACATTTGTTTCACCTTTCAGTAACAAGTCCCTGCATCAGGAGAAAGTCCAAGCATTTTTTTTATTTCTTAAACAGCCATGAATGGAGTGAGAGGCTGGGGATCTGGGACTCACAGATGACCTTTGAGTTTTGGAGCCATCCGGATCTTGATGTGTAGGATTCCAGTTGAACAGATAGAATAACCCAAACAGCACATAGCTGATTAATTAGGATTAATATTGAAAATTATTTGACTGTCTTGCTTAGTGTCTCCAGATCTTTATTTTTTCATTGTGGTCAGTCAACATTGAGAAATTTGTATCTATCATGTAAATGTATCTGGAGGGGCGACGTGATACATGTGAACACTTTACTGCCACCAGCCATACTCCTTACCTATTCAGGATGAGTTTTGGCTTCCTTCGTATTCCCTAGAAAATAATTATTAAACTAGCATCCACGCGTGAGGGTTTTGTTGGTTTTGGAGTGATGAAATTATATATTTTAAACTTTTTGTTACACAATTAGAGACACATGAAATGGAAAAATGTTTCTTGAAGAGCTCTTCCTTCATCTCCTCTAGAAATGAAGGTTTTTCCATATTCTTTTTTTTTCCTCATATTTCCTAGCCTGTTCCCTTGGCATGGTAGAATCAGGGAACTCTACTTCAGCTTCATCATGGATCTGGTAACAACTACTGTTTCCTTTTACACTTCACTGTCTTTGATACAGTTGTTTACTAAAATATGTGGAGATACTTATTTTTTTCCAAGCAGGACATTTTATAGAATTTTAAAAATCTATGTCCCAAAACATACTGGACTAACTGGACTAAACTTGTTGACAGGAGTAAACTCACAATCTCTTGTATAATTTTAGCGAAC
Organism: Aegotheles bennettii; assembly: GCA_013398125.1. NCBI lineage: Eukaryota > Metazoa > Chordata > Aves > Caprimulgiformes > Aegothelidae > Aegotheles > Aegotheles bennettii. Next base: position 111,296 of record VZRW01004796.1, on the reverse strand, counting down.
AGTTAGTTTAGGAGTAGAATAAAATAATGCCATTTATTGTTAATCTGTTCTGATAAATGAAGTTAGAGATGTGCTGACTTGAAATCCCACCCTATGTGCCTCATTTTGTTACGTGTTAGAAGGTAGATACTGTATGAAAAGAGAAAAAACTGAGCAGATCCGCGTTCCAGAGCCGTGTTTGGTGAAGGTATCCTTATCACGTCATGATCCCTTGGGAATGTCCTAAAAGTGAACAAACAAACCACCCCGCGACAGCGCGTCACTGTTTTCCTTGGCACCCTTCTGCGGCGTGCCTTCCTGTGGAGAAATGGGAAGTAAAATGAGAGAATCGTAAAAGTCGGTGTCCAAGCTGATTTAAACCTGCCAGGGATCTGAAGTTTATCCAAAGCAGAAACTTTATTTAAGGGCAAGAAGAAGGGGTACGTGGAGGGGCTGTGGAACGCCTTTAGCCCACGTAAGGACACCTGGCTTGGGGCACCATCGCCCTTGCTGGGGTTTATTTAGGCTCTGTGTTTGTGGGGAAAGCAAGCAAACACCAGGCACGATATGCGATCTCTTAAATAAACGCCGTCTTTGCAGGGCCGAAACCTCGGCGGCTGCCGTTGCTGCCTCTGCCTGTGCCGGCACGGAGCTCGGGGGGCGGCTAAGGGCAGGCAGCAGCTGCCGCAGGCCCCGGCGCTGGGTCCAGGCCTGGGCTTGGGGTGGCCGGGCGGGCCGTGGCGGGGAGCAGCAGGAGGAGGAGGAGGAGGAGGAGGAGGAAGGAATGCTGCAGCCCTGACGTCAGGAGCTGCTCCTGGGAATGTTTTGCATTCCTCTTCCTGGCAGTGGTCAGGTGGCTTCCAGCAAGAAGGAAGGAACAGCCGCTTCCAAAAAGAAAAAAAAAAATAAGAAAAAAACCTAAAATGAAAAGAGAGGGGGAGAGAGGGTGCACAAGGAGGAGAGGAACACTTTATAATAAAAGTATTGTGGGGGAGGCACTTTTATTAAAAGCCAGATTGGGAATTGGAACCAGATGTTCTGCATTCGAAAGCTGCACGCATGTTAAATGCGTTTATTAATGACTGTGATGGCTGAGGTATTTGGCTATCTGCCTCCCTTTAATCTCATTGCTCTGTATTTAAAAACAGTTGAGAAAAACAGATAATTTTTTTGTACCCGACTTCAGGCAGCTTCCTTTATACAAATGTTAATTTGGAAAAAAAAAAAAAAAGAAAAAAGAACCGAGATTTTTTTGGGAGAATAGCCACATGTATGAGAGCAAGAAACAAGCAGGAAAACAGTCAACATTTGTCTTGTTCTTCTGTTAGTTTTAACGTAGGTTTTATGCTGAAAATTGATGTCTTTAAATTCTGTTTCCTTCTTGATTTGTGGTTGTTGGATAATTTGAGTGGTGTAAGTTGGAGAGGTCAGAACATGCAATTACTCTTGTTCGAAAAGTACTTCCTATTCCATTAACTCTTTCTCTTTATTGCCCCTGTCAAAGTGTGTGTTTAAAGCAATACAAGGAGATGCTCAGTCTGAGGTCAGTAATGTAGGAGGAACTGCATTCACCACCGGCAGTACCTGGGCTTCATCTGAGTGCTCGTTATATCTCAGTTTCAAGAGCAGTGTCTCCACCTTAGTGCCTGTACACATCTGGGGGTATCAAGCACTGAGAGCTTCTGTGGGGACTTCTAGTTTGTACCCCTGTGGGGACAGGATACATGACAGCACTATAGCCTGTACAGACACAGGCAGATTTGTGGTGTGCATCCTGCTCTCATTGCAAGGGTCTGTTGTATGGGGGTTGTAAGATTACCTATGTAAAGTAAGGAATGCTGGAGGGAGAGAGGGATCTGTGGTCATGTCTCCCTTCAACTCATAGGCATGGCAATGCCCTAACCCAAGCCATGGGTCTTCATCAACTTGAGAGAGGAAAGCAATTGCCTTCTCTGTACCCCACTGTACCCACTCTGTACCCTCTTTACCTGATGGGACATGGCTCTGGTTTTTAAGAATTCAGACTTCCTTAGGCAGGGGCTGGTGGAGGGGAGCTGCCTCTGGATTTGGGCTGGGAGAGCCCAGGCATAAATTGCACCGTAGAGACTTGCCAACAACCTCATCCAAGGATATTAATCTTACATGTTCCTATGCATCGGCACTGCATGAAATTGTATTTGTCTGCTGACCGAGGAGTTAGCCAAGCTTATTCCCTGGGCAGTGTAATCTGGGGGCTTGGGGGTATGGTGTGTGGGAAGCTGTTGGGAGGGAAGTGTTTGGTAGTTTCGGTGAAGTTTTCTGGAGCTGTGTCCCCAGCTCAGGTGAGGCTCGTGACTGCCTGCCCGTTTCCTGGTACGGGCTGAAGTGGACAGGCGGCTTCCTGCTACAGGGTGGATGCTGTGCTGAGGAATTTCCAGAAATGCTGAGAAGTGCTGACTCACAGTTTACGGCCCGGCTGGACTGAGGGGAGGTTTTCAAGTCCTTGGCTGAAGCCAGCAAAAAATGTTGCTGTAATGTACTGTTTTATTTTTAGCAAGGGGGGGAGGCTGTGTTGCTTAGGATGAAATGCTCACAAGTGGTTTCAAAGTGACAGACACTTTTAATATTTTTTTTCTTTCTATTTTTAGAACTTGGAAAACAGGTTGTTTTGCTAAAATACAGACGCTTCTCTGTTTCCCCAGTAAATGGGTTGTTGTAAAGGAACCTTAAGAAATTCATGCAGGAAGGCTTTTACCACCACTGCAGTTCAAAATGTCCTTCAGGGTAGGAGATGCAAAAGTATTTGAGACCAAAACTCAGTTGGCACCTAGTTGCACTTATCTCTCACTTCTGCTGAGGTGGGACTGCAGCTCCAATTGTTGGAGCTGAAACATAGCCACGTATTTGATTGCTGCTATTACGAGATCATTGTAAAAGCCCGGTGCTTGGGTTTCGTCCTCCCTTGTTTTTAGCAGTCACTTCACACGTAATTGGCTGTGCATTTTCTTTCATTCTTTATTTCTTTCTGAGCAGAATATGCCCTATGCTGTTTTCTGCTAATGTTAGCCAGAAGCTAGAGCGAGGGAGGAGTCATTTTGAGCTGTACCACCTCTCCAAATATAATTTTGGTGATTACATTTTAGGGGCAAAGTTCAATTTATTTTTTTTACATTCAGGATTTTTTTTTTACATATTCTTGTGTGAGCATATTATTTTTCTGTTGAGCAAGCCCTGAGTACTTTGGGATGATCTCCAATGTATGCGCTACCCCATAGAGAAAACTCTTTCACACTTGCTTCTGATTTCTAAAATTTTATATCAGCTATTCTTCATTCACAGCTCTTTACCTCTGCACGTAGAGTTGTTTGGAACCCTTTTTTACATCTTACTAGTGAACTATGTAACAATAAATGATCTGCAGACTGCTTCTTTTGTTCAATATCTTCATCAACGACCTGGATGAGGGTACAGAATGTATCCTCAGCAAGTTTGCTGATGACACTAAACTGGGAGGAGTGGCTGACACACCAGAAGGTTGTGCTGCCATTCAAAGAGACCTTGATAGGCTGGAGAGTTGGGCGGGGAGAAACTTAATGAAATTCAACAAGGGCAAGTGCAGAGTTTTGCATCNTTAGTAGGTCAAGAGAGGTTCTCCTCCCCCTCTATTCTGCCTTGGTGAGGCCACATCTGGAGTATTGTGTCCAGTTCTGGTCCCCACAGTTCAAGAAGGACATGGAACTGCTTGAGAGAGTCCAGCACACTGCCACTAAGATGATGAAGGGAGTGGAACATCTCCCTTATGAGGAAAGGCTGAGGAAGCTGAGTCTCTTTAGCTTGGAGAAGAGGAGACTGAGGGGTGACCTCATCCATGTTTACAAATATGTAAAGGGTGAATGTCAGGACGATGGAGCCAAGCTTTTTTCAGTGATGACCAATGATAGGACAAGGGGCAATGGTTGCAAACTGGAGCATAGGAGGTTCCATGTGAATATAAGGAGAAACTTTTTCACTGTGCGAATGACGGAGCACTGGAACAGGCTGCCCAGGGAGGTTGTGGAGTCTCCTTCACTGGAGACATTCAAAACCCGCCTGGATGCGTTCCTGTGTGATGTACTCTAGGTGACCCTGCTCCGGCAGGGGGGTTGGACTAGATGATCTTTCGAGGTCCCTTCCAACCCCTAGGATTCTGTGAATAGAATATTGATTCTAACCACAGTGCAAATAATTTTTGAACCTGTAGCATAAACCAGCACATTTTACACACAAAAAACCCCCCTCCAGAAACCACACCTCTTAATAGCAACCCTACAGGAATAAGCGATACACAGCTTCCCTGAGTAAGTACATTTCCCTCTTGTAGGTGGATCATGTTTAACTGTTCCCCTCAGTTTTTGCCCTGGGACTGCGTGATGGTATGTGTCCTCATCTGACAACAACAAAGAGAAAAAGTTTACTTCCATGCAGGAAGTACAGGAACGTAGGACAAGGCTGTTTCCATGATGTGCAGCGAGCTCATTTATTAGCTAACCATTGTGAAAAAGTCACAGTCTTAGTTATTTTAATGAAAATACAGTCCTTGCATATGGGCTGCTGATCATTTTTGCAGATACAAATAATTGTAGGCTGCACCTGTATCACAAAATTTCACAATCAAATCCACTTTTACTAATGACTCTAACCTTGCCAGCTACCCATCTCCAAGAGAAAGCTGTTCTCCTACTCATATCTGCCAGTTCCCTCCAAGATTTTATAGCAGCTGCATAATCTCTTTTAAGATTTGCATAGGCATCTTTTCTTTGGTTGTGTCCTGGCACCCACTGCTGTACTGGGAAAAATAATACAGGGCTTACATTATTTCTAGCCACCTGTCAGTAAATTCAGGCCAAGAGTCATGAACTAATAGCCTTGCTTGTGCCCCCTTTAGATAGATGTGTCATCCGACCTGGGTGGACATGCCTCAACTGGATTGCCTGACTCCAGATAACCCCTTCTATAGTCTGCTGCTGCTTGACCCTTTTCTAGTTTGGATGAGGCACAGAATGTTCCTTTTTTGCAAAGATTCTGTTCCCAAACTTTTTTAAAAAAATATTATGCATGAATGTTGTCCAGCTTTCCACAGAACATGTTGGTACGACATGTATCAGTGTAGTAAGAACATCTACTCATTTTACGGTCAGCTTTTTGTAACAGAATCTGCCCTAGTAGAATCCAGGAGTCCTGTCAAGTAATATCATACTTCACAGTCTGGTTTCTGTCTTTAATGCAGACATGCCCTACAAAGAACTTTCTGCTTGTGGCAGTGTAAGCTCGTGCCTTCTCAGATATCTTGATCTCCTCGTGCTACCTGTTTTTGCATAGCTTTCTGATCTCTCCATTATTTGATATGTTTTGGTGCTAGTTGCACTACAGTCTTGGTACCCGTGTGCAATCTTAGTGATTCATGTCTTATATTTCAGTTGTCATACTACTTTTTGTTACTGTGTTATTGTCTTAAATAATTTTTTACTTTTGGTCTTGAGGAATTTTCCACACCCTGCTTGTACCTTCACTTAGGGTCATTATGGCAACCTATTTCTTTGAGATGATAGTGGGTGCCCCAAAAGAGCAGGAAAGCCAAATTAATGGTAAACCTTGAGTAATTAGCTGATTTATAATTATCATAATTTACAAGATAGCATTATCATTTAATTGTCTATTGCTCTGTTTGTCCATAGTAGTCTCTCTTGGTGTTCAGAACAACTCGGTTCAATAACTGCAATGCATGTTACTTTACTGTTTACTGGATAGGGTGGATCATACATTGATTTCTATGTAAAGATGAGATTGCAGTGGTAAAAAAAAATGACATTTTAAAAATTAATAGTCAGAATTTAAGTATGCCAGGTATTGCAATTAAGCCAATCCAATTGTTTTAGTAAAGATTAGAGGAACCCTTAGTGAGAAATTTTAAAGAACACACACAGTAGACACACATATGTGTGTGTCTGGATATATGAATGATAAATTTCAAGAATATAGACTGATACTTTTAAGCAGTTTGAAGCACTCAATAGAAATCTTGCAAGTCAGGTCAAGGATAATAGAAAGGGCTTTTTCAAATACATAGCAAATAAAACTAACACTAGGGGCAATATAGGCCCATTGATGAATGAGGTGGGTGCCCTAGAGACAGAGGATATAAAGAAGGCAGAGGTGCTGAATGCCTTCTTTGCCTCTGTCTTTACTCCTGCAGGCTTTCCCCAGGAGCCCCTGATCCCTAAAGCCCCAGAAGAAGTCAGGATAAAGGAGGAGTTTGCCTTGGTAGATGAGGATTGGGTTAGGGATCAGTTGAGTAATCTGGACATCCATAAATCGATGGGTCCGGATGGAATGCACCCAAGGGTGCTGAGGGAGCTGGCAGAGGTCATTGCTAAGCCACTCTCCATCATCTTTGGTAAGTCATGGGCAACAGGAGAGGTGCCT
>VZRW01004796.1:0-104082 GCA_013398125.1 Aegotheles bennettii | reverse complement strand
CTAAGATGATTAAGGGAATGGAACATCTCCCTTATGAGGAGAGGCTGAGGAAGCTGGGTCTCTTTAGCTTGGGGAAAAGGAGGCTGAGGGGTGACCTCATCCATGTTTACAAATATGTAAAGGGTGAGTGTCAGGATGATGGAGCCAAGCTTTTGTCAGTAATGACTAATGATAGGACAAGGGGCAATGGTTTTAAACTGGAGCATAGGAGGTTCCATGTAAATATCAGGAGAAACTTTTTCACTGTGAGAGTGACAGAGCACTGGAAGAGGCTGCCCAGAGAGGTTGTGGAGTCTCCTTCACTGGAGACATTCAAAACCCGCCTGGATGCGTTCCTGCGTGATGTACTCTAGATGACCCTGCTCTGGCAGGGGGGGTGGACTAGATGATCTTTCGAGGTCCCTTCCAACCCCTTAGATTCTGTGATTCTGTGATTCTGTGAAATCAGTCACATTTTGTTTGAATCAATACATAATCCAGAGAGATTGAGGATAGAAAGATGGAACTGGTGGTTACGAAAGAAATAGCTTGCTACTATTTTGTAAGGGTTTCCAGCTCTCTCAGCCTCATCTCAGCTCCTAATGAGCCTCTTTGGTCACCTTTTAAGTTCTCCCGGTTTTAAGTCTTATTTTTAATTTTCAATCTTTTTCCTTTATCTTCTTTTGATTACCATCATGATTCCATGGTGTAATCAAAATTAGAAGCTGCATCACAAACTATCATTTAAAATTTAAACTAAATCAAGGTTTGCCTCTTCCGAGGTAGGAGCGAGTCCAATGTGATGTCAGTCTGCTTTGGGATTCCCATATGTCTGCAGTGGCCCCAGTAATCAATGTTTCAAAAAATGAATACACCTGCAGCTGTCAAGAACACTTCTGCCAACACTGCTGGTTGTTGGCTGGTAAGGGCTTCATTTATATTCACATCAAGAGCCTTGTGGAGTATGCAGCTTCAGGGCATACCAAAATCTGATCATCCGTGTGCCTGGCACTGCTGGGTACTGTGAATGTCATAGTTTGGTTATTTCCTTCCTGTGCTGTTGATTCCAGAGTCCATTTCAAAATGTCTGCACTGCTGTATAGCTGGGAAAATTTGCTTGTCTTTCTGTGTTCCCAGCCTTCTACAGTAATACCTCTTTCTGAAACAATGAAGCTATCAAAGGATGCAGATGGGATCATGTGTATAGAAGACAAACTTGCCAAAGAACAGGAACGTGGTTTTGACACAGGCATATCTGTACTAGCAAGTAATGTGAGGTGGTAGGAGCAGCTCTATGCAGTAAAAGTTGGTGTGGGAGGTTCAGTCCTGCTATACATATTGATGGGCTGCAGGCTGGTCATGGTGGACTGAATGCCTTTTAGTAGTTGCAGCACATCTCCAGGTTTAGTTTCATCCAGAAGGAATCCATTTTGTGAGTTCAGAAGGCTGCTCCACAATCCAAACCAAAGCACAGGGAAGACTGAGACATTTGCTTCAAAAGCACAGCGCTGATCTGAACTACAGGACTGGTGTGGACACACCCACGGATGACCAGACATCAGACCAATTCGTCTTTCTCAGTTTGGCTTGCTCTGAGAATTCGTGTTGTCATGCAGATGCACAGTCATAAACAGATAAAGCCCAGACAATAAGCTGTCATTTTAACACTAAGAAGAAAAAGAAGAAAAAAAGGATGTTCAGCTTTTAAATACGTGGGTGTTTCTCAGTCTGGTGATGGTGACTGAGTAGCTATTGTAGCAGCTGACAAAGTCCTGGACCTTGTCCTACCACATCTTTTCTCTTCTGGAGTCTTTAGAACTATGCTAACATACTAATATTTTTGCCTTGTACCTGTTACGTATTAACTTGAAAAGAGGTAAGCTTTCATTCCCATGGCTACCCTGGAAATCACTGGCAACTTGTACCATGCCCTATACTTGATGGTAAAGCAAACAGATACTTGGAATGAAAGTGGGGAATTCAGTCATAAACACTAACTTTTTATAGAGGAACAAGTTCAGAGCTTACCACAATGTGGACACCTAGAAGAAACTTGTATTTGTTAGCTAAGGAATGCAAGATGGTGGTCCTTTACCCTGTTAATGTAAATAAAGAATTTCTGATTCTTTGAGGCTTGATTTTGGTGAGGTGATAGGACAGAGGTATCACCTAAAGAGAATAAAGTGCACACCCCTCAGCAATTGCAGACTCTTCATCTTCCCAGCATCCAGCTCTGGTGCCAAGGTTTCCTTCCAGCAGAAGTAAGCAGGCTCGTGGGGACTTTTACCTTGTTCCTTTACAGGGCCAGGTTAGAGTTGGGAAGTGTAAGTAGGACACAGCAACGGGTCAGTCAGACCCAGTCGGGTTTGGGCATGTTTTAGCACACTATTACAGCTTGCTCCTCTGAATAGAAGGTGCAAATAGCCAGCTTGCAAGTAGCAGGTTTTTACAAACATTTGTTGTACACAAGTGAAAAACTGAGCTGTCAGTTTGTACATCAATATATAATTGCTTGGAGACAGGTTTGCAGTAAGCTTAGGTAATGAAAAGTGGGCTGAGAAAACAACTGGTGTGCCATACAAAATGGATCGTTGCTTTATGAATTTTTCCTTTTCCTGTTTTCCTCTTTCCATAGAGAATATGCACTGCGTTAAGGACAGAGATACAGAAAGTCTTGGCAACTTCTAGTGTGCCAAAGACTTTGTTCTGCTCAGTGAGGAGGGGCGCAGTTCCCAAGAAAGATGTCAAATACAGTAATTAATGTTCTTCCTTCATGTGATTGATACCATCTGTATTTAGAAACATCTGAGCTTGCGCTTAAATACAAGTCACGTAGCACTTTTATTGGTATAGTGAAGAACTTGAGTGTTTTTATTCATGATACTTGAGGCTTCGCTCCCAGACATAGTTTAGAAATGCGTGACATTCCTTCTACGTTTCAAAGTGAAAAGTGAGCCAGGGTGAGCAGGAAGGACATTCCGTAGCTCAGTGAACCTTTTAGCAGTTTTTCATTGTGTCATATTTGTTTTTATAGAAGCAACTTCAAACTAGGGCAATATGAGCAGCAAATTAGTTTTTGCCTCATATAAAACATGCTCAGAATCTGCTCATCTGTAAGGGGGTATTCATGGAGTCAATTATTATAAGGATGTACAACTTCCCTCTTTTGACAGCCTTCCCTCAGATTGGTCAAAATATAGTCTCTTCAAAACAAACAATGTTTTTAGTTTTCCTTCCTTCTTAGCTTCCCCTATTTCCCTAACAGTGAAACGCTAGTAACCTCATTTGAAATAATCTCTGTGTTTGTATCCATGTTTCTTACAGCTGGGATATGGCTCCAGTAATTCTGCTATGTAGCAAGTTACTTCCTATCTTAGTCATGTAATATATCTTCTTGTATTTTTATTTCCCTTTGTTTCAGAATATAAACATCAGCAGATATTATCTTGACTAATCCTTTCCCTGCCCTCCATCTCCTCTTTCCCTCTCCCTATTTTGAGGAAGATTAATAAAATGCAAGTTTATTCTTTTTCAACCAAGGACTCCTAGTTTCTCTGAGGAAGAATGTCCCTTTTGTCTTAAACATAGTTGCTTTGGTTTAGTTTAACCTGCATGGAAATAATGGCTATCTGAATTGATACACCTTTTCCATAACCCCTCTGAACTGGTAAGAAAGAGTTAGTGGAACAAAGATTTTGGATGATGACCTTATTTCTTAACAATATAACATTGCAAGTGGACAATTCCATAGTCTAGCAAATACACGTAAAAATTTTTAGGATACTGTAGACCCAATTTTGGGGTCGAGAAAGGAGATGCCAGCTAGCTCAGATAGCTAACTGTGGCAGCACGGGGTCAGTCTTCTCTTCAGGCAAACCTAAATTTAAGACAGTGCATGTAACCTCAGCTCTGCCAAAGCCCTCCTGGGTTCACAGTTTGTCCAGGGACAGAGGAGGATCATATGCTGTGACCTCGTACACTACTGTCATGGTAGTCCGTGTCATACAGCTGGATGTATGCCAGTCATGTGGTCAGAATCTCATCCCCTTCTCTGCTGGCTCTTGACCTGATATGCACTTGAATGTCTTGTAATATAAGGAAGGTGCATAATCAAGAACTATTAGATGAGGAAAACCAGACTGTATTCACAATACTCTTCGCATTCCTGATTTCATTTGGCTTATGCCACAGGCTTCCCATAAAACCTCCAGCAAGTTATCTGTTGTGAACCTTGATTTGGCACTGAAAAAAAGTAAAATAATAGTGTTTCTCAGTTTCACTGGATTATTGATAAATAAAATTAATATTAGTGAAACACTGGCCTGCTGGGTTTGAGAAAAGGCCAGAAACGGGGGGAAATAAATCCCCCGTTTTAGGGAGTTTGGATGAGCTATGTTAGAGGCTGCTGTAGTTCCCAAGAGCAGCAACACATTGAGAGAGACTTAAAGATGCTTCTGGCTACTTTTTTTATGAGATCTGAATCTTGTGCTTCTTCTCTCTAGAGACATGTGCAGACTCATCCTTAGGATGTATTTGTTCATATGGAATGTGAGAATATAGAACACATCAAAATTTATTTACTGCCAACTAGCCAGAGAAATTCGATTTGGTTTTGTGAGGAAAGAGGAGAACTTCAGCTTACACCAAGTAATTTGTCCGTGTTGTAAGCAGCTAAAGAGAGACTAATTAAGGAAAAGGTAGGTGGAACATAAAGAAAATTGGAATTTTGCGTTTATGGCCTGTGTCAAATGGGATACACTTTAAAGCAGAAAATAGTACACTGTGAACTTCGAGACATTTTCATGTATAAATACATGTTTCACTGGCAAATGCTGCATTCATTGTCTTTCTCTATTATATTCTGAGTACGTACCATTAACCTTGTTTTTACAAAAATCTGCAATGTAAAAGCCAAATATTTAAGAGCGCATGCAATAATTCAGAATATTATGGCATGAAATCATCATAACAAACCAAAACTGAATCTTCTCTAACAGGAAAGCCCTTCTTGTGGGAGAATAGCTTTAATAGCCAGGTGTGAAAAGTGAATGAGGGAATAGCCCACCCTTGGTTTTGAGCTAGGTTTCCTGTTAAAGCAGTGGTGGAAAGCTTTCTTCCCGGAGGAGGATGTATGTCATTCTTCTGTGTTTGCCTGAAAAAGCTGAATCCACTCATTGTGTCTGTATTTTGGCCTCTTTCCCACTGTGAAAGTACAGAGCAAATGCCTGCCTGCTACTCCCCGTGAGCTCGATATCCTCATTAAAGATCAGGGAAAAGCAAGGGGAAAACCCAAAGAGGTGAGTGAGTTCATTTACATGCCATGCCAGGGCCAGCACATGGTTCAACATGTGACACAGTAGTGAACCTTTTTGGTGAACTTGTTAAAGCCATTCAGAGGCATTTTGAACTGCAGAGATCCAAGATCTTATTCACAAGCAAGAGTAAAAGTGCTTTATAGCTTTATTGCATGACATAAGTAATATGTTTTGCATTTAGTGAAACAGAGAGCTGTGACAGTTTGTTTGTTGTTTTATTCCTGTTCTTGATATTACTATTAATGCTTCAAGTATTTGATACTTGTTATTTCTGTTTTAAAGATCTGTGTTCCTGGGAGTCTTACAGTCTAGCTGATGACTTAGCTAGGTGGAAAGGGAGAAGCACCTAAAATGAGCTATGTTGATGTTCATTTTTTGTTGTGACATCTGCTTGGACACGTTTTTTTGCCTTAGAAACTGGATTCTTTTATGGTGCCGTTTAACTCTTTTCCAGAGAAAAGACCCCTGGCTACTGCCCTGAGGTGGAGCATGTGCTCTTGCTATTTTGCCTGTGCTGTCTCCAGCACATATCAAGCCCTTCTGGGAGCAGTTTCCATTCGCCAGCTCTGCACCAGTGTTTTCCTGGGTTGGGAAACTGAATTAGCTCACAGACAAGTGGGGAGCAGGTCTGGGCCCTCCCTCTCTCCCCTTTTTTATCGTTAACCAGCCCTTCAATACTCTTAGATGAATCATCTAGCCTTATGCTTTTGTCTGCCCTAAGAAGTTTTTTCTGGATGCAGAAAACTGTAACCTGTTACAACTAGGTTACATGTAAGTGGAGTAGGAACCTCTTAACCTGGGTTAACATCAACCAAGCCAAAAAAGAAGGCCTTGTAAAATGTTGTTTAGTCGTATAGCAGACTTGCACTTATGAAGACTGTAGCTTGTAGTACACCCTGTTTAAGAATAAATTGCATTGGAATAATAAGCATACTAATATAACTATGTCTGTATAGTGAAATACAATGTTGGTAACTGAACTGGTAAAGGCAAAGAAGGACAAGTTCATGTTGACAAATAAGAGGTTGAAAAGCCCTGAACTAGGGCCCCTATACAAGTACTCTGAGCCTCCATATAGATATAGCACTGGTTCATGCACTCAGATCTTAGAAGGTCCATAGTGGGTTTGAGTGACTTATGGAGAAAGAGGTTAGTTTTGCTTGGGCTGAGGGAAAATGGAGCTGAGAGGAGAAAACCAACAGTGTGATACACAGTGAGAAAAATTTTCCACACACAAGTTTGGTAAAGTGAGGTAGTTCCTATTCCTAACTTTTCTGTCCTCATCATTTTTTATGTTCAAGGATACCTTCGGGGGACATACATCACTAAAATGGTTGTTTCTGGGTAAACAACCTTCCTAGTTTCCTGAACAAATATTAAATTCCAAGTCTTACATGGCTGCACATAATTATTGTACTGTCTGGTCTACCCTACTCTCAGGTTGTTCTTTATGTTTCTGGTGGTTCTCTGTATACATGGTTAATTTTCAGTAGCAATTCTTTACTAATTTGGAGTATGTATAAGAGGAGTGGAAGAGTGAAAATTCAAAGTAAATTAAGTCTGTTCTCTTCTTCACATGTTTTTAGTTACTTTGAATGCTAATCAATTTTATGCATGCTTTAAGAAACTGCGTCTCTTGAGACTTTTCAAAGAGCTGTGGGGCTTCTCTCTGCTTGGAATCAACTGAAAATATGAGACATGTTTATTATGATCTCAGTTGGTCCTCAAAGGTCAGAGCACTAGTTTAATTTGTGACTCAGCACACTAGTAACTAGAGTCTAGGTAACTTACAGGAGACTGTAAATAATTTTCACCACCATTTGTTAATTTAGAAGCAGTGTGTTTCTTTTGCACAAAAAAAAAATGCTTGTTTTCTGACAAAGTGTTAAAATTTCAGTGAACAAATTGTAAATTTCTACACTTTGTAACAACTAAGCAAAGAAGAAAAGAATTCAATCACTGCTTGTTTTTCTTTGTGGCCATATACTTTTAAATAAGTGATTTAGGAGGTGTATTTCAACAGGCGGATTTTGTTTCTGGTTGTTGGAAAGCTGAATTTTAATCTTGTGTTTGGGAAACTGTATCTGAGTTTAAGTAGAAATGAAAGCATGTCGCAAAGATCAAGACTTAAAGTTTAATCACAAAACGGTAAAATATAGTTAAAGAGTCTGCGTAGGCTGATCACAGAATCTTGGAATTTTTGTTTGTTTGATGGTTACCACTAAAGCAAAACATCATCACATTTCTGGGAATCTTGCGTGATCAAGGATTATAACACTGAGATCATGTTTATATTCATTTTTCACTTAAATTTTTAAAAGCGAATACTTATCTGTTATATGATTAAAGCTCCTGTTTCCTGCTACTAACCAAGCACATGCTTCGCCATTTTTGCTCTTGCTGGATTTTTCACTATTGCCATTAAAGGAGCTCCCTTCCATAAAACCTTTGTTTTGAACAAAGAAGTTCAAAGCTGGTGGCTGGATGACAGTGAAATGAAGAAATAGCTTTAAACCATTGCAATCGACCCAATTCCGAGTAAAGATAAACCTTTCTGATTTACAAAGCGTTGCTTCTTAGCTTGGTCTGCTCTCTCAGGAGTTTTGTCTGAAAAAATAAAATATGAAATATATCCTCAGGTTGATTTTAAGTAGAAGAGCTCAGAAACGACACTTGTCAAAGCTCACCTTGGCTGTGCATGGTTTTGGCCTGGGCAAATAAGCTTTCTGCTGAGGGGGAAAAGAAGAAACTGAAATCTTACCAGCTTTAGCAAGCCCTAATATGGGGCTACTATGTGCCAACCTCGGCAGCATTGAGGGTGCTTGCTCAGAGAGAGGTGGGGGTTTGCCCAGTCCTGATGCTTCTGGCTGATTGTTTTGGGAAGCCAGGCTCTTGATTTCCAGACCAGAAATCCCTCTTGCGACATGGCGCTTTCCTATCCTCCCTTGAAAATTTGAGCTCTGCAATAGTGGCGTGCAGTTTTGCTTGTGAGGTGTGCAACTCCATGGTTTGTTCCTTCACTTCAAAGGCAGCTTGAGAAAAATCTGTCCTTGTATCTTTACTTCAGGGCTCAAAGTGTCTTTACATTCAGTAAGTCCTTCTGCGAAGAAGCTGTTGGAAGGGTTTGTGTAATGAACTGTCAATAGCCCAAACTGAAGCATTTGTGATATGAAGCTGCTTGAATGATTTCACTGCACTGTCTTTTTTTTCCTTGTACTATTGAGGGAGGGATTTTTTTTTTCTCTGACCCAAATGTTTTGGAGTTTTTTCATCATTTATTGAACACTTGTCCCGAAAAGTTCAGGAAACACTACTAGAGGTGTAAGAGCAATTCAGTGATATGTGTGTGCTCTCAGACCTTTTTATTTTCAAAAAAGGGCATTTTTTTAATCCAACTTTTTGTAGGCATCTCACTGCTTGATACTGGAGCTTGAGGGAACATTATCATGAGTAGATGTGTTAAACCTTTGAGTGAAAGCTTAGCAGTATAAATTACCTGTGTGGGGTAATTATTACTCTATGTGGGATAATTACCTTAATAGAAATATATGTAGTCACTATATATGGACTTAATGACAACAATGTAAGTTTTACTATTGCAACTTCAAATATAAACCAGCAGTGTTTGTCCTGCATCCTTCATTCCCCTGTTTCCACTGGAGCTGACTGATTGATTGCCCTTTGTCTACCCTCAATCCTTGATTTGAGGAGCAGTTTGAAGCTTGCTTTGTTTTCCTTGCAACTTCTTCCTTGGGCTGCCCTATGCCTTTGTGCTTTATTTACTGCCAACTTGTTTGATTAGATTAAGGAAGGATTAAGGGATCCAGTACCCTTAACAAAAGGCAACCCATAGTTTATAAATGTGTAAACATAATGTAATTACTTCTTAATTCCTTGTGTTAAATAAAAAAGGAGATTTTTCAGCAGATAAACTGGCAGTTTTTTTGAAATCAAATGAAGGCAATTTGCTGACTCAAAGATATGTATGCCAAAGATGAGTATCCCTCACAAAACTCAGGTTTTAGTTGATATGAAGAATTGCAGCTACTTTGACCACTTTGTGATCCAGATAATACACCTTGACACTCCACACTAATTTCTAACCATATCTGACTTTCCATAATGAAAGGAGGTTTTGTCTCCGCTTGGACAATTTAGGATTTACCATTAATTGGTAGTTCAGCTCTATACACTAGCAGTGGCAAGGGATATAGTAAGGAGAGCATTCAGTTTTTATTAAAAAAAAATCATGTTTAAAAGCTACAGCACCCGTTTTGCTTCTGTCTCTACCTTAGCAGAGCTACACTAGTGGTAATTCTGGGTAAAAGACTCTCATAAAAGCTTAGCAAAAAAAATAAAATAACCAAAAAAGGTAACTTCCTGCCCGTAGGCTCAGTTGGCCTCCTTGCATTTGGGTTTTTTTGGTTTCACAAACTTAAGTGAAAAACTCTTTAAAACAAAGAGCAAATGAGATTCTGTTAGACATGGAGGTAACATGCTGGGTGCATCTATGTGCACTCTATTCTCTAGGTGATTTAAAGGAGAGTCTCTGATGAGCAAAACCATTTCTGTGCAAGTCCTGTCAGTTTCAATTTTATAATATTTTACTCTTTGAAACTTAGCATCTTGATTTCTTGATTTCTGGTAAGTGGTTTTTCCTGCCTGTCACGGGGGAGAGGAGCCGAGAAGCATTTCTCTGGACAGCACCATCCCCTAACTCTTGTAATGTGTTAGCAGTAGGACATTTCGCCTACTTTATTCTTTTGTGGTTTGGCATATGTTACTTTTCTTTTTTTCCCCGGCTTTGTTGTCTATACTCCATATTATGATTTGGACTGTTTATTTTTATTATACCTCGCAGGTCTGTAACTAGCTAATTCTGAGCTGGCTACCTGCAAGCAGCTGTCTGTGATGATTAGAGCAAAGGCTTTGCTTACATGTCTCTGCCAGGCTGGTGTCAAAACTCTGGTATCAGAAATGAAACCAGTTCTGTGGCAAGGGTTTCTGTTGTCTTTGGGTTTTTTTGCTTTTTGCTTTTTAACCAAGTACCCTGAACATGATCTGCTAAGAGGCCATCGAGCTCTTGTCATGATCGCTCACATTTTACCATAGAATAAATGTCTACATATTCCCTGTCAGCCACAGGTCACTTGGAAGAAATTGCTGAAAGGTACGGAGCACTGCCTTGGGTGTAATGACGAGCTTCCTTATAACGAGCTCTATTTTAAAGAAGAGCGAGTGTAAATCCTTGCAGTAAGAAGACTGAAATTAGCTCTGGATAAGTTGTAAATTACTTACACTGACGTGAGATTAGGCAAAACAGTTTGAGAAAAGAGTTTAGATTGCAGTTTCAGTGGTTGTGCTGCCTTACTTCTTTCACTTTTGCTAACTTGGGATCGAGACCGTTTGGCACTTCAGTTTTGACAGAAACTAAATTAAATTAGAAGAACAATGATGGAAGCAGCTGTCACAGGCACGGGCAGTTCATAGCTGTCTACAACTGCAAAGGCACAAGTTGCAATTAGCGTAAGTGTTGAAGAGCATGTTTCCTTTGAAAGTTGCTTTTTGAATGTATTCATTGGTGTGAGAGTTTTTAAGGCAGTAAAGAGGTAGAGGATGGTATGGTAGAGGATTTTTCTGGGAGACAGACGCTCTGACACCCGAGACTAAGGCCCATGGTACATCCTTGCCTCAGCAGTTCCAGCCTCCTCCAACTGTCCCCTCTTGTTCCTTCCTGCTCCTGCAGTATGGCACGCTTTGCTTCTGCCAGTGTAACATTGGCAGGGCTCTGCCGCTACCTGGATCTTACCAAGGAGACTGCTCCAGCTATAAGGTTTTCTTTTTTTCCTTTCTGTTTTTGAAGGCAGGGGTTTTCGTTTACTTTGTTTTTCAAGTTGAATGAGTTCTCAATCTGGTTTGCAGCACAACCTGCAGATGTGTCAGCCTAAATGAGGGGCAGGGGGCAGACCACAGGGTGAGGATATTGTAAAGCCAGAGCTTCCTTTTCTGTGTTGCTTTAGACAAGCTACTGTCCTCTCTACCTTCATTTCTTATTTCATGAGATAAAGAGAGAAATACTTTAGTTAAAGCAGGGGTTATGAGACAGGGGTTATGAGTTTATTAAAACTGTTGTGTGGGCTTTTAAATTTTTGTGCAATACTCTAAAATCTTCAAGGAAAAGATACTATTAAAGAGCTAGGTATTGCTTTCAGCTCGCCTACAGAATCACAGATTCACACAGAGTCACAGAATCACTTGAGTCGGAAGGGACCTTAAAGGTCATCTAGTCCACCCCCCCTGCCATGGGCAGGGATATCCCCCACTAGATCAGGTTGTTCAGGGCCCCATCTAACCTGGCCTTGAACGTTTCCAGGGATGGGAAATCCACCACCTCTCTGGACAACCTGTTCCAGTCTTTCACCACCCTCATGGTGAAAAACTTCTTCCTTATATCCAACTTAGATCTCCCCTCCTTCAGTTTAAAATCATTACCCCTCGTCCTATCACAACAGGCTCTGCTAAAAAGCCTGTCCCCATCTTTCTTGTAGGCCCCCTTTAGGTATTGAAAGGTGACAATGAGGTCACCTCGGAGCCTTCTTTTCTCCAGGCTGATCTCTCTCAGCCTTTCCTCGTAGGACAGGTGTTCCAGGCCTCTGATCCTTTTTGTGGCCCTTCTCTGGACACATTCCAACAGGTCCGTGTCCTTCCTGTGCTGAGGGCTCTGGAGCTGGACGCAGTACTCCAGGAGGGGTCTTGCCAGAGCAGAGTAGAGGGGCAGAATCACCTCCCTTGATCTGCTGTTCTCCCTCTACCACCTGCATCTTCAGATGTTGATGCAGTTAAAAGTGTTAATTTTACAAAATGCCTTGTTCAGTAGAGGAGACATCCTGCAGTCTCACAAAGCTATCCCTGCTGGGTTTCCAGTTGTCTCGCCACTAGCTCATTCTTGTCCTGAGGACTGAAGCTACGTGCTTAGAAAAATGTTCAATTTGTTCAGCAAATCCATCTGTTTAGCAGAGGTTCAGAGAAGTCACCGATGTTCTGCTTTCTGTTGTGGACTTACACTAAGCATGATTGCCCCTTAAAATCTGTAGGACTAGCTTAAAACAACCTCTTGTTCCCTGACTTTCTGTGATATACCAGCTATGGTGGAGCAGTAACACTGGTGAGAAAAAAATGGAATTGTTTCATAGCATGAGATACAAGTTTTTAGAGTTAAATTGTCCTTTGCCTTCTTAAAATGTTGTTGCAAAGTGAATGACTGCAATGCAAGGGTATTGTGTTTTGGAAATACACTCCTGAGCTGCACTGCAGCACTTTTTATTACAGTGAGTTGAGTGAAAGTGTCGAAATTAGTAAGTGTTTTCAGTCCTAAATGTGAAAGTCCTTATTTCAGTTTAGCTTTACCTCAATTTCCTTATGCACTTTCTTTGTCTGATAGAGGCCAATACACCCACATACGTCTACAAACAATCAACAAAGCGATGAACTGACAAAGGCGTTTCTCTTGAAGGCTGGGAAGGGAAGGATTGATATAACCAAGACATGCCGATACTAACAGGCTCTTGGGGCCTGTTACATGGGTAATTCGTGAAACTAGACACTTTGTGCTTAACATTTGACAACTAGTGTCTCTAGTGTGCATTTCAGTAGACTTTTGTTGAAAATAGGCATTTTAAATTTGTGTGGTTGGTTTCAACAGGAAGGAAGTTGGCAGAGTCTCTGGGCAGTTGAGACTCTGGCCGTGTGCATAATACGTAGCAGAGGTAATAGTTTGATAAAGGTGGAGTTAAAATTCTCTGGGTCCTTAAATATTAAAGTATGACTTATGTTATACTCACGGTAACTTTCCCTTTGATGTATCCAGCTGAAGACTTTGACCTAAACCCATCTTTGTGACTTTTCTCCTTGCTAAGTTGAGTGGGCTCAAGAGTGAACACTGCCAAGAGTGCAGGCAGGCTGTGGGAAAAGCGTTGTGGTTTGGTTTGTGCCTGCATGTCTTTCATAACATTTATTTCTGTGAAAGCTGCAATTTCAAAAATAAGGTTGCCTGAACAAATACTGCCAATTGCTTTTCTTCTTTGTTGTGTTGAATGGCACAAACCTAAATAATTCCCCCTCAGGTTCAAGAATCAGCCACCCTTGTGCCAGACAGTCAGAGAATCTGGAGCCAACCCTAGGTAAAACAGGCAGCTGTTATTTTCTTCATGACTTTAAGTTTCAGTCATACAAATATAGTAGGAAAAAAAATGAAGAGAAGTTGCAGGAACAGTCATAATGCAAATCCTGAACTTCTGATTTTTGTCAGACAAGAAAGTAAAGAAATCTCTAGTTCATAGAATTCGGTGGCATTCTTGAAAGCAGACAAGGAAAGACCTTGCTCTAGGTAACTAAATGAGGGCAAAACTGTAATAAACCAAACACTCTTCTATTTGCCATCAGCTGGCATGGAACTTATCGATGTTAAAAATTTGGGTTTCTTTTTTGCATTGGAGCAGCTAACCTCTGATGCAATCTCTCTGTTTGACTTCCTTTGGTTGTAAAAAATGGCAGCGCAGTGGTGGAACCTGGGGCTGAATTAAGGCAAAGCACCCTTACCTGTATTGTGTATAGCTATACTAGTATAAAAATCCCTAGAGAAAGTTATTCCTCAAAGACTCAGATTTTATGGCAGTTTATTAATTATATTCTGTAAAGTAGTAATTTCATGGCTGATTTATATTTTGTTTATAAAGGAAAAATAAATTATTTTGATTTTGTTTCTTAGGCACCAAGTAACTCAAACCTAAATCTTGCCAGCATAACTGATTAACCTTGTAATAGCATCTTTGAGATATTAATGTACGCACTACCTTATCTTGTGCTTTATCTGACCTTTATCTGTTGATTTTAATATCCTTTGTGGTTGCTAGTGACGTGTTTTTGTTATAGACAGTGAGGGATTTTGGCTCCTGTTTATTTCTCTGGTTTATTCCCATTCACTCTGTTCTGTCCTCTCAAAGAAACAACTGCATTAAGCAGAAAAAAACAAGATGATAAATCATAGCCCAGAAGCACGGTAGGAGTCATGTCTGCTTGACGTGTTCAGAAAGCATGCTGCGAGCTGCATGTACAGTTACCACTCTCGTGTGGATTGACAGTGGAAAATGCTGACAAATTAATTGCTCATCCTGAACAAATGCAGAAGAATCTTTTTTACCCCTTTCCAGCATGACTTACGTATAGTATTGATATAGGATAAAGTTATGCCATTGCAGATGCTTGCAGCATCGTATCCTCTTGGCTGGCTTGAGTGCTTGTGATTCATATCACTAAACTAGTAGAAAACTAATCAGATAATTAGAAAAAAAAAGATGAGAAGGGGTGTGAGTTTTTGTTTTTCTGCTGCATTAAGTTGGCTCATCAGGATCAAGCATATTCTGGAGTAGCAGAGAGGCAAAAGGCAGAAAGGAGGTGAGGCGACGGGTTTCAGCTGCAGCGAATCTGCCTTGTGGCATGGATCGTGTGGTATATTGCTCACCGCTGCCTGCTCTGCAGATGGCAGGCACCCGCTCACACTGCCGTCTTGCTGGAGATCATCGCCTCATGCCAGCAGATAGTGGAGGTGAACGTGCAAGAGCCCCTCCTGTACATCGTTGTGAAGTCTGAGAGCTGAGTGGAAACTCATGATCTAACGCAGTCCATGTAACCTGGCTGGCTTTGCACTGGAAGGGTCAGAGCTCTGCAATAGGGATGGTCAAGTCCTGGTGGTTACCAAGGTGAGGGGCAGGTATCCTGTTCAGCCACTGCAGCTGGGTCTAGAAGGGAATGAACTGGTTACAGCATACCATATGCTCCTGGATGTATTACAGTTCTTGCCTGTATGGCCATGGCTATAACCTCACTGTATCTGCTGCGCTGTTCACTTCTTCAGAGTCACTTGTGCTTTTTCTGTGCAGGGCTGTGCTGAGCACCAGTGTTACTTCCGTTTGTGCAACCATTTGTCAGTTCAGCTCCCACAGCTTGGAGATACGTAGGAGAACACAAAGTGCAATTCTTTTGCATGACACCATGCTAGTTTCTCAGTGAGTGTTTGCCCTGGTGTGTGACATCTGATTTGACTTTCAGGGACATGAAAAAACCTGTGTCATTTCTCTGTGAGTGAATAAGTTCAATTTTTGTGCAATTCTACTACAATATTCTCATGATTGAAAAGTAAAAGAAAGCAGAAACAGGAGTGAAGATCTCTTAGCTGTATCTTTCTATCCACAAAAGGTGGATGAGAAGACCTCCCTCTTCCCAGCATCAAGGAGACAGTTCCAGAATATATCCCTCTTGGGCAGGAGGTACATTTAATTACAGGAGGCAAGAAGCAGTTTGTAGTAAGGTTTCATTATGATTTTTCACAACCCAATGAAGCCCCCTGTGATACGATGATGGAGCTTGCAATGCTGAGAGCAGCTGGTGCTGTGAGATCCTCTGCAGAATTTGCCTCTGCAGACCTCACCCTCTGCTGCTTTGGCAAGGAGATTGCAGGGTTACAGATTTCCTCTGCACCATGCTGGCCCTGCCTGAGCAGCATGGCAGGCAGTGTACAACTCAAGGCACCTGTGGTATGGCTGTGCAAGTGTGGGCCCCTAATCCTGTAAGAAACAAGGAGAAGGAAATCAGATTTTCTGGAGCGTAACTCCTCTCCTCTGAAGGACATCAAATGAACCTCATTTGGAAGTTGTTAATTTCTGCTCATCGACTTTAAAGAGAGGCTAGGGGATGGTTTCGTAAGGTCAGATAGAAAAATCCCAGCCTAAAATGTCTGATAAATGTTTTAGGCTTGAAACGTCTCCAGCTATTTGCTGATATCTTAGTGTCTAATGTAAGACTTTACATTTCCCTACACAGTGTGTCGTTCTACCCATCCATCTGACATAGTATATTTTAAAGGTTTAATTTTATGAGTGCACTGTAGCTGAAGTGAGTAAAAAACATTCTTACCATACACCTAGTGTATATGCTGTATTTCATTGTAGATACACAAATAAATTACTATTTTTATAAGCAACCATATTCTTTCTTGGCTCAAATTACTTGGATGAGCAAGACTTCTATGGTTGTGTTTGGTAAGACTGATGCTTTGTTTATATTGCCTCTTTCTGTTTACAGATGCACCCAGATTTAAGGTATTATAGCTATAAAGAAAGGGCTAACTGTAATCAAAAAAACCCGATAGGACAACTGTCATCTTGTACGGTTGACATGCAGTAGATATGCTTCAGATCACTTTATCATATGAATGTGAAAAGTGAGACTTCTATTAGCAAATTCTCTTTAGCACCCAGCCTGAAGAGTTGGCAAACTATAGAATAAACTTGTTAATGTAAGTGTTTTTTGTTTGGATGCAATGATTATAATTTGTTCTCTGGAAGAATTACATTCATGTTCCATCCTGCTCTTAGCAGAGCTCGTGGCAGTTGCAATTTGTCAAAATTTGCCTTCTTTATGAACTTTGGTTTTGCTGACAAATTAAATTCAAAATTAAAAAAAGAAATTGAGTTTACACTCTTTTGCTGCCAGGATCCTTCCCCAAAGATGGTTAGCCTAAGCATAAAGTTCTCAGGAGAGACTCATCCTCTTCTTTTATAGGAGGTGTTTTAATGAGCCACCTGAAGGCAGAGAATAAGCAAAATTACTTCCTTTTTCTCCATCAGGATTATCACTTAGGGCAAGTGTTTTCAAACAAACATTAGAAGTCTCTTGTTATGTTTACAGTTTGGGAGGAGGGCATTCGCAGGTACTGTTTTTCCTATGTGTAACTTTTATATCCAGTTTCTGTGAAAAGCATAGATATTTCTATGGCATAAAACAAATGTGTATGTATATGCCACTAGATAGAATGGCTTTTATCAAGTAATGTGTGCCCTGTAGCAATCTTAATCTGACAGCAAGGAGCACTGAAAATAAAACTAACTTGGGCAAGGTAAATAGGTGAGGTTAAGGGACATAGCAAGGGAATTTATTTATTTTATTTATCTACTTTACTTATTGTAAATTATACTGATTTAAATGGCAATAATTATCTGAAAAAACTGTTTGAAGACTGTGCTGACCTCTGGAATATTTTTTGTATTGAGCGTGAGATACCATGGCTATGCGTACCTGTGGTCCTTGACCCACAGGGCTCCATCTGACCTGTGCTTCCCGTACACAGGTTCTCTGTGCATGTGTCAGGATAGAGCTGAAGTGTGTCCTTTGACTGAGAAACCAGGCAGTGCTCATAGGTCTCTGTGTCGACAGCCCTTTTGTCATCCAAGGGTGACTTGCTGTTCTGTTCTTTCTGGAAGTGCCATCTCTTTCCCTGGCTCAGAGGGGAAGTGTGAAGATTTCAGCACTTGGGGGATCCCAAATGGGACCATGAGCCCTCAGCCACAGAGTGTGGTTTTGTGACTGTTGCCTGTTCTGCTGACAATCATAACTCTGCCTTTGAGATCCGTCACCACGGTGTGATGTTTGCTTGTTGTTGGAATACCGAGAGACATCAAAACAGCTGGCAAGAATCTTTCTGGGAAGAAAGAAACAAGCAAGAACAAAACAAAAAAAGAAGGCAGCACTCAATACAAAGTCTGTGTTTAGATGGATATTTTTTTTTTAGATCTTCTCACCTGAAGTGTTCTCTGTGTGTCTGAGCCTGTTATGGTAAATATTATTACCCTTTCAGAAAGTGCAGCTCACTTGGTACAGCCTGAGCCTAGGTATGATGGAAGCATGGTAAAGGCTCAGAGGAGACGACACAAGTGAGCACAGTGTCCAAGTGTTCGCTTAAAATTTTACCAGCCATTCATTCTGCTGTGTGAACTACAAATTTTCAATAGTCTTTTGCTATGTTTTCTGATCTAGCATAGCCCTTTTTCCTGTCTATGCCTACTCAAAAAGCTACAACTATTTTTGCCCTTCATGTGGACTTCGTTACCATTAGAATGTTACTAAAATGCAACAGTGATCTCTATGTGACTATATTATTTAAACAGAAGTAAGCCAGCCTGGCACAGAACCATGTATTTTGTAGTGGACTAAATTTACCACATTTAAATTTTTTTTGGTTGGCTACTAGGAGTGTTTTTTGGTGGTTTAAGAATGTGGAAAAGGTAGCTTGGAAAAGTCTGTACAAGTGGCTCCTAAGCTGTCACAGCTGTGTTTAGTGTGTGTGTCCTTAAGCCAGATACCCTCTGACAGCATGGAAGAGAAACTCCCTGGGTGACTTCAGGAGGCTTTCTAAACTAACATGTCTTCTGCTGATCAGACATAACCAGACCTTCAGGGTGCCCTGTAAAGGCCACCTACCTTCTGAAGTGAAAGGGGGAGGGTTTGGGTTAGGAGGGTTTATGTTTACAGAGACCTATTGTGTGTGATACATATTTTGGTGCTCTCTATTGGGCAGACACTCTTAGGTTTAGTAGGGCCCTGAATTTTTTCAACCCCCTTTTTTTTTTTTTATCTTTAACCTTTACAGAGTAGAATTAAATTAAAATGGCAGTCCCAGAACAAATGTAGAATAAAATAAGGTGAAAAGGTGAAATCTCCTTTTCATGTGAAAAACTCAAGCCTTTCATGTGTTCTGTGATGGGTTTATAATATTAGGGATTCGTATACTCACATACGTAGCCACGCAAACAGATTTATTACTGTCATTATGCAAACGGTTGTGGTCATGGTCTGTGGCAGCAGGAGTTATTACACGGAATGCTGTCATGACAGGATGAGCTTGAGACATACTAGAAATGCACATAATGCTCAACTGCTTTTCACAACCTGCTTTTCTGTTAGGCTGTGCCTTTATTAGCATGGAGGCAAATCGTGGTGGGTATGCTGAACAGACCAGCCCTATCAGATGAGATAGCAGTTCTGCCTATCTGGGTACCCTATCTCCAGGAGTGCACATTGGTGACAGAATAGAAGCACTGGGCAAACACAGACGGATTCTTCCCTGGATTAACCTGCCAGCCTTCAGCAAACTTTAGTTCAAGGACTTTCAAGACCATAGGTTGCATTTCTGCACTTGGCAACATTTCTTTTAAAATGCACTTTAGAAGGCAAGTTTTTATGGGAAGGACAGTAAGTTAGATTCATTCTAAAATGAGTGCTCCTGTAGTTGAATCAGGCTTTGAAAGGAGATTCTGTAATGCTGTTTGGCTCTGTATAGCTGGTTGCCCAAACCATACCTGAATAGTTTTTTATAGTATTTTCAGCCCACATGTACTTGTAACCACAATGTAAAAACCAGATACGAATGTTTTGGCAGATACTTAAATATGGTAGTAGTGTAGGAATTTGAAGGACAACAATGATAAAGAAGAAATGGAAAGACAAGTGATCTAGACTTAAGGTTCTCTAAAGAAAAAACTAATATTCTCTTCCCAGATTTAGGGCACCAGTGTTTTAGCTGTGTATGCCAGTATCACTGGTGTAAGGCTGTGGAAGGCGAGCCTCCTGTGTGTGCCGTGCACCTTCTCAGCAGTTATCCAGAGGGACTGCTAACAGTGTTAGCCGAAGGCCAAGGGATCTGACCCTTTCCTCTGCTACAGCAGTGCTGTTCTCTGGCGGGTGTCCCAGGGGCGCTGGAAAGCTACACAGTCTGCACAGTCTCTCTGACTCTTGACCAGAGACAGTCAGGGTCACAGACGTGAATATTATCTTTGTGGTGCTTCGAGCAAGCAAAGAGATAATATTTTTTTGAAAGGAATGTTGCATGCAGTCAGTTGAATGTAGAAATGCCATATCAGATCTTTCAAGAGCTGTTCCCTCGAGGGGATGTTGCGCCAGCTCACCCGCCCCACGGGGCAGGGGCAGGCAGGGAAGGGAAAGGAGCACACACATAATGTGCATGCACTTTTGTGGTTACATGCACGCACATGCTAGAGTCACGGAATGGCCCCTTTTCCTTTGATGAGTCCCTTGTGTCTTCCCTCTGATGCTAGCTAAGCCAGGGAGCTCCTTTTTTTTCCTGTATCATAGTCCGGGAATCACGCCCTGGACATTCTTCAGCTGAGCACATTTACATACAGGAAATCAGCCCAAAGACTCCTCTTCGAACGGTATTTGTACAAGGCAGTTTTGCACTGGTTTCAGGTATGCTTCTTCTTTTGTTTGTTTTTGTAAGCAACTGATAAAGAGAACAATACAGAGCACTAATAACTTTGCTTTAAAAACAGGTGTATAAATATGTGTTAAAATACAATATCCTAAATATATTTATTTGCACAACTTAAAGCAAGAATATGCTAATATTATTACTTTTACATATGTTTTCTCCACAGTCTGTTTAGTGATACAGATGAACAAAAGAATCATTTTTATTTAGGTCCTTCTTGAATTGCACAAGAATATGAGCGTGAAGCTCTCTCCTGCCTTGCAGAGTGCCAGTCCCAGGAGGAGCCGTGCGGGAAGGGCCCAGTAGGGTGGCTGCAGACCAGAGTGTGCTCCTTGGAAAAGGAGATGAAGAGAAGCCAACCCTTGGCCTGGCTGAACAAGAAGGGGACACTCTTTTAAATAAAAAATAAAATAAATAAATAACCAAGCAGGGAGGGTCTTGCCACCAAAGTGGTGGGAACAATGAAGAATTTTGGCTTACGTAGGGATGAATATCAGCTGGCACAAGCATATTTCTGTTGGAGTTAGAAGATGGTTTCTTACCAATGAGTCCCAGTTGAAGTTGGAGTAGTCAGGAGGAAAATCAAGTAGTTTTTCTGGAGCCTGATCATTTTGTAAGAGGTTTTTTTTTCTCCTGGTTTTGCCTGTGATAGCATGTGACTGGACTCAAAAACAGGGTCTGGTTTGATACTGTGTGCATAGAGTTTACACTACATAAACTCTATGTAGCTTTAGCCCAGCATATTATACAGTGATACTGTATTTGCTATTATTTTAGTGAAGGTACATATAGATTAAAAAGTACAGAAAAGAAAAACAAAATGCATGGTGATTCCTTTATAAGAAGTCAGTCAGCAGTCCTTCTTCAGGCTCTTATTTCTCAGGTTTTCAAATTTGGCTGTAAAATCCTTGCTTCTGAAACTCGACATGCAGCTTCCAGGCCTGAGAATAGGGATGCCATCCTTTGTTAAACAATATGGGATATATTTAAGCCCCTGATTAGCTTAGGCCCGTTTGCTTGGTAAATGTGTGTGTAGAGGGGTTGTTTCACCCTTTATTGTATAACCATTTCTCTTTAATGGCTTGTTTCACTATTCTTCTTGGAATGTCATTCTCACTTTAAACTTCAGGATTTTTTGCTGTGCCAGGGCTGAGAGTTCCATGATGGCACACCTTCTCCCTTCCGTCTCTCTCTGGTTTTCTCCAAAATCTGCATGTTATCACAGGTATTTTCCCACAACTTCAAAAGCTTTGTTTCTGCCGTTTTCGGCAGGGGAGGACTGGATGCGATAGTGAGAGATACCCATTCTCCAAAATGCTCCTTTTCCTTGGAAGTGTGTTGCTTCTGCAGAGCTATTTAGCTGAAGTGGGTTGTCCAAGAACTGGCCCTTCATACGTGACTGTAGGTCACAACCTCATTACTGCCAGGACTCTTCCCAGCTTTTGAAGGTCATTGATGACCCCCTGGTTTGGTGGGTGTGTTTGTATCAGGCTTGCAGGAGTTTTACTGTGTTTATGATAGTGCTTCAAGAAATGAATCAGGTTGCAATTGTGTTTTCTTAGGTCCTCTAGGAAAATACAGATCTTGTTCCCAAAAAGTAGTTCACAGGTTTTATTTCTATAATGATTTGTCTGGTATTTTCTCCTTTCAACTTATAATTAGTTTAAAGGAGCTGTATTCTTATGACTGTGCAACAAAGAGAATTGTGATAGGTAAACTTGCCTTATTGGGTTGGTAGATGTTGAAGTACTGTAAAGAAACATAGAAGCAGATCTGTGTGCATTTTTTTTAAATAGTAGGGGCTTTTGTCTTTCCACTCTTCCATCTGAAGCAGAAAAGACTGTTTCCTTCTAGAAATAAATATTCTTTGAAATGGAGAAGTAAACCTAGAACAAGCAGAA
The DNA here is from genome assembly GCA_013398125.1 of Aegotheles bennettii. Taxonomy (NCBI): domain Eukaryota; kingdom Metazoa; phylum Chordata; class Aves; order Caprimulgiformes; family Aegothelidae; genus Aegotheles; species Aegotheles bennettii. The sequence goes on along the minus strand of VZRW01004796.1, from coordinate 81,766 downwards.
GCCTCTGAAGGCTAATAGGATCACAAAAAACCAATCCAGGAGTTCATTTATCTCATTGCATTATTGAGTCTGCGCTGCCGAGTCATCAGCCCTCTTACGTGAGTCCAAAAAAGAAGCTCGGGCATGTAAGAATAGTGTGATACAGTGTGAAAATTCTCTCAGATGTGTTGTGGTGGTTGTCATTGCAGCTGCTCAGTGAAATAAAACAACCCAAAAGTTAAGCAATGACCTAGAGACCACCAGTATAAGATTTCAATATTAGAATTAGAAGGTTTTGCTTTTTCGGTACAGTTGTATTTTTAAAGTAATGCGGGAGTATTTAGATTGCTCTTGATTTAAAAAAGAAAAGACAATATTAGTTAAATTTAAATCTCAGAGGGTTTTTCCTTGTTTTGACTGTGAGAGAGCAATGCCATAGTGGTTTAATGGAGAAGATATGTACTATTACTCTATTGAGGGATGTTTTCCATCCTGAAAAGAAGAAAGGTATTTTGTTTATCACAGAAGAGCAGTGACAGGCTGAGCTGCTAGGCTTCCCTGGCACAGAAAGTTTCACTCTGGCTGTTTCTACACCAGGACGTTTCAGTTAAAAAGTTCCCACCCTGGCCGCTAGCATTGCTGTCTTTTCACTGATGACTGTGGTGTGTGGATTACTGTAGGTAGGACTTTGCCTAAAACAGATTTCTGTGGTCCCTGGCTTATCCACACCACATTTACCTTTGTCACATCTTTTTTTCAACTTGGTAGAGCTGAAGTGGACCACAGTGCAGGAGGTAAACTTCATCTACAACCTGCCTAATGACCCGTGGGGCTCTGTGCGCTTGGGGTACAGCCACTTCCCTTTGCCTGGCACTGTGCATTGAGACCTCCAGGCTGCTGCCCACCTTCTTGCTGAAGCAGACTTTGACGAGCTCAGAGGGAGTCTGCTGCTTTGCTGTTGCATTCTGTGGCACTGAGCAAGCTCTCACCTTTTGTGTTCATCTTTGTGTTACCAAAGAACCTGAAACTACTGCTACTTCCAGCTACTCCCCCTGTACTAATGTGCTGATAACACTGGATTTGTCTGTATAAGAAGTGACCTCACCAGGCCATACCAGAATTTGGTCTTGCTCTGTGTCCTGGCCAAGAAACAGTAGGAAATGCTCAGAGATGAGTACCAAAACAAGAGAGGAGTACAAGAACAAGTCTGATGGGAAGTTTTTGGCTGTTTTGTAGTTGTGGTGGGTTGGTTGGTTTTTTTTAATATTAGGTTTAATAATAAAATACTAAAATGAAACCAAGCATATGCATATATTGAGCTGTCCTAATGAATATGAGAGTTTGCTCAGGGATAGGTATTTGTTCTTGCTACTGTGCATGTGAAAACACTTGTCAGAATGTATGCGAGCATGGACTCATAAAGAGTCCTTGCCAATAGCAAATGCCAAACCTCTATGGGAGAGAAGGCTAGTGTTCTTAACAATCTCTACAAAAGGTTGAATGTGTTTTAAAATGGAATTTATTTGTTAAAGTTTCTCTGAAAGTCCTCCAAACTTGAACCAGCCAACCAAGTACCTTGACTCTCCATACCTTGGTCAGAAACTCTGAACTCAAGTTCTTCACCCTAACACATGGCCCTCAGCTGCTTGGGTGGATATTGCAGAGCTCTTCTGGCCTGAGAAGCAGCTTCACCTGATACCTCATGAATGGTGATGCTGTGTAACAGTGGCAGAGTGGCCGCACTCCTTACCTTTTCACCACAGGCAGAGGAGTTGTTGGTATAACCTCCTACTTCAAATCTCCATTGTGTCATGGTGCCTAGGAAGAAAATAAAGAATTGGACACCTTCTGTACGGCAGAATGCTATGCAGGTTTCCTTCCTCTTCAGTGGCATACTGTGGTCCTCACAATCCTATGGACAGGGCAACATGTTCATTCTCTTACAGAGTTCTCTAGAACTATGGAGGAAGGATTTGACCTCTCTTACTAGGGAATTGTAGGTAAATGCAAAGCACACACATAAAATGATGGACTCAGGATTGGAAGTATACAGGAGCGTGTTTTTAGTGTTCTGATTACTTCATTAATATGTCAGCTTAGTTTTCATCTAATGATCAGAAAAATATATAGACTTACTAGAAATGGAGTCAGAAACGTCATGATGTCACTATAAATTCATGGTTGGAATTTCAGTTCCCAGAATCAAAAATATGTAGCAGAAGTGGAAAATATCAGAGAAGAGTGACAAGGAGCGGTATGGAGCAGCTTCCCTATGAGAAATTACTAAGGTGAATAGGGCTCTTCACCTTGAAAAAGCAGTGGCTGGGAGAGGATGTGATAAAGGTCTGTATTAGGAAGTGAATCGAGAACGATGGTTGTTCACTGCCTCTTAAAAGTAAGAAGTGGGGGGCAGCAATATAACCGCTAGGTGACAGATCAAAACAAATAAAAGGAAGTGGTTTCTCACATGCGTGTAATTAGACTGTAGGGCACTGTGGCTGCTGCAAGAGGTTGTGGATGCTGTAGATGTACAAATGGTCAAAAAGCAGGCACATAAGTTCCTGGAAGAAAAGTCTGCCAAGAACTGTTAACTATAAAGACACCGCTTCTGCCTTAGGAAGTCCCTAGGCTGAAAGTTTTTAGAAGTTATTAAAGTGTTCTGGAGAACTTTCACTAGATGCTTTTTTTTGTTTATAGTCTTCCTCAAACATCTGTCATTTGCTGCTGTAAGAGAGGGCCTCAGATTTCACCCCAGTACAGCTATTTTTGTTATTTCTAACATTTACCACGAGTTTTAGTATGATGTTACCTTGCAGTTCGCATGTTTCCTGTTGTTTTGCCTTTCAGAATCCCTTTGATATATCCCTGGACCTTCTGGTGGTTCCAGCCATCCTCCCTCAGCCACCTCAAACTCTGCGTGCAGTTTAGCACTGGGAGCAGAGAGAAGAAGTCATCTGAGTAATGAGCTCGTGGCTAGTCAGACACAAGTTGATATATGGGGTAAACACACAGATTGGAATTCTTTCATAACATCTTGATTATGAAAAGATAACCACGATATTTATATCTACCCAGTTACTTGTAACACCCTCATACTGCGTGTAGGAGAGTGTTTTTGTTTTGTTTTTAAAGCAACTTTCTTTTTTAATGATTTCTTGCATGCAGGTTTTTTACCAGCAGAACTTAAAATCTTTTAAAAATTGCTTTGTGCCCAGCTTATGCACTAGGTAGTAAAAAAGTCCCAGTATCACAGTTGAAGTAGATTTTTAGCAAATTCTCTCAAAAGTATTCACCCAATGAGCTCAAGAGATTGTTTTCGTGCTAGTTTGTGCCTAGGTGCAGCCTGTGAGTGGAATTTTATGTTCGGTAGTGCCGAAGGTTAAGCTTTGCCATGATAAATTGTGGTCTAGAATGCTAGAAATTTCAGGTGCTTACTTCACCGTCAAACCAAGTGGCTGGAGAGCTTTGAGAAACTTCCCTACTTTCCAGTCTTGGTAGTGCCTGGTATTACAATAATTTCCTGGAGGTGGATGAGTTTTGCTTTGATATCCATCTGTGCTTTCCTACATCAGAGGACCTGTACATCCTCTTCAGTTAGCACACGATGCACCTCCCTGCAGAGGTGAGAGCACTGGGTGTGTGATACAATAGTGCACGATGGTAACCACAAGCTTTTTATAGCAGAGCTCTTCTTAAATGTGAAAATTTCCATACAACTTTTTTTTCCATGCTACAGGGTGTCACATTTCAAAAGGCAGTACTACGGCAAGCCAGTGGTTAGTTTGTATGATTACTCTGAAATTAGTAAAGTGATATAGTGATAAAAATGTTGGCTTTGTGTACCGTAATTTCTTGCTGGAGTGATTTCTTAGGTTTACAAGCAATTTTGTTGAAAAGTACAATATTACTTTGCAGAAAGAACTTATGCTACAACAGAGAAGATTTTTTGTGTTGTTTTACTAATTTACTTAGAGTTTGCTTTTCACTTAAGGTTGAGTGGCAAATGGTAACAGATTAGGTCATAACAATATATGCGTTTAGTAGCTATGTATTCTTTTCTCTGTGTGTTGTATTCATGGAATGAGTCTTCAAACAAAATATTTTTCCAAAAGGGAAACAAAACAAATGTCTAGCTGTGCACTAATAGAATGCATTGGATTCTAGAAGCAGGTATTTTAGACATAGCTTGAGTAGCTTTTTATTGTTGTATCTGTTCCAGAGCTGCTATTCTGAGGGGCTGAAGCTACGTTTCTTTGGAAACCTGACACAGTTAATACAACTCTGGACATTTGTCTAGATGGTTAATACTATTTCTTCATGGAGAAAAGAGTATAATCAACCTCGAGAACTTGTCCCACAATAATCTGCTTCTTTGAATAAGATAATTTCAAGGAAAGAGATACCAACTGATTTTTCCTTTTTGTCTTTGACAAAGAAGAAGGGAAGAAACTTTGCATTATGAAAGTGTGAGCTTGCAAACACAGTATTCATACAAGATTGTTCAAGCATTAGTAAATGATGCTGATGGAGGCTCACATGCAAAGTGGTGAGATTACTCACTCATGGGTGAAAATTCTGTGTTTGGGCAATCTCTAGGCATGGCAGAAGGTAGATCAGTTCCAAATGGCTTTTTGATTTGTGCTGTGTATTGGGAAGATAGTTATTGTCCTTGGGTGGGTATGGGCAGAGTTATGTCTGGACTTGGAAACTAATTTAGAAAAAAAAAATACTATAATTATTGTGGTGCTCAGGCATTTCTTGGACACATTACAATTTTTCACAGGTAAAACACTGCAAATGACACTCAACTCCAGTTGAGAGGCAGCATGGACTTCCTTCATATTGGACAAAATAAGCAATTCCTAGGAAGTTAGGGATGGGCCCTGTATAGTGTTCCTATGGGGAATGATTCCTCGTGCTTCTGGGCAGCAGAGTAAGGCTCTGAATGCTCTGACCATGCATGTACTACTGCTGTTCCACTTGGTGGGCTTGGTTAAACCTTCTTTATGCAGAAATCATTGTTCTGGGACTTGAAATTAGCCTGTTTCATAATTACAGTGCATGTTGTAGATTGTTGAAAAGTTGAGAGTGTTCAGTTAAGGCCATGTACTCTTCAAAAAAGTGCTCTAGGCGTTTTACACTTTGTAAAAGAAAAGGGGAAAAAAGCCCAATAAAATACCAGGGAGAGCAAATGAAAAAATATGTTCTCTAATTTAAAATGATCCAGAGTCATCTCGAGTTCATGAACCAGCACTGCCGTTTGATGTCAGCAGAACTGAGCGGAAGCGTGTGGTTTGTGAGCTAGCTGCTGCCATAGAGTCACAGCTTCTCGCTGGCTGAGCCTGTGGAAGGGCTGTGCGGGGCAGACCGCAGTGCAAACCTGCCGACTATTCAGCAGCAGGATTAGACCCTGACTCAAGTTGAAACTTCAGCTGCTTTATACCATGCTGTGCTGAAAGTTTGTGCAGTGTTTTGTATCTTGGATGGTGATAGACCACGATTAATGGAGAAGAAGGCAAGGACATCTCTTGCTTCTACTCATCATAGGAGGGAGGAAGAGTAAAAGCAAGCTACGTGCTTTGAGAGAGAAGCAAGCTGCTGCTGGAAAAGAAAAAAGAATAACATCATTGCCTCATGTTCCTTTAGCATGTGACCAGTTACGGCAATTGCTGATGGTCTGCATACCAGGAAAAAAATGCCCTGTAGTACAAAAAGTTCACAGTCTCTACTTCAGGTCATTACAAACGACCTTTCCTCTAAAGATAGTTAGTAAGGAAGTCATCTACTAATCCAACATTTAAATATACTTTGCTGAGCAAGAACAAAATCAGAGACTACAAGAGAGGGTTTGGTTTTTTTAAGTCCGTAGTGAACTTTATTTTCTTTCCATTGTCTCTGTGTGATTTGCTGAATGAGTTGATGTCTCTCATTTCTTGAAAATAAGCTTTGAAGTATAATGAAGCAGATAGAAAAGAAGAAATTTAAGAGGGGTCACAGAAGACTTGAAATGCCCATCTAACACTTTATCTGTTAAGAGGATGCTACAGAGTACTCTATCCTAAGGGCTACTTCTGGCTGTAGAGAATCTGCAGCTGGGACAGATAGAGACAGTTGGGGTGATCAGTTGTGGTGGGGCAACACATGCAGCTCCCAGTTGCTTGGGAAAGTGATTTTTTTGTTTCCCTGCTGTTCCAGCTTGATAAGCTTTCTTTGCCTTTGTCTGCATCTTTCAAGCAGACAAAAAGAATGAAGGGGTGTGTATGTGTTTCTAACATGGTTGTCTTTGGTGCAAAGAGAAGGGTATGAGCAATACACAGTGGCAATGCAGTTTTCTGCCGTGATGGTGATCAAAACTCCTATCCTGCAGAGCTTGTTTGAGCTGGGCAGTACTAGGAAGAATTTCTGGAAAAGGATAGAGTTTTCATTCAATTAATTTGTATTATATTAATAATTCTAGTCTTCATATTGAAGAATTTATATATGTAAACTTGGGAATAATATATAATGTCTTTATTAGATAACATATAAAGAATATAAATTATTTTACATATTTTATATTTTATATATATGTATATATACATATAAAATATTTCAATTTAGTCATCCCTGTACACAAAATTGTGAGCTTATTACAGACTTTTTTCTTATTTCTTTAATTTCAATTGGTTATTATTTCTATTTATGGTGGTCCTTTTCATTTCCTATTGGGAGGAATCTGTGCATTTAGAAATAAGGAAGACTTAAGTAGGCTGCTGTGATTATTCCTCTGACCTAGCTGAAGAGGTGCTGCTAAGTCTGTGGAACACCTGTGCAGATCTAAAATAAGTGATTCTTTAAGGAAAGTGTTTTTAGTGAACTAATTTTAGGTAGGAAATGGGGGGTTCTCCTGAAAGTGTATGTATGTCCCTTTTTTGCTTTGTGGAAATGCTGAATATCTGTTAATCTATGCATTACCCATGTAAAGATATGATGAAAATTGGGCTCTTGGTGGTTATAAAAGTGCTCGAGGCATGGAATGCATAAGCATAGCAAAACCATGGTACACGTAATTTGGGTATCAGCAAAACCTACCTGCCTTAAAAAAAAAGAAAAAGCTGATCACATATCTGCACAGGAAAATAAAAATAAACCCATAAACCTCAGAGTTCCTGCAAATGATTTGCTACTAACGTCAGTATTTTTGTAGAGAATGAGATGATTTAGATCAAGCAAACATTCTTCTGACATTAGCGACGTAGCAGTCTCGTGTTCAGAGAGATTTCCTGTTTACTTTGGGTTTCAACACAGACGTCTCAAGAAAGTAGGTGCTAAAATTTTCATTCCACATCTGCATATAGAGACAGCCCAAACTGTTCCTAGTCGTGTAGCAAATCTGTAGCCTCTGTCAGATCTGTTCTTCAGAAAAAAGGGGTTAGTGACACTTTAAAAATCTCCCAAGATCAGAGGTGTCTTGGTTTGCTGACCAAGCTAATTCCTCAGTTTTAAATCCTGTAATGCAGAGAATTATCAGGCAATGTCAATTTGGCAGCCTTGAGAGCCACTGTCATGCTCTTCCTAACTGGGACCTTTGTTAGCGAATTCACCCAGAGTCAAGGGACTGAGTGTCCCTTAGGGATGAACTCCTGCTCACTTAGATCTGAAGAGTTCACAGACTGCAGTAAGGCATCATGGTGAAGTTCAGTTTTATGCTGTGACTTTTCACAGATTTTCTATTTCAATCATAACTTCCATGAGTGTTCACAGATAGAAGCAATACATCTTTCTTATAATTTGTGTGTATGATTCATAGTTTATAGTTGCAAGCTTAGTTTTGCATGTATGCTTTTTTCTCTAAAAGGCAGAGGTCATCTTCCTGTTGCATTATTTTGCTAATTATAAAAAACTGGGGGTTATATTTAATAAGTTGCTGCAACTCTTCCTATTCTTTTGAAACTATATATGCATTAATTTCCATTTAGCTATATTCATTCTCTGCAGAGAATGAAGGAATCTGTTACAAAACAGACCATGGTCAAGATCTTGTGTGGGCTGAGATATCAGAAAGAAGTATTATGGATTGAGATCAGTAATAAGTATTTTTGGGTGGGGTTTGTTTCGGTTTTGTTTGGTTTTTTAACTCTGTGTGGTTGCATTTTAAGAAATAATGGCATAGATGTGAAAACTTGCTTCATCTCCATAATGTGACTGTTGAGCAGTCTGAAGACTGAAGTCCTGAGGTTACTTCTGAACTTGGGTCAACTCAGCTTTGCTGCCAAGGCAGGAGGCCTTGTTTTACTCCCAAGTGATACAAATCTAATAGTAGAAAAACACAGCCTGCAATAAAGTCACTAAGTGAATTTTGTTTCTGTTTTGATGATCTCTAGAAAATGAGATTACTGGTTGTTTTTGTTAGCTGACTTCATTAGATTTGTATCTTGTTAGCATAAAAAGCATATTTCTAAATGTACATTTGTGATACTAGCATGTGAAAAAATCCCAACAATGATACATGCTTTAGCATTAAATTATTGTGCATTTAGAGATTCTGCAACCATTACCTTAATGTGTTAGGTGAGAAATTGCTGCATGTGAGCTGTTTGGGAATTTACATTATCACTAGAAACCAAATATGTGTCTTGGAGAGCACATTTATGATGGCAGCAAACACACAGGCAAAATAATATGTAGTATATCAGAGGAAAAGTGTAAGGTTTTGCTTTTAGAAAAGAGGACAAAGAGTGGAAGGAGCAGCTCGCTGCTGGCTGCAATGAGAATGAATTTGGGCTGGTGGGAAGCACTCACCGGAGAGGGATGTCCTGGTCTGCATGAGGTTGCGTCCAGCAGAGCCAGCACTCTGAATTATCACACATCAGGATTAATATTCTTTTGTTCATGGCTTTTACCCCAGTTACTGTATACAGGGGTTCCTGGTGCTCTTGGTTCTGTGCTGACAACGCGGAGACACCAAGTAGCGCTTGTGTGAAGTGGATGGGGTTGACAGGGCTCGTCAGCTCAGCTGGCTTCCAGGCGTAAGTTGTCCTGGATGCAGCGGAGCTCCACTGGCCCAGGACTGTGCCTGAGCTAATAGGGCTCATCTGACCAGAAGGTGTCTATGAGGTGGTTTATTTGCAATTTGGATTACACATCTGTGGGTGGTTTCGTGGTAGTGATAGAAAAAAAGGGAGAGAAATGCAGCACAACACACTTTCAAAAATATTTTTTTGTCGGTATTTTGTCTTGTAATGGATTTGATGCCACTTAAATTATTTTTTTCCAGGCAAAAACTGCTTCTGAAAAATGAAGATGTTCCTGTTATCATGAATACATACTTTAGTCAGAAGGTGCTACTCAGTGAACATTCAGAATCAAGAGAGAAAACAAATGGTCTTACAAAGATGCTTATTAGGAAGAATATTATATCTTTGGCACAGACCTTCAGACTAGATGACCTCAATGATGAGTCATGCCAGGAATCTTCAGGTAATCAGGTAAGGTCCATTTGGTTCCCAGTTTAGCACTTGGTAAGAAGTTGGTGAGCAGATGTTTGAAAACCATAACAAAACCAAAAATTCTAAATTACTGACCTGTTCAGTTTCCCCTTTCATTTAGCCAAGGCTGAATAACACGCAGTGTTTATTTTAATAATATTTTCTTAGCAGAGGCTTTTGGCCCATCCAGATGCTGAACTGCTGTGAGGTTACTTTGCTCAAGTCTCACTACTGTGCTAAATAGTAATTCTAGCCTGATTTTTCATTGATTTTTCTCTTATTATTCTTAGCTGAATAGCTAAGCTTTATTTGAAAGAAAATCTATTTTCTGCTAACTCACTAAAGATAATATTTTAAATAAACGTTCCCTTTTCCCACTCCTATTTCTTAACTCAATTTCTAATCAATCCTATCCTTTCTTTAAAGCATCAGTTGGTAACCACCTCCCCCTCCCTTTGCCCACCCCATCAATTTGTTTTCTTTCCTATTTTGACCTTGTTTATATTAAAATGACTACTGACTGCATGTCTCTAGCTGTGGCTGTACAAGCTGGGGTATTTTAAGGGATCTGGCTTTCTGATAGACTGGGCCAGCACTTTCTGAAAGTCTGGGCCAGCACTTTCTGAAAGTAAGGCTCTTGTAAAGGCTTTATATTAGCCAACCAAAATCACTCTTAGTACTTAATATTTGAGAACTTTAGCCCTTCAAGTTTAATGAACATTGAGGGTCAGTTTTGTATTTGCTTTATGTATGATTCCCATTATAGGCCTGAGAATAAAAGAGTTACGTAAATCAAATCCTAATCACCTTTCTTGCTTCAGCTCTACCTTGTAAAAAGCTTCTATTGTGGTATTCGAAAACCAGAATAATTTACTTGTTCCCCTTATGGTTCCTAACAAGCAAAACCACTTCATTTAAAACTCAGTAGACAAGTTTTATTGCAACCACTTTGTAGACAAGGGGTAGTGTTGCACCACAACAAATACTGAAAATTCTCCTCTACTGGTGGATAATAATTATGGTATAGTCTGTAATACTCTGAAAACCTTTTTTTGGCACACAGCTTTTTATAAAAACAGATTTAATTGTGAAAATATAAATTTGCCTCATTCTGGGAAGCAGCCTATATCTATAGACCATGTTAGTCCATATTTGCAATTTTTACTAAAGGAGATTTATTGTAAAATTAAAGTTAATGAAATTACTCATTTAGATTAAGGCAAAATGTAGCATAATTTTATTAATAAAATTTATTTTGAAAGTTTGGAAGATTTTAATAATAAAATATGTTTTGGGAGTAGGGAAAGAATAAATTAAGGTTTGTACTTCTAAAGTTTTATACTTTTCATTAATCATCTAATTCTTTTACATTGAAACATTCTACATTGAAATGTGTAAGTCTGAGGGCTAACTTACAGTTCTGTAAAGCTGGACACCTGTTCATTTTCAACTTAATCTGAAAGCCCAGAAGTATTCAATATGGATTTTACCCCTTTTTTAGAAGAGGAAGAAAAAAGGAAGGAAAGAACATCAAAGAAGTAAAAATGAAACTCAGTTCAAGGGGAAGAGTCATAAATACTAAGATAAACTCTGTTTCCCTGCTGGTATCACCCTCATCTCTCATGGGTTGAGTTAGCTCAGGAAGCGCTAGTTAAATACAGGAGAGTACTGTGTGCTCATCTCTCCTGAGTGTTCATTAAAAATCCACAATAAATACTGGCTATTAGTCCGTAAGTTAGCTTAGGTGCAGTAAGTATTTTGAAACTGATGTTGCACTTCTTGCAGTGATTTTTCATGCTGAAGTTTTACTCCTTAGCACAACCTTGTTTCAAGGTTCTGCAAAATGCTTCTATTAATGGGTTTTCCTTCACCAGGTTGCTTGTGCTCCACAAATCCATAACAACCGTGATTTGAAAGAGCATCCCTTAGCGTGGAGTGCTGTTAATGATTCTCTGCTTGAAATGGTGGAAAGCCAGGGAGCAGTGGGATGGAGAGAAGTGCAGGTACGAGTCGTTATCCAAAGGGCGTACTGTTTGCCTGCAAAAGAAGGTTACAGAAGCCACATTCAAGGAAACAAGCCTCTTTGTGTAACACCTGTCACAAGTTCAGATCCACCAAATGTTAGGTGAGTAATAAAATGCATGGGAATTTTCCTGTTGGGGCTGTGATATGTGAGAAACCGAAGAGGGTGGAGTTCGGAAATGTCATTCTTAGTTGTCAGCTCGCAGGGAATAAGCAAGTACACTCAGCAAGGTGCAGGGCTATTGGTGGAAGTGGTGTAAGTTTTTAATAGGTATAGTGTGGCACAGAAGTAGTCCTGCCCAGAGGAGAATATATATACCTGTATCAACAGAATATATCAGCAGATGACAGAAGGATTGAAAATGAATTAATGGAAAGTTAATTTAAAAACAGTGATGATCATCAACTTCTTATACCGTTCCTTAAGTTTCACAGAATAACTGTTACTTCCCATTTACCTATTTCAGTTTCCAGTATGCTCTGCTAGTAAGTTATGCTCATAAAGTGGTCTTTTGAAACAAAAGAGAAATACATAGTGAGATGGAGAAATGAAAGGCTTTTCTAAAATGAGGACAGATGCCATTAGAGAAACATAGGTCTACACACGCAAACTTCCATTGTGAAACCACTGGAAAAAGCTCCTGTTGACTTCTGGAAATCTGGAGGTCACAGCAGTTTAGCTCCTCTGCAGTAAAAAGTGATCTGATGTCAAAACATTAACACAGATACAGAAATCTTATATGCAAAACTCAAGGAGCCTACAGCTTTAGACCAGTGGTTTTAGCCTCTTTTTTTTCAGTCTTTGCATCCTAACACTGATCTGTTTTAGGTGTAGGGTATCAAGAATGGGACCTCATTTTCTTAAGTACAAATGATATACCAGACACAGTTTTTCCTTCTTACCAGTACTGAACTGTTGAATTCTTTCCTTCTCCTTTTGTGATCCTCAAAGCTTGAGACCAGACTGATTTCAAAGTCTTTCTCAGCAACTCTGGGTCTGAGATCACTGTATCTATTATGGAATTTTCTTCCTTTGATTTTGCACTAACTTTGTGGTTCATACTAGCTTAAAATTTTAAAAGGTAGGACACATTCTATTTTGTTTTCAGTCAGGAAGCTTATTAAAGTGAGTTACAGTGACAGAGCTTAGATAAAGCTTCTGAGTTCAGCCTTTCTGGATGTTAGGAGATCTATATTCCTGCAGAGTTTAGGACCTGAATGGAGACGTGTAATTAGTTTAAAAGGTCCCATTGAGAACTCTCCAGATGTAATTTGCAATAAGCTTTGAAAGGATTTTTCAAAGGTTTGAAAACTCTGACATCCTCTAAGCCACCCTGCTGGTGGTAGTAGCATGCTCTCAGGTCCTTCTTCCTGAGCTTTTGAAGTACTGGAATTCTCCCACTTCTTGCTACCTTGTAAGCCACAAGATAATTTACAGCACTTATTGATCAATAAAATTCCACAAGGAGGAATTTAGGAAGATTGCTCTTTCCTAAAAGGCAAGCTTGGTCACCACTCGCAGGAAAGTAATTATCAACAGCCTTGTCCCCAGTATTCTTTAAAAGCTCCTTTACATCTAATAGTTACAGTGACCTTAACTTGCATTATTTTTTAAAAAGTAATATGTATAAAGTAATAGGTGTTTTGTGAAGTCATCCTTTGTATTTAATTAATTCTTGCTATAATATATATATTTTTAAAAGTGAGAGCGAAAGTACTTTACCAGTGCCACACCAAAATGTGATTTAGAGGACAATATTCCTCTGTGTAGATTTTCTTCAAGGGCTACAGTTGATCAAAAATCAGGGCAGCTGACTGTCTAGTATTCAAGCTGGTTTTTAACAACATCAATTCTAGCAGAGTTCAAATTATAATACTGTCTCCATGTTTCCTTTACAACTTCTAACCAAAAGTATACTTCACTTGCAATCACACAGTTTGAGGTAGTTAACCTGCCTGAGCCCATACCCTTCACAGGAATGGGTGGAAGAAAACAAATCTCAGATTTACTTCTTATATAAAACTTGAAACAGAAATAAAATTAAAAATGAGTGTCCGGTGCTTCTTAGTACATGCTGTAGCTGGGTATTCTCACATGCAGTTGTTAAAGTGGCCTCTTGGAAGTTCCTCAAATTTTATAGATGTCCCAGCTCAGAAAAGAGCTTGGTTGTTCTCGTTCGCAGCTATCAGGATTGTCTTTTGGATCTTGAAGAGAAAAATCAACCTACTTTCTCTTTTGCAAAGAAGAGAATGCACACTTGATTTAAAGACTGAGGAATGGAAAACACCTCCTACTGCTTTATCAACTGCTATTTCCATGGCTGATAAGCATCCACATGAGACTTTTCTCCTCTATCAAAAATGTCTGTGTCTGTCACCTGATAGTGAGCAAGAGGGTCCAACGCCCTCTGGCAGTCCTTTGAACCAACTGATGGCTCATTCTTTTGTGATTAAAAAACCCTCTTTTTTTCTTTGTAAACTTCTTTTTGTAAAGTAAAACTGCCATGAAAGCAACGTTTGTATTTTGTGAGGCAAGATGAGCTAGATAATTGTTTCATAAACAGAAGTTCCTAATTAGATATCGAGGTAGATAGTTAATTGATTTGTATTTTAGACAGACTGTTTTATTTTATATCTTCTTTCGTAGCACTCTACAATGTTGCTGCCACAGGGAAACAAAAAACACAGTAAGATGAAAAGAGGCATGAAATTAAATGTGGAACAGGGGAAGAGATGCATCAAGGCATGTTCAAGGCATCCAGTTTCTAGAAAGAGACTGGCAAATTGTGGGAGAAACCTCTATTTACATTTTAAGGAAGTGGATTCATTTAATTGGTTAAGACTTAACACGGGTAAGGCATAGAAATTACTGTAATGCTTATATGCGTCTAGCTTTTATTGTTCATAACTACACATATAGAGAATATGGCCTCTTACTGATAGACAAATGGATACGTCTGATGGGTTTAACTCTGTTTAGCTGTAGTATCTAAAGCATTTCTGAGGGCACTGAGAAATCATCACAGAGACTGAGAAGTTCTTGGGCTTTGGTCATACAGAAATTGGTCCCACGTTCCCCACATTATTGTAAAATCATTTTTCTCCCCTCCCACCCCCCTGTAATTAACTGCTCTTGCAAATGGACTTTTAATGCTGAAGGAGTTTCATGGGGAAAAAAAAAAAGAAGAAAATATGACTTGTCGTGACTGTCTGCCCATTTCCAGCATTCCTGGCATACTTTTCCCCTCTGATGAGAGAGATACTTTTGCTAATGACACAGCACATGTTTGTCTAAACCCGATTATTTTGACTCTTTTTGAAAAAGGCCTGGCTTACATGTATGAGGATCCCAAAGAGACTCCTGTCAACCTGAGGAGCTTGCTGGCGCTGAGGTGTCTGACTCACTGCGTCGGCCTTGTACTTTGTGTTCCTGGGATAAAGCAGTGTATAATTTGGATTTTGCTCTTGCCAGTATCTGTTTGTTTTGAGCGAGCCACGTGAGTTCAGTGAAAAATAGAGCTGGTCAGTTTTATGCCTTAAAGGACAGGGCTGGTTGTGTGGTAGCTGGTGAAACTAAAGTAGACTCGTTTTTAGGACTGTTAGGCAGTTAAACTGGCCAGAGCACTCAAAGATTTGGGTGAGGACGCTGGACAGAAAAGGGCGTTGTCTTTTAAGAAGGAAAAACTTGCCACTGCTAATATAAAACAATGCTAGCTATAGTTGTGAATCCACATTTTAAAATCCTTATGGGTGACTAAAGAAATTTTCCACTCACTTCTCTTGGCATATATTTTGACCTACTTCCCACCTGAAGGTTAGCACTCTAGCCTGCTATAACTTTCTATTCCAAGAAGAGAAAGAGAGTACATTTACTTTAAAAAATAATGTCCTCTATGCATTAGTCATCAATAGTCCTTTTGGTTTACTCTTTATTTCATTTTCAATTTGCCAGATCATAAAGAAGTGGAAAGGCCTGCTGCCATGCAAGGAGGACCCTTGGGGAGCAAAATATTTAGAAGAACCGAGGATTTGCCTGAGTGGCTGGAAGGAATAGAAGTGTAGGGAAAGTCACATTTCTCTTTCTGAGCAGGCCCCCAGAAACATGATAGTCAGTTGCTGGGATTCATTATGCAAGTTGTTAAAAGTTTCTGAGTAGTCTGTTCCTATGTAATTCTGTGTAAAACGATTTTATTGGCAAGTGGTAATCTTGTAAAACCAATTAATTGCAAAGTTAGATTTCCTTTATTCCTCTTTTTATTCATCTAACGATCTTTGCTGTTTATCTTAACACAAATCTAGTCAATGGATTAACCTGTCTGGCAGCATGCACAACTAAATGTTGAATGTCAGGCGCTGCAACCAGCATTGTGAGTAGGTGGACTAATGTATTGAAAAGTCACCCTTCTGGTACAGAAAATCTAGCTTAAATTTTATAAAGCGTATTGAAATAAAAATAACAACAAAAAAACCCTGGAGGTCTTCTTATTTGAAAAGAGCCCAGTTTGGAAAGGACTGTCATGAAAGATCCATGTTCACAGATGCTAACATCTGTCAGAATGTTTTTTGTGGCTGACTTAAATCTGTTTACAGCATTCCATTTGTTTTTTGTGTTTTTTCAACAAAGCATTTTAAATGGAATGGTCATAAATGCAAGTTTTAAAAAATTACATTATGTTTCTGGGATGTGATTTTTCAAGTGGGAAATAAACAGGAAATAGGTAACTGGAGTACAATAGAGAGTGCTTCATAAGCTAGAAGTTTTCTGTGATTTCCCCTTTTCAGATCCTTCTCAGAAGTGAAGATAGGTGCTTTTAATATTCTTGCAAAGTAGTCTAATTACTACTTGACAGACTTGTAATAGTTCTCCTAACAGCTGTGGCTCAAGGTCTAGTAACCTGTTTCTGCTTTGAAGTCTCTCTTTTTTTTTTCCTTTTTTTTTTTTTTTATTCACACTTAAGACTCCCTGACATTATTCCCTTTTGCCTCCACCCTGCTTCTTTTGTACTTCTCAAACTGGAGCCACCAATACAGAAAAGTAAGGACAAAAGACTGCTGGAAAAACAGCTTTGGTATCACATTGTCCAGCTGAGACATTAAATTGTATTATATATTTAACACTGTAGCTTCCCTGTACTGTTGCCCAGATAGCCCTGAAAGTCTGTTTTCCCTGCTGCTGATGCTGCAGGCAGATAGATGGAACTTGGGCTTCTTCCAGTGCCACTGTAGTACAACAATTTGTTAATTTGACATTACCGTTTATTTTTCAGTGCTAAATATTTACATAATCTTATTCTGTCCAAGGGCAAGGTGAAAGCACTGTTATCTGATATACTATGTACAAAGAAAAAAAAAGGACCCCTCAGCATATACTGCCATTTTTCAGCTCTGCACCAGGAGTAGGCAATTAAATGATTCACTGTTGTTCTAAAATAAGTCAGAACAGTGATAAAAGTTGCTGATATAGAAAAGAGTTTCAAGAAGACAGTGGCTGGCATAGACCACAAGTGTGACAGGCATTCAGTCTCTTTGGAAAGCAAATGGGCAGGAACAGAAACCAGCTGTCAGATGGCCAACACTGTGTGAGCAGGCTCCTGTATACGTCTAGCAAAAGGGAGACACTGGTGCTAGCTTATATTTCCTCCATATTCAAGTGCTTAGGCTGATCAGTAAAGTGCCGGTATGTTCACAGAAGGTAGTCACACCCTACCCCCAAGCCTTTTGTTAGTAAAGAAGAAGGAGGAGTAGCTCTACTTACTGATGCATTCCACATGATAGAGAAATTGCAGAGATATGTAAATAACATAGAGAGACAAATAAATGGAAGCATCATTATGTAGAGTTGTGTATTCACCACCACTTACCTTGTAACTATACCTTTTCACACCTCCCACATCTGATGGTTGCATACAGGTCTTTAGAAAGCTGGTGATGCTTTATTGCACCTGGACACCTCATTTCCCACTGCTGTCCGGTTTATGGCTGTATCCACCCAACTGATTGTTTTCAAGGGAATATGTAAATGGGGGGAATGGGAAGAGCAATGTGGTTGCCCCATATGTTATCCTATAGTGGAGACTAGTCTTGAGAGTAGAAAGCGAATGATCTGGAAAGGTAGTTTTCCAGCCCAGCCCTAGAGCCACAATCAATGTATATGCTGTTGTATGTTTTCTGGTTTAAACCAGGAATAGTAATTCTCCAGCACCTGTTATTTGTCAAGAATTATTCTAAGATGGCCTGTGTAGAAGGTATGGAATCTTTCCCTTGGTTTTGACCTTTCCTCCCCTTGAATTTTTGTATCTCTGAAAGTTATGTTGTTGACAGAACTGAGAGCAGAAATCCTCCATATGTGTTTTACACAACTACCTTCCACTGAGTACCTGACTTCAGTCCTGACCTGGAGGAGGTGTTAAAGTCATGCTGGAGCTCTCTGAAATTTTTATGAAAGATTGTGGCTCTGGGATTTGTTTTCCTGCTGCCTTGGTACAGAAGGCAAGGACCATGAGGAGTGATAAATGTTAGAAATGGCTAGATAGACACATGCTGAACTAACAGTTGGGAGAGATATTTAACCACCCAGATATTGCATGTAATTTCTGTGCAACTTGGGCATGTAAACACTCTTTGAACTCACAATATCTGCATAGATCAACAGATGTGCAAAGAAACATCAGCATAGATTTAATACAATAGCAAGTTTCCAAAAATTATGATTCATAGAAATAACTTTTTATTATCAGCTTTGTAAAAGCTTCTATTTGGATATAACAAATCAATATTCCTTGGGATGATGTTATGAACATACTCTTACTCTTTTGGGAAGAAGGAGGTCTTTTGTCCCAAAGAGTACAGAGTCAGAAATGCACTGGTTTTAAGTTTATGGGCACACTCTAGTAATTAAGACAAGACAGACTTTGAAAGGGAAATATTGCTGGGACATAGTTCTGTACATCTGTATCTTAAGCTTTTATACACTTTCTGTTATAGAATACAAAATAATAAGGTACATCAAACAATATGAATAAAATAAAGCTTTTCACAGAAGACAATTAGTTCTTTCAGTAAGCATTGTGGTTTAAAATTGGTATGTAACTTATAAATGTACTTAGCAGAGTTATCTTATGGTCACGTGCCAGTCCTGACTGGCTGCAGTGCTTGCTGTTTTCATTCCATTTCTCACAGCCAAAGGCAGTCAGCAACATCACACAGGCTGTGCCGAAATCCTCAAACTCAATTTGGTTCATACCTTAACCCCCTTTTTGGCTAAAGGGGGCTTCACAGTGTTTGGAGAAGAACATACTCCTCCAACAAGAAAAGTAATGAGCAAAGGCCTGGGGTGCGCTTATGGTGTATTACACTTCACAGTGTAAGGACTTGAGTGGAATAGTAGTTAAAAGATTTAGTTATTTTTGTAATGTTAGTCCTACAGTAGGAAAAAAGGAAATGATTCACCTGATACATACTGCCTGATACATATTCGAAATGGTTTTGTAACTCACTGAATTTACATACTTGAGTCAAGGCCAAAGCGTGAGCTCCTCTGGACAATCTACTTTACAAGTGCTTGAGGCTAGGACTGAATGCAAAATATATTTCAGAGAGGTTTCACGTTTAAATGGATCAAGAATGATGTCATGAAGTTGCTGAGTGTAATTTTTGGACATGTTTGTGTAGTGGGCTATGTTTCATTCAATATCACATGATAACAGGATTTTCTATACATATTTTAAAGATTATTTTTCTGTATCAGTGGTTTCCCAACTCTGGGACTCTTACTTCTGGTGGTATGCCAGTCATTGAGAAAGATGTCACAGAAGCAGCTCCAGATCCTGCCCTTCTGGAGGAGCTAATCTGAGCCATTAGGCAGTGACCACCAGGTAATGGTACCACCAGTTACCACCAGTGCAAGGGCTACATCTGAAACCTGACTTCATATGGACATTTGAGAGTGGGGTGAGAGTATTGATTGCTCCCAGTAGCCTTCCTTGTGTCTGCGTTAATGGAAGGAAGGAGGCAAAGATGAAAGTGAAAGCAACAGGCAGGCTCTCCCTGGCTTTGTGCTGGGTCCTCTGCCCAGGAAGTAGTTGTTGCCTGTCTTTCACATACATACAGGTAGGAGGGAAGTTCCAATGAAGATGCAGTGAAGTCTCCAGAGTGTTTCCATTTTCCATGCATTTGTGCTACAATTTAACACTTGGAACTTGTGCTGTCACTGCATGGTCTGGTCTTGTCCTGTTACAGCATCATCATCCTTACCTAGGAAGATGGCTTTAAGAAAATTATTATATAAGCATAAAAGTATTCCATATTTCTCAGTAGTTTCCCAAATATTCTAATCCAAGGGCAGCCACGTACTTAGGAGTGCCTGCCTGGCAGGTGGGGCACAGTCCCTTCCACAGCTGTGCTGTCATGGTCCCAACTCAGCACGTGCTTCAGGAACTCAACCAGCAAAGAGACATTCACTTCTGTTTCTGAGTGAGTGAACCAGGGAACTGCAAGGAATGCACCATTAGTGAAGTGCGATAAGAGATTGCACTGAAGTCCTGGCTTCACAGAGGTGGGAAGTGTAGTTGGATCATGGAAGTGGAGTCCCAGGTGTGGGAGTGCATGGCAGGGTGTAGGAGAAAGAAGTAATGCATGGAACTGAGGTCCTCATATGAGGAACACAAGAGTGCTCATAATATACTAAAATACCATTTTGTGCAAGTTACCTTTCTGTCTGCCCATTAATTTCCCTCGGGCCTGCGTAGTTCCTGATACGAATTTCCTCTCTGAGACAGCAACTTTCCCCACTATTGAACTCAAATATGATCTAGTCATGACAGCTACAGATGTTCTTGTCTTTGTCCAGTAACAACGGGATTATGTATTTTCCTCTGCCTCTGAACAAATGCCAAAATTTGTAAATTCTGTTTGACATGAGGAAAAATGTGCAAGGAAATTAATTTGACTGAAACAACAAGTTATGTCACATTTTCAATATAGAGCTATAAAGTAACTGACCTTAGTAACACAATGTAAATGGAAAGTGGAAGAGCTTGCTAGCAAAAACATTCAGTGCCTAATCTTTGCAAAACTGTATTTGATTTCTTTATTTCTGTTTAATTGCAAATGCGTATTTTGCTTGCAAGGGAGCTGAAAACTGCCAAAACTTTCTTGCTGAAGCCTCAGCTGTTTCGTTGGAGGAAGGAATTTTTAAATGTACTTTTGAGTGTTTCTAAGCTTTTTGGGTGAAGAACCCAAAATTTCATCAGTCTTGTGTAAAGGATTTACTCTATAAAAAAAAAAAAAAGAAAAAGAAAAAAAGCCAGGTATGATTCTTACTTAACTGGTGGGATTTAAGAAGCTGAGGTTTTAAGATACACATCCAGTATTTTGAAACAGAAAATAAATCTGAAAACAAGCAGTACTGTTATATGCTTTATGTGCTTCTAAAAGAAGGCTCCCCTTTTTCCTGTAAGGTGGGCTAATGTTCAGACAATGCTGGCTTGTGACAATTGTTGGGAACCAGCAAACACAGAAGTAGAAGGAATTGTGATTAGCCGAGCGGAGTGGCTAGCAAGCCAGCGTGCCTGGCCTTCCAGCAAAGACCTGAGCAGTTTGACTGTCTGAAGTCACCTGCTGAAGAAATGCATAGAAGCAGACAGTAACCAGGTAACTGTTTTCAGGACAAAACTAATATAAAATAGCAGATAAAATTGCTGAGTGTTGTAGCACTTAAGCATCCTGATGTTTCGGTCTGAATTTGTAACCTGGAGTTGCATGCATCCTCTTTTCTATTAAATAGATTTTTTTTTTCCCCCTTTCTGTATATGTGCTGGATAAAACTGAGTCCTTTTTCCTGCAATCTTGTTTTATATTTGGTGCAGTGAAAATATAAAACCTGTAGTAAGCTTTGAGAGCGCGCAGAACTCCGAAGGATGAAGTGTTGTTTCTCTGCTCCCTGTATGCCACTGCATGCATTGTTTATTACAGCTGAATTCATAACAGCAGTGCAGCAAAGCAAGTAATATTACAGCAAAACACAGTAATGCACTGTAAGAGTCAGGCTGTGTTCAGCTTCAGCGTGGACTGACATTTTTATGCCCATAGGTCAGTCCCTTGGTTAATAGATACTTCCTTCCTTGATCCGAGCCATCGCTCCAAGCCCAGGGCTCTGGGTTGTGGGAGGATTTGCTGGGCGAGGCGGGCAGACACGTGGTTTGTCTCTCCCCCTGTGTCCCCCATGCTCAGTGTGTCTCTGCACACGCTGTTCGGTAAACAAACTTCGGAGAACCAGAGCGAGCTGGTTCAGAGCAGCCAGTTCATTCACACAGACCACTTGGAAAGTGATGCCTTTGCGCAGCCTTGACGTACGGGCTGAGGGAAGTGGAGAAGCTAGTATTTATGTTTTCATTAATGCTTTTTATAGCTGCAAGCCAGCTGTAGCTAGTTAACATTAGCCTAGGACATCTATTAGCATGCAGACCTCTTACGCAGGATAAAGGGCTTCTGATGGAAACAGAGTTGTTACTCATGGTACTCATGGCTGCGTGTTTACATGAAGGCTGTTTGTGCTGACATAGGATATATATTAGAACATCATGCACCTTTTTAATGAACAAATTTTCCAGGATTCAAAAGGGATTTTGTGGAAAAACTTTTAGTGTAGCAAATCATAATATTTGCATTTTTAGATGGCTTATTGCTTAAGAGCTATTCTTTTAAAATAATGCTTTGCAGCTACACAGATACAAAAAGATTTTCTGTTTAGCTTTTAGGATGAGTGGGGAATAAGCAGGATTCCTGCAAGTCTTGAACACACCAGTTTGGACTGCTACATTTTTTGCTATGAATGATGTAAGTGGCTGGCAGTAGCACAGGATGAATTGGACCTAAGAGTTTGGCCCAGAGGAATTGATGGCTCAGCTATCCTTCTCTGGTTTCTCCCAGTTTTTGCTTTTTCTTTTTTTTTCACTCTTCTTCTGGAAGATAGTTAGTCAGAAGGGTATTTAAAAATAAATAACAAAAGCAACTGCAAAACAGAGAATGAGGGAGGCGCAAGAATTGCTTGTTTTTAGAGCTCCAGTGTGACAAGTACCATGGTCTCTGGTGTTTGAGTCAATATGACACTTTCTTTTCCTGGTCAGACAGTGTTCCTCAAACAATCCTGACAGTTCCGCTCATCCAGGCAATGGCAGAGGCGCCTAAAGAAGTAGGAAGTTTTGTCTATCATCTGCTTTGCATTTCTGTAGAAGGTGTGGAGTGAGCTTACTGCTTTCTCACAGCTAATTTAGTCATTTTAATAGTCAAAGCTTTGGAATGAAAAGTTTCAAGACTGGTTTCCCTCTCAAGTTTTCTTTTCCTGAGGAAGGTAAGTTGCACTGAAGTCCATCATTGCTATTCCTCTTCTTCCCAAGACTTTTGCCTCTACTTGCAGTGTTTTACAGAGACTAGAGAAGATTCCTGAGCCATTGTAAAATGGTCTCAGTATGGATTTCCATTCCTCTTATCTTTGTCACAGTCCCACAGATTGTCAGTGACAAACTCTTCAAGTTGAGGGGAATTGAAAAAGTTCATTGTAAAAAGCTACAGTTTGCCTTGTTAAGCCTAGCGTCCTTGTGAAAATGTTGATTACATCAGCCGTCATCATGTCGGAATTATTCCTTTATGGTACACAACAAGAAGCTTTATAATGCTATTCTTTTCCATCTGCACAACAGTATCTGTACCGAAACTGCTGAGTAGCCCCAGATGCCAGTGTCATCTCACATAGTTGAACCAAGACAAAAAATCAGGTTATCTCCCAAAATTGAATCACTTCTAATCTCCTTTTCAGATAAATTTCCTCCACCCATCCATTTAGGTACCCACCCTTAATCATCCACTTGAAAGCAATGTGACAAGCTCTTGAAAGCCCTGTGAGGCTGTGGAAGCACAGCTCATGCATTATGTGTGTTCAGTGCCTACAGCTGTACCCTCAAAATACAGATGGGAAAACTTATATCAGCAGTATCTAGACTTTCCTACAGAGCATGTTCTGTGATTTGGCTCTGTATTACCTTTACAAACGTGGGTCAAGGCTCAGTTCATTCCAATTTTGAAGTCATCTAGTCTTTTGAGGGCCAGAAGAATAATTCCTTATGCAGGCAAAGTCAATCTTTGATGTTCTCACATTTTTCCTTTTAATGCAAACCAGCAGAATTTTGCTGGAATGTTTTGCACAATTTGGTAAATCTGCTGGAAACTTTTGCTCATTGTGATCTGTCAGAAAACATTTTTGTTCATATTTACTATTCTCCTAAGTGCTTCATAAGCAGTTTTTATTACGTACATGGAAATGACTTATGTGGTGTCATCACGTGCTGGCCCTGGGGCTTGTTTTGGATTGACTGCTCTGCCATTCAGGGTCCTTTCTCATTTGTTCCTCATGCTTTTGTGACTGAAACTAAAACCTCTGTGCAAGAACTTAGCTGAAGGAGTGTGGAGAATTGGGAAAAGTAGTTTTATCCAACAGACTTTTCCCGCAAAGGTGGCTAGGACCAGTCAGCATTGTGCTGCTAGCTTTGGATACTGTGGAAAAAGATCAGTGTATCAGATACTGTATTACAGGATTGTGTAGCCTAAAAAGCAATGTCTTTCTCCTCCAAACATCTGTCAAAGGTGTTTTTAGTGTTTTCTTGAAGTCCGTGCTTCTGTGACATGATTTCATACAGCCAGATTGAACATAGCCAGATCTTGACTGACCAGTCCTTTTCCTGAGTCCATTGTCTGTTCTCTTTAATTTAAGGGTCTTGCTAGTTTTCCCAACATGCAAAGAATATAAGTTTGGAGGTAAGGAGGCATTTTTGGTCCTGACAGGGCACCTGGTTACAGCATGGATTTTCTCATTCCTCAAATGCTGTGATAGTGTAGGATGGTGCCTAATTATGCACTGCGAGCAAGCAAAATATTTTTGACCAAATCTAGCAGGACTTTTTGTGTGATTTTTTGATGTCTTTTTCTGATGGCTTGAGGATGGTCTTTTTCTTGTGTTCTGTCCATAACATCCTAATGAGGCACATGGTATGTGGGAGGCATGGATAGGAGAGAGATAAAGCTGCAATTTCTGTCATCAGGCAGTATTGAGTTGACAACTACTAATTTTATCTAATCTATTCACCATATTCTTACTCCTTATGCTGAGTAATTGCCAGAAAACTCCCTTCTCTTGGCCTCTTTTCAAAATAGCTCAATGCTTCTTTTCTCTCTGTGTATATATATTATGTTACTGTATTTCAGATCTCAGAAATAATCATGTTGCCTGCTAAAAGAAAAAGGAGGTGGTTGTCTTGGGTTGTAGGTGTACAAATGAAATGAACCAGAAGAAAAAGGAGCTTTAAGGAGATACTGGAATCAGAGAACTTGATGGTGTGGTTGGGAAAACCATCCATACACACAACATTAACAAAGATAAGAGACAGCAGAAAAAAACCTCACTAATTTTTGTNCCCCCCCCCCACACACACACATTTGTTTCATTCATCTGTTGAATTTTGCTAAAACATGACCAGTCTAAGCAAACTGCTGCATATCTCCTATTCCTAGTCTGACGGGGCATGAACCTGATTAAGGTTTCTAGACATTTCTGTGATAATTAGCATGTGTTCCTTGTGGCAGAAGAGTGGAAAAAATCTGAATTATTATTCATATGGTGCCATTTACCAATAACAGTTTTTCTATTTCTGTTTGGAAATGCTGAGCTGATTTAAGCTGCCAGACTAATCTGAATTGATGGTCTCTGCTAAAATGACAGTTACAGTGTCTATAAACCAATTTTCACTTTGTGTTGAGCACTGAAAACTATCAAACAGAAAGTCTTTATTTTCCAGTGACTTTGACAATATCTAAATTACTCTTGTTCCCCCCAGTTATCAGTGACCTTTAGCTACCAGTTTCCTCCACCAGTCAAGTCCCATTTTGTCAATTCCCCACATGTAAATCTATAAACTCAGATGTTTTGTTCTCAGTAGTACCTCTTCTAGTGTATTTGAGTGTGTTCTCACAATTAGTCAAACTCATAGGTTTTCTTCATCTTGTTGTGAAGAAAGTGTTGGCTGACCAATCTTTTCTAAGTGGAGAAGGAGAAGGGCAGGTAAGATTGGAGGAATGTTCCCATACTGGGCACTTTAGGTCAAGGATGAATGTAAAGAAGGGTGTTGAAATCTTGGGAGCAGCTGCAGGCAGTGAGAGTGATGGTCTTGTTGGGCAGCTTCCCATGGGAGTTGGCAGGATGGTGATATGTGAAAGATGTGATAGGGTTAATTCTTTTAATGAGTAAGTGCTCAGCTACGCTTCCAGTCACCAGCTCTTTTGGCTTGTGTCTGCTGAACTATCCAGTAGGGAAGTGGGAAAATAAAAAAGAAATCCAAAGCAAGCTCTTCTTTTTATGAAATTATGACATTTTGGTTTTCAACATAATGAGTTGCCCTGAAATTTCAGAGCCTTCAACCCAAGCCCCCAGCTCCCTTCCTCCACTGCCCTAGCAATGTAGAAAAATGCAGATAATCATAGTTTCCCTCCTTGCTGAAGGCTTACCTATATGCAGAAATCACAGGGAGATGAATGCCAAATATCCGGGGTGCACATTTAAACTCCATTAATTTCCCACAGTAAAATTATTGTGTTATGCACATCTGAAGGGATTTTAGTCTAGCTAAAGGTTAGTGCCAGAAAGTTGTTCAGTGATAGCCTGTCCTGGATTTTTCCCACTAAATGCTTCTTGAGTCACCTCCCATCTTCTGCTTTTGATCTAGAGACTAACTGTTCTGTATTCATCTTCATAGCAGCAGCACTCAAACTGAGTATCACAGACTTCCTGCCAACCCTCCACTTCTGAGAGGCAGGAGAGAGGGAGGACCACCACAGCGTGCTTGTGGAGGAGGCAGGGATGACAATGCCATCGGGGAGTGGAATGGAGGGGTTGTTTGGGTGGCGGAGGCCAGGGTGGCCACGGGAGAACGTGACCCCATGGGAGACTGCTACGCTAGCAAGGCTGGGCATACACATAGGCAGAGAGCAGGAGCCCAGAAAACATGTGGCTCCTGCTGTTGCTGAATCCTATCCTGCCAATTCTCCATGGAGGCCTCTAGAATGGGTTCAGTAGCTCCTGGCAGCCAAGGGCTCTCTGCATTGCTCGTTTGTCCTTTGGCTAGAGTTTGCAAAGCACAGCTCCATCAACAGCTTATCATATGCTCTGCTCTTCTCCCTGAAGCTCTCCAGTAGCACATGCCCTTTTTCCTTTCCCCTACTTTATGCATTGCTTAATTTGTGAACTGCTATTTCAGAACACCCTAAAGTTTGCTTGGCTTCTTACTGTATGTAAATGCATTCCCCTCCAAAAGAACTCAAAATCTACTTTTTCTAACACCTGACAATTAAGGTGATTACAAAATGGCTGGAGGGAAGGTGAATTCGAGTTACATCACTGGGACCATGCAATGTCTCAGCAAAGACCAGTTAGCTCAAAATGAAGTGTATTTGCAAGCATGTGTAGTGTTGTTTATGAGCTGGAAGCAACCCCTGCCTGTAGGTAGTCTGATACTTTCCATTATAAAAAATTCTTGTGACCTTTTATTTGCAAAGCTCTTTCAACTCCATTGTTTGCTGTAGACTTTTGATGTTCAAAGGGGAATGCCCTCAAGGTAGGAAAATACCTTGTTTTCTTTGGCAGCAGGTACAGCAGGCTCTACCATGGAAACAGTTGGGGTTGGAAAGGGAGAAGGGGGAGAGAGGTAAGAGGTAGACTTTCCTCCTCCAGCCCAAGAGGTTCATGCCACCTGAGGCAGGAAATACTTCAAGATGAGACAGAGAGCTGAAATAGAGCTCTTCACAAACCACCCTCCAAATCAGAGTGTGGACCACACTGGTCCAGCTACCTCTGTAAGGGCATCACATGAAAATTCCCATGTGTGAAACAGCAGCTTGGGTGACACTTACCTGTAGCCAGACCCAGGGCTGACAGCTTTCCACTCTTACCCAGCAGTGGGACTCACAATGTCCCCCAATTCAAATGGTAACAGCCTATAGACCTGCTATAGGCCCTGCTAATACAAATAGATATTCTCTAACCATATGTTGAGAATCACAGGTGCAAAATACTCTGATGTAATACCAGATTTCCTGCAGTGCAGAATGTATATACTAAAAACTGTGTCATTTGTTGATTTCAGAGTACTTAACCTTGCCACCTTCAGGTTCCTAATGCAGGAAGGTTTAGTGAGTTTTATTTATATTTTTCTCATGGAATAAAAAAGCCCCAAACCAATGACTTAGAATGTGTGGGTTTTATATATGTATTCCTGTGTATGAATGATACATATGAGCTGTGTGTTTATTCTTTCTAGACCCATGCTTTCTCCCAGAGCAGCACAGCCTCTTGCAGTTCTGCTTTTTAGATCAGGCTGCTCTTTCCATTTTCAGCTATTTTGTCAGCCCTGAATTTCTGTTCTAATAGCACAAACTTGAGATTTCTATGTGGTTAGTTTGCAGTCAGTATACTATTTATCCATAGACTTCAAAGTCATATCTTTCTCTCTCTCCCCCCAGTTCAGTATTATACAATAGAAAGAGGTGAATATTGCTAAATAGTCACTGTTTGTTTGCAGAATTGATGTGGCATGTAAAGCAAATAATTGCACATACAAATAGTACTGGTGCTCACAGCTATTTCTCTTGCATACGCAAATAAGGGTTTTACACACTTGTAAGGTCATATTTTGCTTACATAAATGATCTTATCTTCTTGCAGCCTGTATAGTGTGGTATTCCAAACATTGTGGAGAACATAAAAAATGTCAACACTATATATAAATCATTTTGGCATGCGGCGTACAATACATACCACTTACAGAACATGTGGAATAGGGCAGTACAGTGATTAGAATTTCATTCAGGAATTTGCATTTCTTTTGACTGTTTCATGTTTAAAGCAGTTTGTTCATTCAGGGTGAATAAAAGTTTTCTCTGAACAAATTAACTGAGCTGGGCTAAGGAGCTGGTTCTCTGAAAGGAGCTGAGAGATTAAAAAGAAAGCCAAAAGGTAGCATTGGAGGAGTAAGGAGAGTCAAGGGATGTTGGGCAATGTGGGACCACTTTTTGAGGAGTTGTGCTAGAAGTGAAACGTTGTAGCAGTCACTGACTCTATTCCAAAAGATGGGGGCAGAATACTTTGCGCAGAGGGTAGGCTTGGAACCAGCATCTCCTATTTGCCCTGTATCGAAAAGGTGTAGAAGACTCTCTAGTTCTTGGATCTGATGCAGAAAAACAACTCCCAGGATGTGTTAATCTGGGGGGAGTGGAGAAGAGAGGAGGGGAATGAGAAGGTGGGAAAAGAGGAGGAGATTAACATTCATTTTTTTAATTGTGGTTTGAAAGCTGTGCCTAGGATTAATTGATGAGGATTGGGTTAAGTAGTGATTGAGTAACAATTTATTAATCAGATAATCATTAATTCTGATGAGATAATGAGGAAGGGTAGGAGAAGCTGTGTGTTGAAACAGGCATGGTTTTGTTTGAGAGCAACTATCTATTACTTTGAGAGGCTGGAGGGAGTAGGCTACTGGACACTGTAGTTTTACTTTGTTTGTCAAGGAATTCTTCAAACCCTGATTTAGCCATTTTTTACAGTGAATTGACCCAAAATTTGACCTTGCTTTCTTTTTGTCCCTCATCTACTCTCTCAGAGTTTGTGCACCTTCATTGCACGTCTGTGGGTTGCTGGGATTTCCCCACTTTAAAAAAAATGTTTCTGTGTTATTCTCTTAAATTGATACAAACCACTGGCCAAGCTTGAGGAATTCTTTATGAGTAACTGAAGAAACCCTTTTTTTGAATAAAAGAACATTTTTAAGCTTTTATAGGTAATGAGAGAAGGTGAAGGAAAGGTGAAGTGACCCCTACGTGAAAATACTTCCCTCTTATTGAAAAAAACACCAAGCCCTTCATCGTATAGGGCTTTTTAAGTCTTGATTACATTGTCAGCATCTTCATACTTTCTCCATCTTTCCAACTCTTGTAATTCTGCTAACAATCGTTGATGTTACTGATAGAGTGAAGATACAAGAATTGAAGTAATTGCATTAACAGAATAGTAAAAAAAAAAATCCTTATAATTTTTTTTCTGTCCATGAAGACTTATAACTACCTTCTTGCTTTGAACTAGCATAATGATAGCAATACTAAGCATTTCTGGTGAAAACTGTCTAGTGAATGTTTTAAACAGGTGAAAAAGAATTTCAGCTTGTTGGTATTGTCTGAGATGATTGGCTATTTAAAAGAGAGGTTAGGTAAAAGGCCGAGGAAGGTTATTGCTATTTGAATGCTTGAAGTAATGATTCATTTTGCACTTTAAATAAATAAGGAATTTTTAACTAGCGTACATCTGTTTAGGTCCAGAAAACCATTTATGAGTTGCTTGACATTCCAAAAACTGAATAACAAAAGACTCCTTATACATAATTTTAAAAGGTGTGGCAATCAGGTAGGATTATCTGTTTCACAGTGTTAAAATATCTTGATGTTTTGTTAGGGTATTTCACCCTATTATTGTTTCTTAGAAGAAATATAGTAAGCCACATGCAAATCAGCTTTTCAGTTTTAAAAAAAGACTTCATTTTGGCTATATTTTAAATATACTAGGCAACAGTTAACCGTATTCTGAAATCTCCAATAAACTGAAGTGGAATGCAGCATTTTATCATTCATCAGTAAGAAGCTGCAATTATTGCACCAGCATTTTTTAACAAATATGATCAATGTTTGAAGACATATGACTAATAATACCAGCTAATAAATCCTTCCAGTTTCCCTGGAGAAACAGGCAATCATTTGACTAGTGGAAGAGTCAAACAAATATGGTACTCAAGGCTTTTTGAGAAGGAACAATCTTTTAGCATAGCTCAGTTCACAGGAAAAAGTAGTTCCTTTTCCTTCTGTCAATTTGTTTTTGAATTATTTTGCACTCTCTGCTAAACTGTATGATACCTTTACACATAGTTGTGATGGTTCACAGTGCTGTGAATCTAATTTTGGCATATATTTCTTGTCTGCTCTTTAAGAAGGTTAAATCTTCAGCATATTGTTCCATTGGACATCTGAGGAGCAAAATTTGCTTTATTGTTACTAACTTTTCAGATATAACACCTTTATGGGGATACCATGAAGAGAAATCTTCTAGATGTTTGCCTGACATTTCAGGAAAACATAAGCCCTACGTTTTGCTATACTGACTGTGCCTCAAAATTATTTTTTAACTACATTTGGGAGTTTATAGGAAATCACATCAAATATTGGAAGTACTAATAAAACCTTGGTCCTACCACAGTCATGATAAAATTCTGAAAAGCTGCCTCATCTTTACAGCCTGACTGGAAGGAGCTACCAGGTTGCTCTGATAGATTTGCTCATGTAGTGTAAACTCTTCAGTCTTGACAAGTAGAGACAGAACAGGAGAGGAGCAGCCTTCCTAAGCAGCCAAAGAAGATCGGCTTTGGAAATCATTTGCTGCGGGAGAAGGCAATGTACTCTCTGGTTTATCCATGAACTCTACATTCAGGAACTGCTCCTGGTTCGGAATAGGTCTGTTTCATGGAGGTCTTGCACTACAGTTGTTGAAGTCGGGGGATGTAAATGGTGCAGGTTTAATCCTGGAATAATAATGTGAAAGCCATCAATTTAGTGATAATGCAATCCATTTGCATGCCCAGGAAAGCAGGATATGGCATTCGGTTTCTCTTCTCTCAGGAGCCATTTGGCGTGTGTCATTTTGTAGGTATAAGGAAGAGGAGGTGTCAATTTTCTACCTTTTTTAATAGTTACAAATCACACAAGGCTTAAAATGCAGCAGGGGTGATGTGCATGCGTTTGAATTTTCTATAAAGAAAGTTTGTATCTTACTTTGGTCAGAGGAAGAAGAGAGCTTTGATGTCCCTGATCCGCACACACAGTCAGGCCAACATGTTCCTGCTTGTAGAGTTAGAGAAAGGTTCTGCTCTCTCTTACACACAGATCAAAACACAGCTGATATATGTTCTTAGGTGTTCCTGTAGATTTCTCAAACTCAACTTAGACAAATGAGCTGTAATGCCGAGGACTAAAGCCAGGAGAAAAACCTGTATTCTGCCTTTCATTCCAACTGTGCATATTGTGTCCTCTTGGACCTCAGACCCATCTGCAGGATGACTTCTTTCACTGAGGTGAATAAACTGTGTTCCATAGTTGTTTAAAATTCTGAAATCTTCAGCAAGCAGAACATGTTTCATATTTCAAGATAAAATCTTCAGATGGGCTTCATCTTTCAAGAGCCTTTTGGAGTAAGAATATTTAAAATGTTGAGTCATGAACGGGATTGCAACAAACAGCTCTCAAAGGCTACTGGAGTTCAGTGAGAGGTTTGGGAGGTGACCAGTGTTATGTATTACATCAGGTGTTATAGTAAGTATCATTACCCTTGTAAGTATTTTCACTTTCTTTGTGATACTAAATCTAAGTGCAAGTGTACATAGGACCCAAATAATTACTATTATCTCTATATGATGAAGCAGCCTTATATGGTATGCAAATTCACATATGGATAATGCTGTCCGTATCTGAAAATAAACATAGTATGAGTTCGTGAAGGATAAATGACGGAGGGAACATTAATCTCCCAATAATAGAAGCTCTGAGTGCCTGTCAGAAAGGAGCACAGATACCTCATTTGCCTTGCTGAATTTTGATAGTTAAAGACTACCTTTAGCATTGTGTGGAGGGGTTGTTTTCATTTTTATTTTGCCTGCTACCTTTGTGAAAGGAAATATTTAATAATTTTTTCCCATAAATGTTTACCCGTAGCTCTCCCAAATTAAGAATGTCTCACTCTACAGGAATGTGAACTAAAAACCAAATAAAGCTTGAAGGATTCACAACACAGTCTTTCGTGCCAATGCTCTGGCCTATGCTTACTGATGACCCAGAGTCTGACAATTTATGTCCATTTAGTTCTTTAAAAACAGCAAACATGATTGCATTTCTTTTTTTTCCCCTCTTGAAAACAGCAAGAAACATGTTGCTGGTTTTGTCACTACCCTCTGATTGTAAAATGTTCAAATAGGTAGTATTTTGCTTATTTCGAAAAAGTGAAAATTTAACTGTGTGTAATTCTTGCAAGTACAAAGTGATAAACTAAAGGAAACTGTTTGCAACAGTCTCACTTAGACAAGCCGATCTGCCTAAGCCTGGGAAGAGGAAACCCTAAAGCTAATATGTTCATTTGAACACAATAATTTTTCATTCTAGTATAGTTCAACAGTTGTAAATATCACTAGAGGATTTTTAAACAATTTTTTTATAAAATTGATTTATAAGTAAAATAGAAAGTCAGTAAAGCACACCATTAAATAGCATCCACATTTGAAGTTTTATGTAAATAGAATAAATTCAGTGAACTATACAGAAGATACATCAGAAGAAATACAGGTCAGAAGTATAGTGGCTGGCACTTGGACATAAATTGAAATTTGAATTTGAAAGCCTGAACTTCAGTTTTGAAGATTGTGTTTTAAATATTCAGTGTTAGTGAATTAATTCTGCTAGGGAAAATTCAGTTATATGTTTGTGTGTTTTTGTAGTGCATAGCTGCAAATTCATATTGGCACGCTGAAAAAGATTAAATGAACTTTAAAATATGCCAAAAAGTAAACTTTTTGAAGGGTTTTTAACATGTTTTCCATTAGACTGATTTCTAGTATTTATGAAGTACTTCTGCTGTTTCTTTTAGGCAGCTTACATTTTTTAATTGGTCTGTCTCTGCTGCAGATATAAAATTAAAATGTGATATTGTTTCTAATTTTACATTGTATGCTGTCATTTATGTAAATATTTTGTGTAATAATTATCCTTAGAATAGTTTTTCTTATAGAGTGGGGGATTCAGACCAATGTTTCCATCAAAACCAAGCTGAAGGACAAACGCTTGAGGCAGGAGGATACTGATAGACCTTCAACTAGTGGCAAAGGGCTCATTTGTTTTTCTCCTTCAACTTGGGTATGACCAAAGCTGTGATCTCTCATGGAGGAAGTCCATGATAAATTTTTCTCTCTCTTTCTAAACTGGCTTAAAATTCATCTCACTCCATATCCATCTTCCCACCTCTCCTCACCCTGGTGAGCTGTCTTGTCATCACTATATGCCAGAATGCCCGTTCAGTTGAGCTGGAACAGCTGTTTGTGATGCTAAGTCAGCAAACTGATGCAAAAGAAAAACAGACTCATCAAATCATAGAATGTTTTATGTTGAAAGGGACCTTTAAAGGCCATCTAGTCCAACCCCCCTGCAATGAGCAGGGACATCTTCAACTAGATCAGGTTGCTCAGAGCACCGTCCAACCTGACCTTAAATGCTTCCAGGGGTGAGACATCTACCACCTCTCTGGGCAACCTGTTCCAGTGTTTCACCACCCTCATTGTAAAAATTTCTTCCTTATATCTACCTATCTACCTATTTTAGTTTAAAACCATTACCCTCCTATCGCAACAGGCCCTGCTAAAAAGTTCATCATCATCTTTCTTGTAAGCCCCCTTTAAGTATTGAAAGGCCATGATAAGGTCTTCTTGGAGCCCTCTCGAGGCTGAACAACCCCAGCTCTCTCAGCCTTTCCTCATAGGAGAGCTGTTCCAGCCCTCTGATCATTTTTGTGGCCCTCCTCTGGGCCCGCTCCAACTGGTCCATATCATTCCTGTGCTGAGGACTCCAGACGTGGATGTAGGACTACAAGTAAATAACTTTATTTTTGCATCTGAAATTTGTTTGATAAAGCCAGATTAGTTCCCTGATCTGATTTCTCATGCTGCCTCAACCTGTTTTGCCATCACAGCCCCATGAGGGAGAAGGGGGAACAGTGTATTACAGCTTAGGAATGGGGAATCAGTTGTGTCTGGCATACATCTTCATCTGGTATCTCCACTAAATACTTCCTGACATGAAACTGGTATTTAGTTTGTGGGTATGAAATTTGTAGAATTTTTAGTTTGTGGATGCTAAATGTTGATACCACCTGACATTATTTTCAGTCTACTGGTTTGATATGGAGATATATATATACATGGAAGTGTATATATATCTACATTTGCATATGGAAAAATTGTGTAAAGTTTTGCTGTTCTTGCAGAGCATGCAAAATACAGAATTTTGTGATTAGACAGAAAATCCCTTCAGTGGACATGGTTTCAAGTCATAGTTAAGAAGACATACTAGAGAAAACAAAAATTATCTTGAAATCTACAGAGCACTTAAATTCATGTCATGAGAAGCTGGACATTTTCCTAGCTGAATCTGGTCATTAAAAAGTTTAGTTTGTGGGGAAGTGTAGGTGGAGATGTTAATATTTCTTTCATTACTCAACTAGAAATTTGAAAACAACACGACAAGTTTCCTGTGTCCTGAGATTGCCTATGTTAAATTTCAGTCTAGAACCACTTTTAATATCACAAATCCTATATGAAGCAAGTTGAACATGGAAGATAATTTTGTCTGTTTCTAGGCAGACCAAGTATTCTGACCCTGTCTATTGCAAATTCTGATTTCTGTTTTCTTTGAGCAGTTTTACTTCAATTAATACAGCCTTATGTCATCAGAGGTAGTTGGTGTCTTTATTTCTTTTCATATGGCATTCTTCTGTGTCTTACCCACATACTGCAAACTGTCACAGATCATTCTGTTTAGATTTGATTATACAGAGGTGTTGGGAAGGGCTTGGAAAGACAATGGGAAGGCATTCTTTGCCTTTTCCTGCGGGCATGGTTGCATCCCTGGAAAACTTCTGGCTAAAACCAGAAATGCAAAGATTGTGTGGAAGTTTCTTACTATACATTAAAATGCTGGTGCAGTGCTGAAAAAATTTAAAAATTGCTTTCTGGGGGCGTCACTTTGTGAGCAGCCGTGATAAGATTCTGTGTCATTTTTGTGTGATGTGTAAATATGTGGTACTTTATCTTTGCCTGGTGTAGGCTTCAGATAAATTATTCTGAAATCTCTGTTTGCATGGTGTAAGTTACATGACAGTTGGAACTGAAAGAGGTATTTCTGTAGCGGAACCATCTCTTTATCTGTATACCAACATACAAGTAAAGGAAGCATGGAGCTTGTCATGATGAATTCTGGAGAAGTTACTGATGCTCTGCTGGCAATGCGCAGCTTTGTGGGCTACCCAGTAACCATTCTTGTATAACTTCTAAAAACCACAATTTACCATTTCTAATTTTTCCAGCTAGGTTGTACACTTGTAAAACTATGTGATGAGATACTTTAAAAGTATGCCTAATGATTTCTAGCAGATTTTAATTCGGGTATTTAAAGTATCAAAGGTAACCTTTAATGTCTTTGAAGAAGTTCTGTCTTAACATGAGAAAAAACTTTGCCTTGAGGGTGACAGTGCACTGGAACAGGCTGCCCAGAGAGGCTGTGGAGTCTCCTCCCCTGGAGACATTCAAAACCCACCTGGACGTAATCCTGTGCCACCTGCTCTAGGTGAGCCTGCTTTAGCAGGGGGGTTGGACTAGATGATCTCCAAAGGTCCTTTTCAACCCCTACCGTTCTGTGATTCTGTGAAATTTTATGGCCACTGAAGTAACAGGTAAAGAACATATCTTAAGATTCTGGTATTAATACAGTCTATTCTAATATTGATTATTCGTCCCAAATTGTGCACTTTGGTCCCTTTTTGCACAGTGGAAAAGGACAAATGAAATACAGTTTATTGATGCTTTAATTGTTTTTCAGCTTAATGTTAGTCAAGTCAACCTACAGGTAAGAAGACCAGAACAGACATAAAATCCAGGGGATCCATTCCCCCTTACTCCATTTCACTCACTGTGATACTGAAATCGTGCAACCCATTCCACAACTGCAGTATACCCAAAGTTTGAACCACTTCATAGCTCTTAACGCAGTGGTCAGGGTTAGGCAGTCTCCTCTGACAACTTTAATAAACCGAGTCAGTAGAACAAGAAGACCAGTGTGGTTTTTATCATAATTTAACAGTCGTAACAGTAGTTTCCATTTGTGTGTTTCTAAACCTGAATAAAAAACACTTTATAAGCATTGTTGAAGTAGATTAATTGTCTCTGTTGGTCTTCAGGTAGGCAAGAATACAGGTGGTGAGGTCAGTGCTTTTCCCGAGCATGTGTCCTGCCAGGCCAGCGTCAGCAGCACTCTCTATCTAGATGCTGAAGTTGTTGTTCAGAAGTGATAAGCTGTTCCTTTGACCTCATTTTGGAATAATTGCAGGCAGTGTTTTTCTCTGGCATCCCACGGCTGCTTGCTTTGGTTTATAAGCACTGATGCTATAGAAGGTAACAGGACAAATCTGTATTGATACTTTAAGATTTCTGTTACTCTGTTGCTGACTCACACATGTAAACCAGAAATAACTTCTGTTCAATTTCAGGTTCTTTTCCAACCCTGCTCACCACAGTGTTTTGTTAACTGGACTATTTTAGCTACAAAACAATATTGCCCACTAGGGAAATACAACTGACTTCTACAAAACATTCTTGCCACTTTGTCAGTTGGATATTGTTCATATAGCTGTATATGTGATACAGATGTGATTTGCTCCAGTTCCCTATCACTTAATAATAATGAAAAATTATAATATTAAACACACAAAGAATATACTTTTTATGTAAGTGCTGTAATACATTAACATCCCAGCTGCAGGATTAAAACCAGTGCCATACTGTGGAATGAAAAAATGAGGAATACCAAGAATCTTTCATTGATAGCTAGTATTGAAATTTGGGGTCAGTATGCAAGCAGAGGTCAGTATGTGTGGCAGTGAAAAACTTATGTAGTATGGCAGACTGGGGAGAAAGGGGAAATGGGTGGGGGAGACAGGGAGAGTTACAAATTCAAATCAAACAATTGTAGCATGAAATGAAATGTTCTCTTGGTGTCTCATCCCAGATCAAATGATATCACATTTGTTTGCTCTACGAGAACATAAATCTTTGTATGTGCTGTAGATAAATAACTTTTGGAATGTAAAAATTTAATTCTTAAAAAAACATTGCATATGCAGTGTACGATTTTCATCATCAATTTGGCTGGCAATTGGGAAAGCATTCGCCCTTCTAAACAAAGTTGTTCTTACTGCCTTGTTCTGCTACTTTTGAATGCTTTCTCAATCTTCAAGCTTTTCCTTGGGCATCCTGTCTTGTCATATCAGATCAAGCTAAGCTGGTAACATACCCCTGAACTAGAATGCTTTCTTGTGCCTTTGCAATTACATATTTGGTTTAATACTACATTAAAAAAAACAAGTATATTTTTAGATATGTATATTTGTTTACAACTAATAGTGCTTACAGAGATGTCTTTCGATCAAGAAAGAAAAGTTTGTGCTGAGTTAAGACTTCTGTACAAATTTTAAAAAATCCAAAATCTAGTTCTATGTGTGGAACATTTTTATCATATTTTGTGGGACTGCCATTAAAAGAACCTGTTTAGGTAACTGGCTTAAAAAGAGTAGTTAAATACAGTTCATGCCTGTTGCCATTTCAGAATTGAAATTAATGATAATGACACATCCAGATGGGGTTAGGTACAGGCTGTAGTCACCACCTTCTTTCCAAGAAAATTCTCATGAGTGTTTCTCCTCCTTTTGGAAATGCACATAAATGACCTTTGAAGTCCTCAGGTGCAGTTGTGCTGTAAAATCCAGATGTGATCCTGCAGAGAGTCCAGATAAGACAAGGCTATGGAGGGGGTTGGAATAAGCCCCTTTTTTCTTAGCGAGGTTCAAGGGTCCTCACTGGGCTTCTCCACCAGCTGTCTGCAAACACCCAGCCGCTTTCAGGCAGGCTGCTGCTGCCACATGCAGCCCAGTGCCTTCACGTCAGGTGCATATGAAGGCAGCAGTGCATTCCTGTGTTACTTTGTTCAGGATCAGGGTCTGGAGCCCACCCTGGTAGCCCCCAGGAGGACAGCTGTAGCCATGTTGGACCTCCAGGGATGGCACCTGCGGTCTCAGGCTCTTGGTTTTCTATAGAGGACCCAGACTTTTTTACTTTTTGCTTTCCAAATTTAAAAACTAGGTTTTTCCCACTAGGTTTATACTTTCCCTAAGCATTAGCAGGCTGTTTTTAACAATCAGGAAGAGATGTAAACACAGAAATTCACTTTGATTTCGTGCAAGTTCTGTAACTTAAAATTTGCACACAAGAGTGATTTTCTTACAGCTTTCCTACAGTTTTGCTTCTGCTTAAAAAGAAGTTATATGTTCAAATATATTTCTGCAGCTATTGTGAGACAAGGAGAGTGGAAAAACTATATATATATTACACTTCTTTTTCTCACCATTCAGTATTCTTCTACTTACAGACATACTGGGTAGTTATTCTTTGGTATCCTGGATAATTATGTTTGTCAAAACAAAGCCTTGAAAATTAATGAATAGTTACTGTGTTACAGTTTTGAAAAATATTTCTAGTAGTTGGAATTTTTCAAAGAAATAATTTTCTCTCAGATCATCTTGTAAAAAAATGAAAAATTCTTATGGAAAGCTTGTACAAGTGATTTAAAAATTGTGAAATTGCTGAAATGCTATGTTCTGAAACAACGCCATTTTCCTACTCTGAAACCACTTGTTTAGAAATTCCATTTCACTTGCAATTTTTTTACTTTTTTAAATTAGTAAAACAAAATGCTTAGATTGATCTAATTGGGATTCACTTGCTGTGTTTCCATTTGTTGTTTTTTTGACTTGTTGATATTTTCACACTTCTTGCAGTGGTGGAAGTTAGGAAATGTGTTTGAAAAATGGCTGGTCAGAGAACATTTATTAAAAATGTAGGCATTTTGTCTCCTATTCTTGAGAATGTAGTTTGGAGGTTTTGTCTGTATTTGTTTTAGCGTATTCCCATGTTTTAAAGTTAGGCTCTGTGCTTCACCTTAGGAGTGCATGAGTTACATAGTGTCACATGAGCCAAAATCAAAGGTGTCTGATGTTACCTGGAGGTGGAGATAACACCATGTACAGTGTTGCATGACAACAGACAATGCATGAAAATGTGGCCTATATTTATGTAAAATATCATCATTTTTATATGCTGGTGGTTCTCTGCATTTTATATCATACACCCACTAGGAAGGAGTCCCCTTGAAGCAACCTTCAAACCTGTTTCTGGTGGTTCCTGAGTGCTTTGTTCTGGGGATGGAGGTGAAGCCAGGCTGGAGGAGCAGTCTTGCAGTCTGGCTTGAGACCCTCTGATGCAAAGAGATCCTGCTCAGTGGAGAGCCTGAGAGAGAAAAATGCAACTGCTAAGATGCTGACAGTACTCTGAAAATGCAAATACTGGCCCTATTGCCTGTGGTTGAGAAGGATAAGCAGCAGCGACTCATGTTTAAATGGCTACGCCAAAGCTTTGATCTGGTTTTGTGACA
This sequence comes from Aegotheles bennettii, assembly GCA_013398125.1. NCBI lineage: Eukaryota > Metazoa > Chordata > Aves > Caprimulgiformes > Aegothelidae > Aegotheles > Aegotheles bennettii. Next base: position 41,864 of record VZRW01004796.1, on the reverse strand, counting down.
CAGATGCTCCAGTGAGGATCAGGGCTTGTGCCCTGTATCAGATGTTCTACAGGCATGTAGAAGAAATTGTCCCTGTCCTAATGCTTCCTCAGTGCAGTTCAGTGAAGTCTCAAGTAGAGAAGGTATGCATGACAGGAAAAAAAAGACAAGACAAGCGTGACAATACAAAGTACTATCAACAGGAAACTTCATGTTTTAAAGACAAAAGGTGTTTTGGTATCTTGCCTGTCATGTTATATCTCCTGGCCTGCTAATAGTTGACAGCTCAGGAAAATCCAAACTGTATTTAGCTGTGCCTCTCCCTTCAAGTTTGTGCTGAATCACATCAGAGGCTGTAACACCAGCATTGTGGTAGGAGAACAATGTGCTATTGTTGATATTCTTTTGGATAAGACACAAAACCAGAATCTTAACCACAGAATATTAAATCACCTCTTTTGGCATGAATAGATAGGTTTACTAAGAGCCCTAATCCAGTTTTAATTTACATTGTTATCTTTTGTCTCTCCAAACTCTTCCTGTAGTTTTGATTAGATTTGGTCTTTTTTTTTTCTTTCCCTTGGAATATAAATAATGAGAACAAACTATGCTGTACTGATATTTGAACAGATTCTTACTTTCAGGACTTTTTTTTCATAGAGTAAGGGAAAGTCGGAATCAAGTATACCATGCATCTAGTTGATCAGTGTTATTATATTAAATCCTGTGTAATGACTGATTATGTCATTACAATAAAATAGTATTCCACATGCATGACAGATAAAATAAAGACTATCATCTGTACAGAGCAATTGTGATTTAGGATGCTGTTGTGGAGGTTTTTTCTTTTAGGACATTTCCCACTAGCACAGATAGTTTTTGAAATCTCCATATATATCCAGAGAAAACCAAAGTGATGAAAGAAGTGAGAAATTCTCCATACAGGTCTTAAGATTGCCCAATTAAATGAAAAAAAAAAAAGTCAAAATATGGTAGATTTAAGATTCTTTTTTATGTACTGTGTGCTGTGCTCCAAGTTCTGGTCCTGCTAAAAATGATTAATTGAAATTACAGGAAATTGTAAGTGTGAAGTTTGTAAAATTACTTCAGTTCATGGTCCTTGATTAGTGTTCAGTTTTGATAGTTTTAAAAGAGAAACATGGAATTTGCATGAACGATTGAATGAAATCAAGGTGGAGGAATGTTTCTGGTGCTGCTCAGGGGTTTTCTCTGCCTGCTCTATGATGTGAAATGTAAGGTCACTGAAATCAATGGAAATTGAGTGAGGTTTGGGTAATGGCTCAAACCTGTTGCTTGTTTAAAAGTAACTTGTAAAGCTTTACTTGACCTATAGTGGACAATGGGATTTCTCATTTTAAAAAGTTCAAATGGAAGCTTAAAAGGGTAATAAAACTTCATTTTTCATTTTCAAATTGGAAAACTGCTGCCATCTGCACTTCCCTTTCAGCAATGTTGTGTTCATGACTTCTGATACAAAAAATCCTAACGTGTCTGGGGAAAGTGCTCCATCAGTAATGCTTGTAGGTCATCCACAGGATTATATTGACCTTGCCACAGAGTGGCATTTTTTCCCCTAATCTCTAATTACCAGTGTCATGGAGAACAGCAAGGTGTAAGACAGGAAGTGGAAAAGAGGTAATATCAGAGAGCATTTCCTCCTGATCTTTTGTTCTCTTCATCTTCCATGTTTTTCTCCTGCTGTTGCTTCATCTCCTAATGATCTCCCGTCAATTCACCTCTTCATCTGCATTCCTTTTGACTGATACATTCCCTCCTGAAGTAGGGTGTGACAGTGGCCAGCCATCACGGGGTCAAAATGTGGAGAGTCAAAGGGAGTCCTCTTTTGTACACGGATTATAAATGCATCTAAACAATTTAGGTTTATTGCCTTCTTTTCCTACACCCCAGAGTTTCTCCAACAAACAGAGACCATAGCACCACCACATTCTCCTCTGGCTTCCCAAGAGACAGGTTTTACCAACTTCGTTACTCCTTTCCTGCAGTCCTACAACTAGTAACCACTCTGCTCAGACCTGCAGCACCTCAGCATAAGTTGGGTCCTTCATAGATAATGCTGTGGACTGTCCATCAACTTGGGGATAAATTTGGCAGGCCAAACTCACAATCATGAAAGAGTAACTGTGCTTTTCTTGTGCAGGTGCAGCACTGGGAAGGACGGGGTTAAATGACAGGGTGCACTTGGAGCAAGATGAAGTGTTCAGCAGCAGCCCTGTCCTACCAATACTGGCTCTTCCAGTCCTGGCTGGAGGCATACTTGCTCTTCCAGTCTTGGCTGGAGGCCATGGTGGGTGAAGTGGTGGACTGGGGGTGATAGTCCTGAGGCTTCTCCTCTGGGGTTCTGGCCCCAGCCTGCCAATACCTGCCTCCCCAGCCCAGTTTCTACAGTGGAAAATAGTGCTGCTTTCTCTTGCTGTCACATCAGAGCGATGTAAATGCAGCAACTGCTGCAAAAGATTTAAAAATAAATGCAAAATAAATTAAGATCTCAAGGGAAAAAAAACAGAACAGGAAAAATATGTAAGATATTATATATATGTGTGTATATATATATATGAAAATCAGACTTTCACTCACAGACCTAAATTTATGGGTTTTGTACTTGATAACATTGGTTGCGCAGAAAACCCAGAATCTTAGAGCTTGCAAAATGAGTGGAAAACAGAGAAATATTTTTCTTCTCCTCTTTCAGTTTTGCAAATCATGTATTTTTATTATTATAAATAGCTAAATCAACAAACTTTTACTGACTGGGCATGTTAAGCACACTTTCGTTGTTGACTTTCAGAGCTATTTAAACTCCTGAATGCTAAAAATTGGAATTCCCTTTGAAAAAGCTTGTAGCTTTCAGTGAACTGGGTTAGAGTCCCCAGTAAGAAGTAGTTAATAGGTAAACTATGGTGACTCCAACAAAACAAGATAATCAATTCCATCTGCTTTTCTAATTAATCACCCTTAATATTTAAAGTCAAAGACATCATGAATTTGCACAGTAAGCATGTATTTTGAGAAGGAGAATAACAGTTTGTTACCTCAGTCACAGTGAATTAGTCTGACACCTCTTTTTTCACCTCCCAGAGAAAACCTGGGAACAGCCACCTCCCTGCTTGGTAGCTAATCTGCGCTCCCCGGGCACCCTGCTGCATCCTGATTGTTTATGTTTTAACCAGTTTTGCTTGTCTTGTCAGAAAAAGAATAGTTAAAAGGGATGAATAGAACGCTCTTGTTTGGCACTTCAGTTTTCCAAAATAAAATATGTAAGTGAGGGAAAGGTTTCATTCAGTTTTGGCATAACTTTGTTAAGTCAGTTTATGCCAAGAAAGATTGTTATTCCACACTGTTTGCTGATAGTAGAAAGTTTACATATCAAATTGATTTTTTTTTTCCTTGAAGAGAAAATCAGTATGAATTTAAGGGACATATCTCTTATTTGCTTTGCAGAAGAAATTGTTCTGTTAACAAATCATCAAGAAAGAAAAAAAAAAAAAGATAAACAGGATTAACTGTTTACTTTAAGTGAGCCGAAGTCTGGTTGTTTTTCTGAAGAAGAACACAATGTACTGTTGTATCTGGTTTCCAGAGTGGTGTTTATCATAATTCCTCGTGCGGTGGTTGGTAGAGTGCTGGGAAGGCTCTCCGCCCACTCGCAGCTCGTTCCCTTTCCCTCTCCCATTGAGGCCTCCGGCCAGAACTGTGAGATGGTGCGAGCTGTCCTGTGTGATCTTTACTGCCTGACATGAGCAGACATTGACCCTGAATAAAATAACAGGGGCCGTTTCCTAGAACTCTTGGTGGACTGCTGAGAACTGCTACCATAACTCTTGTAAACACGCGATGCACACACACAAACACGCTCCCTCTCCCTCATTTAGAAACACACCTAGGGGAGGCAGCCACTAAAGCAGAGTAAAGAAAAACAGTGTGAGCTGAAAACAGAAACAGTGGACCCTGAGAGAAAGAGTGGAAAGAGCCTTTCTGCCAGGGAAGGAGTCCCAACATGATTTCACTTCTGCGTTTCTTCTTTGCTCTGTATTCTGCCTTTTATTTCAATCAATATTATACTTTTGTGCTAGTTCGGTGGGATGATGTGGCATTGAAACAGCAGAATGTCTTATTGAATACAGATGCAGCTCTGTAAGAAATCCCACAGTGTTGTATTTCATTTACCTTTCACATGCACTGGGGAAGCACGTGTGTAATGCTACACTATCAAGAATGTGTTTTAGGATGCTCTATGCCTGCTGAATGGGCAAGGTGTTTTTATTAATACTCACTTCACGTTTGTTTTTTGGGGTTTGGGGTTTTTTTTAAAGAAAATCTTCTAGGATCCCATTCATGGTCTGTGTGGTTCAGCAGTAAATCTGGTGAATCCACAAATAATACAGTCTTGAAAAATAAGTGACCCCATTACTGCTGCTACAGTGTTCTTGCTTCATTCCAGAGGCTGTAATTCTGTAAAATCCTCGCTGAGGGTTTTACAGGGGGAACTGAGAGTTCTCTAAGCCCTGTAGTGTGGAAGAAATTGGTTGATCCTGCGATGCAGCCCTCTCTATATATATACACATACATATATATAGCCTCCTCGCCCCCCCCAGCTCAAATGGAATCTAATACACAGAGTAGACTATGTGGACCTGCTCTCCTAAATGCCACCGTGTTATTCAGCTGTTGCTTTCAGATCACCCTTTGGAGATAGCACTTTTATTCCAATTTTTACGTATGGGGAACTGAGGAGCAGAGGAAACATAGTGTGACAAAGATGATGTGAAATGTTGCCAGACCAGCAATTGAATGCTGATTTTCTTGGAAAGGAGGGTGCTGAGCACCTTGCAAGAGAAGATCTTTTGGCAGCACCTTGACGACTGTTGGAATTCTTGGATGCCAAAACAATAATTACAAAGTCTTAAGATTAAAAAAATAAACAAAGAACCCCTCCTCAGATTTGTAGATAAATATTGTAAATGACTGGGTGGTAATTACACGTTATATTTGGAACATGATTTTTCTATTGGAGATTATTCACAAGAAAGACTCGTAACTTGTAAACTGTAAGTTTCTTAAATGTATATTTTTATGATGGATTAGTAAATCATGACATACAAGAAAATAATGTTTTCTCTGAATTGTATACTGAAATAACCAGGGGATTGTAATGGGATTCCATGCTGAGGTAATGGTATGCTTAGGAGCCTGAGGAGTGTGCATCATTATTTTTTTTTACCAACTACAATTAGCAGGATAGTGAGTCCAAAACAAGCTGGGATGATCTGATGTGCTTGCTTTTTTTGTTACCACCCAAAATGTTTTTATTTACGTAACAAGCTGTATGGAATGGATCTGAGCAGAAGGACCATAAATTACATGTAGTGTAGTGTTGTACAGGGGAGGCGCCTGGGGGATCTGCAGGGAGGGAGGCCTTAGTGGTTTCTTGCAGCTGAACCTTAACACAAACTTTTAGGCAGTACTTGGGAAGTTATTTTTTCTTAACTTTCTGTGTCCAGCAAACCAATCATCACTATAAATTTTTACTTACATGGCATCATTACTTTGGAATTAATCTATTAATATAGAATAACTTCAATACTCATTTATGAATCTGAGATAAGTGAAGCTATTGGCTGATACTGAAAGTATTTTTCAAATGCAACTCTGTAGCTGTTTGAAATTATAACTTAGGCTCCATATTGTGTTTGAGTGGATGTCAGGAATGTCTTTTTATGGTTTTAAATGTTTTGTTTACTTCTGAGTAAAATTCTGCTTACAAATAAAACACACGCATTAGCAGTTTAATTTGAAAGTGCACTTAGAGACGGTGTCAGATGGGGAGTTTAAAAAAGTCCATTTGGTGCTGCATGAAAACTTTATAGAAGAAATGTTTTTTGCTGGAAAAATTGTCACATGTGAAGCCATGGTTGCCATTGCAAGTATGAAAAGCTGTCTGGTTTTGTGCTCCACCGTTCCCAAGAAGTTGTACATAGTTCCCCCCAGGCAGGTGGTGTTCCATGTTTTGAGTGGGAACATTTACAGTGCTGTGGAGCTCCATTCTCTACATGCATCTTCTCCACGAAGAAGGTACCCCTGCTGATGTGTTTGGCTGGTACAGGTCCCTTCCTATGCACAAAAGCCATTTCAAACAGAAGTGCTGCTTCTTCAGGACATAGACAGAAAATAGTAGGTAGAAGGATTAGCCTGAATGAAGAAATGGAAAAAGCAATCAGCAATCAGGATTCATGAAAGACTTTATGGAAGTTGCATTTGATTTTCCAGTTTGTATTGAAGTAAGCGACTGTTCAAGGAAGTGAATAAAAATAAGCAATAGTTATTTTATAAGCTCTTTCACTCTTTTTCATTGCTTTTAACATATGCATACTGTAAGGAAGACCAAGGAGGATGGAAAATGATGGGCTTGGTATAGTTTCTGTGGTGAGTTATTTGCGAAGTGTATTATGTAAATACTCTGTTACACACGTGGTAAGAAGTGCCTGCAAAGAAAAGATTCCTTTCCTGAGACCAAGCAGGCTCTCTGCTACATATTTTCTATTTGAGATGCTGAGATAAGAGTTGCTTATTGCCCTGGTGATACTGCTGTCACATGTACAGTTTCCTACCAATACTTCTGCAAAGGACAACCTGTCTCTGGCCAAAGGGAGCTGGAGTGTCTAGTGTTAACTGTGTGCACTGTTCCCGCTCTGCCAGGTCCAGAACTCCTGAGCCGCCTTCTCCTTTCTTTATTTATTTCCTTCTGGGTCCTTCCATGGTTACCAAATAAAAACATACACAATCAGCTTTTCAGTAATTTTAAGCCTCCAGTTTTCAGAGCAAATGATTGCTATTTCAGTCATCTCAGTGCTTCAAACCAGAGCACCAGCCTGGGTGCTAGAAACTGCTATACTTGGAAGGAGTTATGGCCAGGGTTCTTCTTTGTGCTTGACATTCCCCTTATAAACTGGAAGCAGTGGTGCTTGTGTTTTCTTCTGTACCTGTGTACCTCTGCAACCTACACGTAGAAGGAGCTACTCATCATCATGATCACTCATTTTTATTTGTATCTTTCAATACATAGTTACGATCTGAAGAGCTTCACTCACTATTTAGTGACAGCAAATAACATGGATTTTAAGCAGAAAACTCTGAATCTTGTGTCTCCCTAAAGAAGGCTACAGTGGGTACATACTTTTCGAAAGGGAACATGAAGCAGTTTGTGATGTGGTGAATACAATACTTTTAAAAGGAAAGTCCTGCTGGTGTTATGAGGGTGTGGGGAGATGGATGGTTGTCCTTGTGTGTTTAGACCTGTGCCCTGAGCTTTGATTTTTCAGAGATAAATATGGGTACGGTGAATGCAAGGAGTGCGTAAGGTAGGGATAAATTAAATCCCGGTAGGGTGGTGTCCTGCAGGTTACAGTTTGAATCTGAGCCATATTAGCAGGAGTTAATCAGCTCCACCTTGAGACTTGACCAGACAAGTTGCTGAATTGGAGTTGTGTAGGTAGTGTTGTGCCTGTGGTGATTAAGGGAGAGGGGGTTTTTGTTTATGTGTGTTTGTGTTCATGTGCTTTATGCCTCTGCTAGGACCGCACCTCAAAGAGATAAGAAGTCCTGACAAACAAAGCAGCAGCAGCTGTCTCTTGGATGTTTAAGATAAAGAATGAGCAAATATCAGAGCTAATACAATTCAATTAGGTTTCAGGCATTTCCCCATTCTCCCCTTTCTCTCCTTTCTGAAAAAAGAGTAGCTAATGAAGTCCCTGCTGAGCACTGCAAAGGTGGTAGCATTTGCCTGGCTGTCTTGCTTCTCATGCTGTACTGCGCAGTTTAACTGTGCGTGGAGAAAAGCTGCTGTGGGCCACATGGTTGTCCTCTTACCCTCTAGGGTAAAACAATTATTTGTTAGTTAAGATCTGTTCATGACAAATTTCTGCTGCTTGTTTTCACAAGACTCAGTAAAGGCAATCCCTGTGGATTGCAATGGCAATCAGGCAGTTCTGGCCTCCGAGTGCTCTCATCTCTTCTGCAGGCTGATCTACTTTTTCTTACTCTTTTCCACTAGCCGCTGAGGAGACTGGAGGTGACCAAAGCTGAAGAAGGTTTTTGTTGCTATTACCTCTCCAGAAAGTCAGCTGCCCAATACAAGGCAGCAGTATGGAGGGATATGATTTGTCATGCATAAAAAAGTAATAGTAAAAAACAGCTTTACCCTTTACCCATGAGTAGTGACTAACTAGGAGAAGGGCATGGCAGAGTAATCCTGTAATCCTCTCCTGATTTCTACTGGGAGACATTTTGTCCTAAAGATCAGCACAGTCATAGAAATAATGCAGAGTAATCAGTCTCATCTTCCCCCAGCCCCCATCCTTGCTCCTGGCTATTATCAAATTAACAAAATCTTCCCAAGCTTTTGCATGAGACTTACTGTGTCATTACTTAAAAAAAAAAAAAAAGAGAAAGAAAAAAAAAAGGCAATCTCGCCTCGATTCTTATCATTCCCTATCTTCACCCCCTTTATTACCAATGAGTCATACTTCACCTTTTCCTTAGTCTGCGTCTCCCACACTCACTCCTCTACTGGCTTTCCTGCCACCCCTCACTCCTGAAGTGGATTCTCTACTACTTTGCTTGAGAAATTTCCATTTCCAAAACCATATTTTAAATTCAGGGTTGCAGGGTTGCATCCTGTTGTCCCAAAAATAAAGATGGCCCTTATTTCCTCCCTATGTGAGCACCACTGATAAAAGTGGTGATCTTACCCTTTTTTTAACAGTTCACTACTATGCATACTGACAAGGCATTGGTAAAGGCATGGGTTAAGTGATTAACTGATTTGGTGTGAACACCACATTTTAAGGAAAAAGAAGTATTTGTGGTAGATACACACAAAATATAAATGTTGAATTCCTGGGGGCAAATAGTTGTTTTGGATTTACAGTTTGTCTCATAATTTGGATGTGGATTTTCATCCCGGTAGTGAGCTTCAAAGGGGGGAAAAATCATGGGACAAACTGTTGCTTTAATCACAGCTAGACTTGCCACTAAAACTTAATTTGCAAGAAAATTTGCTGCAATATGGGAGCAACACTGTAACATGGGAAAATAAAACAAATGCACTTTTCTGGGAATAAAATTAAATCAAGGGAATAGCCACTGCTGGTGAGGAAGTTAAGGCCGTGAATCAACAGCCTCTGAAAGCAATGGAACTAAAGTTAGTGATGCCAGCAGAGTGTGCAAAATCTGTAAGGACAGAACTGGTTTCAGAGAACATGAGAACAGTTCTCCAAATTGAGTCTGTTCTGGGATTCAGTTGATTTTGTGATAGTCATTAAGTAGGAAAATCAATTGTCACTCATCATTAAATACTTATAGCAGTACCTACTAAATCAGAGACAGATCAAATGATGCTGGGAATATTTCAAGGTTTGTTCATCATTCATTAGTACTGTTTTTAAGTGTGCTGAAGCATGGAACGTGCATTTGTGAAGTTCTCTTAATAGCATTAGTTTGGGATATTCCTCATCTTTTAGTATGAAATCAGGCATCTGAAGGTTATTTGTGAAATTCTGTTTTCCAAGCAAGTGAGTATATACATTTCATTTTAAAGGCATGTTGCAGAGAAATTGTGACTACCTTCTGAATACTGCTAGAACAAGTGTAGTATAGTGGATGTCTGCTCACATGTATGGTCCTAATAGAACAAGAGTACTTGGAGGTCTGATGCAAGAGATTCCGCTGCTCTGTGTTTCTTCATGATGCAAATAATTGTGAACACATTTCTACTGTGATTGGGAACAGTAGTGAGATAAGCCTCAAGTTACACAGCTCTTCCTTTACTTCTGTATATTGAGTTTTGTCATATGATGACCATTCTCCCATCATATGACCTGGGATGCTGTGCTGCAAACACTGGACAGCTGGAATGGGATCCTCAGCCTCGTAATCCTGCCTGGAAGTAGTAGTCCATGCAAATAGGACTTTACTTCTACAGACTTAATTTTCAAGGAGCTGATCTGAAGATTATGGTTATTTGGCTACAGTATTTTTTTTGATCAGATCAGTTTCCCATCCTAGTCATTTACGCTGCCACCACAAAGGGATGGAAATATGTGGCCAGGGATGCAAGGAGTTGAGACTCCCATGTCTGACAGCATTCATCTCTTTGCTTGATTTAAAAGGACTGGGGAAATGCACTTTTGGTAACTGATGTCTTCAGCACCAACCAAGCTAATTTTATTTGGGCAATTAACATGTCCCAGAGGACTTAATATGAGCTTGGTGCCAGCTAGTCTGAGACTTACTTACATTCAGTTTTGTCTCACTAAAGATATGAGAAATTCCAGTGATCAGTTAAGAGACTGCTGAACTGATCAGATCTGAGACTCTAACTCAGTTGGCTCTTGCTTGTTTCAAGATACGGAGGCCTAATTTTTCACAATTAACAGTCACTGAATGTTTTGTTAACATAGACAAAACTGTTTGCTTTGTTCTTACAGTTCCCCTCAATCTGATTTTCAGAAATGTCCAGAGCATATTAGCTCTGTTTTTCCAAACAAAACAATAGCGTGAGGACTTCCAGTCCAATCAGTTAAAGCTCGGGAAAGTTTTTAGCAAATTGCAAGATCCTAACATGGGAAGTGGCAGGCAACCATAGTTTTTCTGCTTCTGGGCTCTCATGTTCCTAGCACATCAGTCTCTGTTGAGTTGGAGGTGATCTTGTGGCATGAATCCAGATGGGATCTCACAGGTTGTTTTACACAGAAAATGAAGAGAGTGATAGAGCTGTTGAAGACACAGGTTTGTGTTGTTAGGACAGTCATTCTTTTCCTAGGATGGGAACACCACTCATCTCAGAGATAAGGGTGTGTATCCTTCCAGCCTACACATCACAACAGTGTTTGGTTTCCTCCTGTTTGTCATTGCTCAGGGTAGAAACAGTGTTTCATGGCTCTAAAGGACTTCTTAACCTTGGTGGGCTGTGGAAGAATTGTACCTAAGCTTTCTTTGTCTGGTGAAGACTCTATTTGTGTGGGACCCTTGTAGATAGAGATATGGGGAAAAAAACAGGAGCCTTCATTTGTGTTCAGTCCTACCATTCCCTGCCCTCAAAACCAGCACCAGAATCTGAAAAATAGGGACTCTTAGCTGGTGCTTGCCCAGCTGCTGTTGTCTGAGAGGCTTTGGAGATGTATCCTACATTGAATACAGCCTTCTCAAGGGTGTAAGCCAAAGTTAGATAGTTCATAATGAACAAGGAATCTGTGATTAATGATCCTCCATGTGCCTAAGCTTCCCTGCAGAGAAATACATGGATTTAATCCAAAGATAGGTAGGAGCTAATTTAATTTAAAATGTGTTTTATAAAGATATAATGACTGCTGTTGAATGCTTTCAAAATGCATATAATATGTTACATGATGTGTTCGAAAAGCAGTTGGAGTGGGCTTGCTGTGAACAATGGTACTGCTCTGGAGAAGGCAGCTTTGTACGTTTGACAGGAGGTGAATTCTGCTGCCTAGTGCACCCTTGAGATTTATTTAGAAATAAAGATGTGTGTGCTACCCTCAAAGGTAATTTTTGTCTCCCTTTGAAAAGTCTCCATGCTTAACTGTCTCTTTCTGGGGCAATTAAACCAATCTTGTAGACAGCAGCCTCCTTCCTCCAGCACTGCATGACTCATGCTATCATGGCTGCTCATCTCAGGTGCAGAATCTTGTGAAATGCATTTTTGACTATCTAAACGTATGACATCCACTGATTTTGCCTTATCTGCTATGTTGGTAATATCTTCTTGAAATGCCAGCAAGTGTGTTAAGCAATACTTCCCAGTCCTACAGCCCCTACTTCCATAGATTACTTGAATAAAATTGTTTGTTTAGCAGATTCTTTAATTATCTCCTTAAAGTAGTTCCTCTGGGCTTCTTCATACCCAGTATTGAAAGTACTAATGTGTAGTTTCATGTTGGATTTTTGCTTGGTTGGTTTTTGTTGGTTTTTTTTAAAGAAAAAAGGACATTTCACTCTCCTTTGCATCCTCAGGACTCCTTTAAAAAAAGTTACATAAAATGTAATGCTTGCTCAGCCAGTTTCGATGTTGGTGATTATTACTTGAGAAATTTGTTGCTTTGTTTACTTCTAAGCAGAATTTTTATATTTATGCACACACACATGCGTTTGTATCATTGCTCTGTCTCCATTACAGAATTCACCTCAAGTTAGGCAAAAACTCAACCTTCTTTCTTTATAGGTACAGCATAGTGCATAGCCGTTAGTTGATCTAATCCCCAGTGCAAGCCCTTTGTGCTTTTTCTCAGTCATGCTTCCCTGTTTCATGACCCTGTTAGCTCTTGCAAATATACATGAGAAAGACCTTTCCTGATAATGGATACAGGTATTCATTATTTGGTAGGAATTCTCCAAATATTGTAGAGGATAAGCCCTGTTTTAAAGCTTGAAATGTGATTTTCAGAAATTTGCTAACTGGTTTGTTATGAACAGGAGCCAATGAGTAACAGAGGAATGTTTCGTAGGTTATGCCTCCTTGTCCAGGATGCCTATGGTATGTTCAGTGAAGTGCAGTTGCAGTCCCTGAGTTCTGCAGACAACATTGAGCAGTACTGCAGGAGGTGGGAAGGAAAATTCAGCTGCCTCGCTGGAATGAAAATTTTGCAAAGAACCACAAGGGGAAGGTGAGAACGATTCATGGGAGAATGTACTGCATGCATGGTGTGCAGGCAGAGATGATCTGCCTTTTTATTTATTTCTGTGATCAATATTCTTTGAAAAAACTTAACCAGGCTTTGTTCAGTTAAAGGCCCCGATTGCCATTTTGGGGGCATCCAATAGTACTTGAGCCAGCCATATTCCAAAATGAGCATAAATAAGCTAACACACAAGTACACACTTAGCAGAGCAAGGGATAGAGAAGAATTACCATGTATCTGAGTGTTTTCTTTCTCTTGAGTAGATTCAAAGACCTAAAAACATAAGTTCACCACCTCTCATTGCAGAACTCTTTATTACAGTACATTTTTCTACAGTGCTGCCCAGTCTGGGTTGAAGATTCAAGCACTGACTTTCCCCTAATATATGAGCACCTAATTCAGTTAAGTCTGTATAGTTTGGGAAGCACAGTTTAAATTTCTTTAAAAAGCCCCAAATCTCACAAATCATAAAGCTATTCTTATTTTGGAATAAGAATGTCCACAGATTTATAGAAAAATCCCCCCAGATACATAACAAATTGACATGTGTCAGCTCTCAGATTTTGCTTACTCTGTGATTCTGTTTGCATTCTTTGAATAAAATAAAATATCTTTAATCACGAAAAAAATTAAATAGATCAACTATGGAGTATCTTTCTAAGGAAAGTGATATGTTGTTCACATGGGGACCTGTATAAATATCATTAGATTGATTCAATTCTCAACATAATTTATTTGTACAAACATCCGATCTAGATAAGCCTTTGGTATTAGAATGGCTCTGATATTTCTGCTGATGCTTTTTTTTTCCTGTTGAAAAATGCTGTTTCATCAAAACCAAAATGTTTCACAGAAACATTATCTATCTATTTTGGAGACAATTTTGTTGGGAAAATTTTTTCAGGTCCAGAGGGAGTGAAGACTCTCTCTCTCTCTCTCCTTCTCATTTCATGAAAACTTTCAGAAAGTCACATTTTTTGTTTCATATTGGAACAAAAACAAATTTCAAAGCCTTGAAATGTTTAGCAAAATGGAATTGTTGTTTTCCAGCCAGCACTATTCAGTATGCTTTTCTTTTTATGTACTTGCAGTGTTAATTTTCAGATCCTTTGGATTTCAAGCCTACTTGCATTTTTATGGATCTTTAATAACAAACACGTCCTCTTATTTAATTATTTTGTTGGCTTTTTTTTCAAGTTACATTTTTTCCAAGCAAATTAAATAACAGCGTTGGAATTCTGGATACAAATGAAGTTTTACAACTGGCTGCTGGTGTTTCCAGTACTCTGCCTAGCTAATAAGAGACAGACTTTTTCTAATGTAAATTGTGTTTCAAAGCAGCAGTAACTTACTTCTGGCTATTCTGAGGATGATTAGAAGACACACTGCTGAAAATGCTAGTGGCTCAGCTGGAGCTGTGCTGGTGGTAACCCTGCTAGGAAACATTAAAAGAAAAAGGCTAGTGTAGCTTCGGGGACAGTGCAGTGGTTAAAACGTGATTTCATTGTACAAGATGGGTGGGTGAGGGAATTGTTCAGGGGTTTTTTTTTTCTTAATTGTTTTAGCCTATGTTCTGCTTTATAACTTGTTATTACTTTTAAGTGTTGGGACACGTTTTGTGTCATTCTAGGTGTGATGGAAACCACAGTAAAGCCATAGTTGAAATGAATATAAGGGAGTACTTATTCACACAGGGCATAATTAGACTGTAGAACTCATTGCCACTGGATAAATGGGTCTCCAGAGCCAGTGGTATATCCGAACACATGATGGGATATGCCTGTGAGTGCCTAACCTTGGCTTGCAGCACATGAGTGAATAAGAACTATGTGGTCTGCCCTGCAAGAAAGACTGCTGCCTTTTTTTTTGAGAGAGAGAGAGCACCAATTACTTTTTGGAAGGAGAGGGCTTTTAAGCTGTTTGTTTCCTGGAGTCTGACAGTGACTTTTTAAATGGATAAAAGGGAATAAAATGTAGGAAATATGAGGGAAAAGTCATGACTTTTTTCTTGTGCCTTTGAAGCACATGATCTGGAGAAAGCCAGGAATGGCTAATAAGATCCCATATGTGCATGTTGTCCCACAGTCACGTGGATTGTAATCTCTCTTATAGAGACAGAGTGCTTCCTCAGTCCCTCCATGAGACAGAGGAGATTTTCATTGAACAGATACAAGAGGTTCTCAAGCTTTTTGCATCAATGGCCCACTGTTATTGTTCAAAAAAATTTCCAGGCCATCATCTATCCTCATCATCAAGTATTTAATTTAAAGTACTATTTAACAACGTTTTAGTAAATGGAATTTTAATTCCATTTAAATTCCATTTAAAAAAAAAATGTTGTAAGCTGAAGTTGCATTTCAAAGACTGAAAGCCTATAGTAAAGGTTATTTTACATCCTGGTGAAAACCTGGCTGTAAGCCTGACTTGGTCTTTGGAATGGACCTGTACTGTAAGATGTGCTGAAGAAACTAAACCCATTTCTTCTCCTGATAGGAAAACACTCGTATTCCAAAAGAAAAGTGGGATGAGAACTTATACAACCATATCCTGTCTTGACCAAGATCAACCTTGTGAAAAATTAAAAATACAGTAATCTTACATTGAGAGAAACACTGTTAATGTTGAATATTGTTTTGGAATACCCATATGTTTTAACAAGTATTAGGGTCTGGTACTAGGTTATTTGAAGCTCCATCATAGAGTTAGGTGGTTTCCAGAACACGTTCCATACCCCATGTAATCCCATAATCCCCAGAACCATCCCTGCAAGAAATCCTTCCCTTTGTAGCCCAAGAGAGGAAGTGGTTTCCCTTTGCAGTCCAGTTTCTGGCAATCCTGTAAGACAGGCGGACATGGCTGAGTCACAGCAAAGTTGCCATGGCTTGTTCAGCATCTGATTTCCAGTAGTTCTTCTGTTCACGAGGCCATTGAATAAGGTAGGAACCAGTACTGTAGCAGCTGAATTAACAGTGTGTATGTGGTTTGGTATCTGTTTCTTGAGACCTTTTCTCTTCACTCTCTCACTCATACTTGGTCTCCTAGCCTTTCCTACAACTGTTCCCTGAACTGCATGCTTAGTATTAGCAGAAAAGAAAGTTAAAGAGAGAAGACTGAAAAAAGTTCATCGATCTGCCGCTGGTGGTGTTGGCTTCTTAGAGGTGTGTGTCCTGTCTCTTGTCCTCCCACTACCTCATGTGTCAGTCTTACAAATTCAGCCCCTTGAGAAACAGGAAGCGAGATTGTGACAGTGTATTGCTACAGGCAGAAATTTTGGTTAAGAATCTGTATGCAGTAAAACTAAGATGTAACCCCCCTGTTTTAATAGATCCCAGGTAAGTTTCAGATATGTCTGGTATAACCAGTAACTAGCTGGATGCAGTTAGATGCAGGGACTGAGTACTTACTAAAACACCTCAGGAGTAAATAACCTATAAATGTCAGTCTGCTGCTTCCTACAAAAAAATTAATTTCAATGAGCTGGGATAAACTTTCTAGTTAGATATCTGTCTTTATCAACAAAAATGTTAATTTTATGTATTTAGCCCCAACTGGAGTTCCACACAGAATAATAATTTGGATTTGGATTTTGTGTCTTTTCACCTCATTTGCCAAGCACTGAGTTGTTTTGCTGCTGAGTATAGCAGACCCACCTGCTTCTTCTTTATATGCTTTCTTGTAAGGTAGAATTATGAAGGGTTTCTATTCGGCAGAACAGAAAGATGACACCAGTTTAAAAATGGAGGGGAGAGGAAGAAATGCTTTAACGTAATATATAATTAACACAGGGTGTCAGTACCAATTTTGTCCCTAAATTGAAAAATGGCTTAACAAGTTTCAAAAGAAGGTGCAACTGTTGCATGGATACTGCTAAAATCCACACTTACGTTGAATAGGGTGAAATACTATGAAGGATAAATCAACTCGTAAGCTTTGACATGTGACCCAACCTTCCACAATAGTTTCCTGTACTGTCTATCTGTTGCATTTGCCTCTAAAGTAAGTAGACTCTGAATATTGAGTTAGTCAACCAGTGTTACGTTTCTCTGAGAAATTTCTGCATTTTCAAATAAAGTTGGCATTTCAAATAAAGTTTGTAATTTTAAACTGTCCAATGTGAAATCTCCTTGTATTTGTCTGTAGTGTTGGTAACCTGTGCCTGAGAGTTCTTTTCCTTTTCCTTTTCCTTTTCCTTTTCCTTTTCCTTTTCCTTTTCCTTTTCCTTTTTTTTCCTTTTCCTTTTCTTCTTCTTCTTCTTCTTCTTCTTCTTCTTCTTCTTCTTCTTCTTCTTCTTCTTCTTCTTCTTCTTCTTCTTCTTCTTCTTCTTCTTCTTCTTCTTCTTCTTCTTCTTCTTCTTCTTCTTCTTCTTCTTCTTCTTCTTCTTCTTCTTCTTCTTCTTCTTCTTCTTCTTCTTCTTCTTCTTCTTCTTCTTCTTCTTCTTCTTCTTCTTCTTCTTCTTCTTCTTCTTCTTCTTCTTCTTCTTCTTCTTCTTCTTCTTCTTCTTCTTCTTCTTCTTCTTCTTCTTCTTCTTCTTCTTCTTCTTCTTCTTCTTCTTCTTCTTCTTCTTCTTCTTCTTCTTCTTCTTCTTCTTCTTCTTCTTCTTCTTCTTCTTCTTCTTCTTCTTCTTCTTCTTCTTCTTCTTCTTCTTCTTCTTCTTCTTCTTCTTCTTCTTCTTCTTCTTCTTCTTCTTCTTCTTCTTCTTCTTCTTCTTCTTCTTCTTCTTCTTCTTCTTCTTCTTCTTCTTCTTCTTCTTCTTCTTCTTCTTCTTCTTTTTCTTTTTCTTCTATGAAGTCTAGTACTTCTCTGGCCTCTCTATCTCTCCTTTTTCCTCTACTCTTCACCATATACTTTCTCTTCTTTTTGCTTTACACTCAAAAGAGAGGACCACCACTACCTGCTGTACAGTGTTTCAGCTGCTAGACGTTGACAGGAAGTGTAATAGTAAGAACCATCCATAGAGCAAGGAAGTCATAACTTCCTTCCTTTGGTTTTCCCTCCTCCAAAAAAGACTGCTGTCTAAAAGAGCCACCCACATCTCAGGTTTTGAGGTCCTGAAGCACTTCAGTAATTGCTGTGGTTAAAAGTTGAGTTCCATTTAAAGCATAATTTCAGTAATTACATTGAAGTTTTTAATATTTGCATTACTTTTTTATTATTTTTGATGATTGTTTATGTTATCAGTAAATATTTTTTTCCCCTGAGTTTTCTTCTCTTTAGCAAGCATGGATTGCTGCTTGTATCTTCAGTACTTCTGTCATGAATCTGTTTAGTAGCCAACATTGGAGAATAATGTAGGCATATCCATATGAAATTAAAAGTATTTAATATTATAATTTCAGTGTTTTAATGTAGTATATGTAATTTCTAGTTTATCATAGAAAATTGAGTTATTAAAGTAAAAATTACTCAACAAAATAATTTCATGTATTTAAATAATGGTTAGGGAAAAAATCCAGCAACCCTTTCTCCTTGTTTGTATTTTGACTGAGATGCTGGTTTAGTAGGCTCAGATTTTTACTTTATGGTTTTGTTGCTTCTGTTGCTCAAGTCTGAGAAAATATGGTGTTGCATAGCTTGTGCACTGCAAGATCTGGAGAAGAGAAGGCTCAGGGGGGACCTCATCACTCTCTACAACTACCTGAAAGGAGGTTGTAGTGAAGTGGGGGTCGGTCTCTTCTGCCGTGCCCATAGTGAAAGAACAAGGGGAAATGGCTTTAAATTGCAGCAGGGGAGATTCAGATTGGACATTAGGAAAAATTTTTTCACTGTAAGGGTGATTGAGTATTGGAATAGGTTGCCCAGGGAGTTGGAGGCACCATCCCTGGAGGTGTTCAAGGATGTGGCACTGGGTGATATGGTTTAGTGATGATGTAGGTAGGCAGTTGGGCTGGATGATCTTGAAGGTCTCTTCCAACCTAGATGATTCAGTGATTCTATTCTATGATCTTAGTAAGTCAGTTAAAGGGAGAGGTAGCCTACAGTATCAGCTTTGTATTTGGATTGCTTGTCTCTTGATAGTTGAAGTATATGTAGTCTAGGTGCTTATTTCTGAATTTCTTTTTTGTTTAGAGAAAGGAGATGTTTCACAGAGGCCTAGGAATTGCTTTAGTTTTGAGTTCTTAATAATTGAGACTGATACTGCCAACGGAAAATGGTTTCATTTTAGACTAAGACTGGGAGAGTAGGGGAGAAGAAAACAGGTAAGTGCCAAGTCTGGATTCCCCAGAGCAAAGCTGTGGAAGAGGTTGGAAGAGAATCCTAGCACCTTCCTTCCCATCACCTACTGTGAACCTTATGTAGTCTTTCTTCTTTTCCTAGTTATGGACATTGTTTTCCTTCTACTTTCTTTGATATTGCTGATATTTTCTTCCTGTAATAACCCTGAAACTGTGGTATGTTTATTAAAATTGAAAAATCCCCCAAACTATGAGCTGTAATGTTAAAAAGTTGAATCGGGCATGTCACACACAAAGTTCTTGGACCAGAACTGTAGATGAAACTTCATGCTTGTGAGAGTAATAAACAAAATCTTCTTAGTAGGTTCTTCTTAAAGTCACTGAAATACATTTTTGAAAAATCTAAATTTGAAGTTGTTTAATTTTTTTAGTATAGCTTGTAGTGTAAAATGAAGGAAATTTCCACAGGATCAGAGTAGACGTGCTGAGACTGCAGATCCTGGTTTATCACTTTACTGGGTCTAAATATAATTACAGTGACTTTTCTCTTTAATTTGTATGCTTTTATCAAAAATCACAGAGCAAACATATATATGCATGTGTGCCCAGATGAAAGTATGCCGTTTGACTTTGTGGTGAAGGGCTGAACAAGCCAGGAAGGTTAGAAACAGAAAGTGAGTTCTGTCTCCAGCTGAGCTGTGAAACTGAAAAGGAAGGTGGTTAGGTGAGCAAATGAAAGCAGCTTCTTCTGTAGAGGATAGCACAATCATCATCTGTGACAAAAGCTGTGGGGAGGGCAAAATGCTGTTTTATTAGAACCACTCTCTGTCTTCTAGTTATTTTTCTATGTAGTAGTTTAACGCAATTTGTTAAATAGGTCCGGATTAATTTCTACACAGGCTGCATGTATATTGTGCATTTTCTCAGCCATGTATTTAGCCTATTTAAAAGTATGAAATCTTTAAAATTCTCTGACTGCTGTCTGGGTTTGCAGCAGGCAGTTTGCATTTAGAAAAGACATACCAAAGTTCAGCAAGCAAAATTTAAGTTGAAAGGGATGCCTTTTGAGCACATTGAATAATAAAAATGTTTAAGGATACTAAAAAGAATTATTTTGCGTATTATCTGTATATACATATATCTCTGTGTGTGTATCGACACACACACACACATATAAAAGTATCATTATATATAAGCGAAGCGTGATGATGTGTGAGGGTTTACAGAGAGAAGAGTACCTATATGTAGAGGACTGCCTGTGGCAAATCCGTACTTCTATGGAAGTCCATGCTATAATGCTCCTTTAGAGTCACTGGTGGCCTTGCTGTGTTGGTGATAAACAGTGGATGTCTGCATATTTAGTATGGGGCAAACCAATTTTTACCAAACACAGATTTCACTTTAGCATGGGAAGTAGGGGTTAGAATGTGTCATTTAAAATCTGATAGATTATTTCTGTCCTCCTGGTATGGATTCAATTTTTTTTCTTTTTTTGAAGAAAAGTTATAGAATATTACAATAGAGTCCTTGTCTCTCAAACAAACAAGAAAATGTTATTCAAAATACTTTACATGTTCTTTTTTTTTATCCTTGAGCCTGTTTTTTCTCAATTCTTACTGTACTTTTCCCTTTTTTTAGAAATCTGTCCTTTTGTGCTCAAAATTATTTTATTTTTTTTAATAGTGTCTAGTAATTACACTCATGGAGCAAAATTTTAATTTTTTATTTTGTCTTCTGTAGCCAGAAAGGTTCTTTGTGCACATGGGGGCTAACCGTGTCCCTTCTCTGTAGCAGAGAGCAAGCTGTTCATCTCCTGTCCTGACTCTGTAGCTGAGGAAGGATACACATATTGGATAAAATACACCCATTGTTCAAGTCAGATTGAAGTGGGATTTGAGTGTTCCTTGGCCAATAAAGAGAATTAATTTTATTCTTTCTGTAAGGGTAATGACTTTCTACAGAGGAGGACACAGTGTCTTGCCATTTCTCCACTGTTATTGCCCCCACCTCGTTTCCCCTTCTGCTAAGTTGAAGTCTGTAAGTGTAAAGAGAGAGTTAACTTTCTTGGAGACATATAAATGGGTGGTACAAGAGGGGAACTTCTCACCAGGGACACTGACTGATACAGTCCCTGGCACCTCAATGACAGCTCCAGGAGGGAACCTCCCCTTTGGTAGAGAAGGATCCCAGCAGGATGGGATTTGGAACTTGCAAATCCTTCAGGTGGCAAAAGTCCCTGCCATTGGCCTGGCTGCTGTCAAAGGATGGGGCTAAGATGTTCAGGAGACACTCTCTACACAATGCGGCCCCTCTGCCTGTATATAAACAAATACTGTCATTTACTAATAATGGAGTGCTCCTAGTTCAAGCAGTAGATGACCTTCTCCAGAAGGACACAAGTAACTGAAGAAAATGTACCGTGTGTCTTAGATATTCTGATACGGGGTAGCAAGCTGGAAGAGAGGTAAAGAATAAGGGACAGTTTCATGTCCCTTGTGCAAATTTAAAAATACAGATGAGGGATCATTGTGCAGTCCCTGTGGAGATGTGATTATACCTGCAGTGCAACAACATAGCTTATTGGCTCTAAGTTGATAAATATGTGATCTCTGTATGCACACACATGCACACGCAGAGTCTGCCGTGTGTTCATAGCTGTGCTGTGCCCTTGCCCCGTGATGCTGCATGTCATGTGAGGAAGGCCACTTGTATAACTGCCTGAGTTGTACAGAAAGCTGTGCTCTCTTTTTATAACTCTCCTTTTACATGTCCCAGTTAGCCAGACCAGTTTGTTTCACGGAGCGTTGGCCCTCCTGTGACTGTAGAGAGGATATTGCTCTGTATGTTACAGGACAGAAAATGTTGCCCTGATCCAGGATTCAGGAAGTGGTCAATTTTCTGTAAAGTCTGTTTAATACCCAAGAAGTGTTGCTTTGTGTGTTGTAATGTTCTCACTGTTAAAAACAAAACACAAAACAAGAAAATGCCACCAGCCTCTGAGCTCAGCCTTCTCCTTTTACAGACTCGGCGATGGTGCCCTGTAAGTCAGGAAGCTCATTTCTCTAAAAGGGCAGCACATTTGTGTTTCTGGTCTCTTCATTAGTGTGGAGAACACGACTACAGATAGCAACATCATCTCTTGACTCTGTCAGCTTGTTGTCTGAATCTTGAACTACAAGCTTTATTCCACAAGATCCAATCTGAGATTTACATTCATAAAACTTCTTACAGTGCTGGTCCAAAGGCATCGCTATTAACAGTGAATCATAGGTGATACTTGGTGCTTTATGAAAAAACATGGGAAAAAGTTCACTGCCTATAGATACCCAGAGTCTGAGTGTTTTAAGAATCCAGAGAAGGACTTGGGAAATACAGAAATAAATAAGCTTAAGCAGAAGTGAGCGAAAAGCAGAACTTTTGAGGAGAGTTTCCGTGACCCCTTGAAGAGAAGCAGCATATTGCAATGTGCTTCGGCCCTGTACCAGGGTGTGCCTTTTCCTTCTAAACATTTAAGTTTAGAAACTGTTACTGCTTTTAGTGAGTTTTGGACTTCATTTTTTAGAGCTGTTTCAGACATAGTGGCTTTATTAATTGGAGGAACAGACAACTCATCCTTGGAGGCAGTATGGGGTTAAAATCCAGATCTCTGTGCTTCAGCTACACAGAGCAGAGAACTAGGACAAGATAACTGAGAGCTTTAACTCAAAAATGCATGCCTCTTCAAATTGGTTATCTGTAGCTATTTCCCCTCCCTCAGCTGTTTTCTTGGCCTCTCCCTCAGATGTTCCTGCCTGTCCTGCAAGGATGCCGTATCAACTGACAAGGCAGCCACTGTACAGCTTTGCATGCTAAAGCTAAAGACTCTGCCGTGTTTTACATTAATATGCTGAGCTGTTAATTTTATTTTTGTCTCTATATTAAAAGTGGGAAAGTGGGAAACTTGCAAAATAGATAAATAAAAACTGTAACTAAATGAGCAGCTGTGTAGAAAGGAGACTGTCCTCTGTACATGTACTTAAGATAAAAAAATCTTTCCTGTTTCTCTATATCTGATAATTGCTGACTTTCCTGAAAGCAGTTACAATCAGCTGTTAGAGAAAAGCAAGAAATGCAAATGTTAGAAGCAAAACTTTTTATTTTTTTAACCTAGCAGTTAAAATAGTTAAAAGCTATTTTTTAACAGATGTTGTACTGGTATCTGTGTCCTTCCCAAGCTACGTTCACCCCAGTTCCCCTGAAATCTATCATGTAGCAGGCTGTTCATGGCAAGGGATTAAATGCAACTTGCTTGTCACTGAATACATCCCTTCCCTCCCTCTCCACCCTGCAGCAGAGATGATGGAGATTTAATTACACCAAATCAAAACCAGCTTCCAGAAAACAAATATGATTTTAAATTGTTTTCATAATCATGCAATGATTCAAATTATATTTCTTAATGAATCTTTTTAATATAATGTATGACACTGGAAAACATTTTGAAGCTGATTTTATTGGTCTTTTTGAAGGGCATTAGGACTTTTTAGTCTAATAGACAGTCTGTGGCCTCCAGTAGTACCTGTAAAAGTTCCCGGACAAAGTCAAGACTCTGAAATGGTAAGTCTTCTTGTTACGGAAATGCATTTTTTCACTCACAACTACTATTTTTGTTGTTAGTGTAATCGTGTTTACTTTGGGAATCAGATTCTAGCTACTGAGTTTTGTTTTATTGGTTCTGGCAACTTCCTAGGCTAACCTGAAGCCCTCTGGATCAGCAGCATCTTTCCAAAATGATGCAATTAGCCCCTTGTTAATCCTCTAGAGCTAGGATGGTAGAATGGCCAGACAAATTATTTCTCTCCTCTCCCTGCAGGAAGAAGGAGGCTTTAGGTAGCATGGAGACAGCTGAGAAATCTATATGCAAGGATATTAACCCTTTCTTTGAAGCACATTTCAGCCTTAGATTCAAAAGCACTTTTATACATAGGTACATAAATAATTTTCCCAGCACACTGATTGTTGGAAAGAGATCTGTGGAACTGATTTATTTTGAGCCATATGTATATTCAAATACCTTCTTTAGTGCTGACAGAGGCAAACAGAATTTGAGTTGATATATTTTGCTTTTTCTTCTTATGCAGATTAATGGATGGGCAGCTGTCTTTAACAGATTCATATTTCTTTTATTAAATGAAATGCTTTGTTAACAGCAAACATTGCTACAAGAATATTTTACCATATCCACAATAAAAATTATTTTCTAATGTTGTTTTTTTTTTTTTCCTGAGAAGCCTTTCTAGTTTGGGACCTCTCTAAGTGGTGATTGATAAAGTTGTTACGTCACAGTACTTTTAAAGAGGGAAAGAAAAATCTGGCGTAAGAACTGTTCTTGTAGCTGCTGCATTCCTGTTCTTCATTATCTTCTTATGCTGTCCTGGGTTTAATTTGGCAGCTTTAAAAGTTTGTCAGCTGTTTACTATCAGAAAAACCCACCCACATGCAGAAGTCCCCAAATCTCAGAAAAATTATGGAAGTTAAAAAAAAATAAAAAATGATCAGGGTACTCCTACCACATAATAAAAAAAATGCAAAACCAACAACAAGCCCCTTGAAAGGGTTGCAGTGTTTGCCAAGTGTGCCAAATCATGAGACCTTTTTGTGATGAGGATCAGTGTCAGATTGTGGAAAGAATGGTGCACACAAGTTGATTTCACTTATAATTTGAGAATGTTGGTTTATTAACTCAACTTCTACTTAAGAGAGTCATTATTAACTGTATAATTTTGTTTTCCCATTCCTCTTAAAATGTAAATTGTGTGATTCATTTTGGCTATTGTTATAAAACCCGACTGACAAAATTAAAGTGCCTTTTTTAAGGTCACATTTCTTTTCCTTACTTTTCAATAGATGACAGCTAATCTTCCTCCTCCCAGCTTCTGTTACATTCTTACTGTTCAGTCTGGTGAAATACACGTGGAAGTGGATGAGGAAGAACAGAATTCTAATTTGTACCAGCCACCAGCTGTTCATGGTCTAAAGGAAATTCTTCAGGTAATCTGCTTTACAAGTCAGATAACAAATACTTTGTACCACTGGATTTCTGGCATCATGTTTGTCTCACTCCCTGGTTTTGTACTATTTTCAGATCGATGGTTGTAATGAACGTTGTAGCTTTTGGGCACGAGTGCTGTATCTAAGGCTGCAGGTAATCTTTTCACTTGAATTCAACATAAAATCAACATAATGTTTATGTGAAGAAGCCAGCATTTATCTTGTTTAGGGCAAAACTCAAAACCTTCCTGGATTATCTTCAAAAGCTGTATGAGCAGAATTATCACCAGGTCTAAAATGCTTGTGAATGGGTAAAATGAACTGCATCTCCAGTTTCAATACCAGCCAGTCTAGAAGGTGAATTATTTCTGAATAAGTTGCTATCTAATCAGAGGTAGTATTTCACCCTGGTAAGGGAGCTTGCAGGAAGTTCTTTGAGACTCAGGTTATAGCTAAATGCTATCTTTAGATAGTGAAAAGTTCCCACTCAGTTGAGTGTCTGGAGATAGAATTTAACAGATGATGGTTATATAAAAATACAGTTTTGCTTTTTGCATGCAAGTGTGTGGACTATTTTTGTTGACTTCAATAGAAGCCCCTCAAGCAAATTTGGCTTTTATGGTCCAGTTAGTAGAAAAGATGAACTCTTAGGTAAATACATCTGCCATGCATACTATGCTGGAAAGCTTATAATTATGTTTTATTTATTTGTTTCTGAATGACACTACAATTTTCTTTCAAAATGTTACCAACTCCCTCAGTAGTTAAAGGAATTTTTTTGTTGCTGATTTATTTATTTTTTCCTGGCGACTGAATCCTCAGTGCAGCCAGCACTGAATTCTGGTGGAGAATAATTTGCAATTGTCCATCAGCTCCACAAGAAACAAAGTGTGAATCAAAACATATGAACCAAAGACAAAGAAATTCCAGAATGGCCAGCAAAATAGCTGGAGAAGATTCCCACCAGTGTGAGACATAAATTTAATTTAGGTCTTGCCCTTTTGCTTCAAGAGCCAATGAGTTATAATTTGATTTTTAGGCAGGGAATACTTTTAACTCCCGAGATGAGGGGTTTCTCTTGTGTTTCTCCATGCTAAGTGAGAATTCAACAAGAGCATTTGCAAACATGAAAGTAGGACTACCTTGATGGTATCTCTTGGGTGCTAACAGAAAGATGGACACACACATGTGTAAACTTCTATTTCCAAGAACCCTGTTCTGTTAAAAAATAAAATAAAATTGCACTCTAGTGTTATCTTAGCCAGACACTTTTGTATTCTGAGATGCTGTGGGTCGTCAGTATTCTTGTGTAGAAACACTTCATCACTAAGTTAGAGAGAAGATGAAGCGTGCAGGAACAGATGTGATTTTGAAGAATGGAAGTTTGTCTAGAAGAAAAAAAGGTGTATGATTTCTTCTTGGCTGTTTTTTTAGTGGCTATTCACTTACTGAACTGTAAGTACTGATTTTTTGTAAGTGAACAACTTGAGTGCTCATAAATTTTTTGAACGTAATGTTGGGAAAGCAATAGAAGATATTCTTCTTCTGCATAACTTCTGGATAACTGCTGGATAATGCGTCTGGATAGCTACTCTAGGAATGTAAAGTTATTTACCTGCTGATATTTTATTGCTCACCTAATCCTCCCAGAGGAAGGTCACAAACAGCAGCTTGTTTACTGCAGTTGCCTTTGCCAAGAGGACATATCCTTCACGTGCAAAATCATCAAGTCGTAGTAAGTGAGGAAGGGACTATGATTTGGTTAATTTTGCAGATTTATTATTATGAGATAATCTACTACATGAGCTACTTCAAATGTACTTTAAAAATAGTATTTATTACATGTAGCTACAGTATTCTGAGATACTTCATTTGTGTGAAGGAGGAATGGAAATATGATTTTATTATTATTCTGAATCTGTACTGTGGTACAGAAGGAATATGAGGAAATATATTCCATCTGTGGTTAAGGAGCTGTCCCTCCTTGTAACTCAATCCTGCTGCTATTTGTTGTGTCCTCTCTGTTCAGAACAAATTGTCACACATAGCAAGATGATGATTTTATACTAACTTGTGATTTTTGCTGTTATTATTATTTATTTTTTGCATGTTTCTTCTGAAAGCCAACTTTTAATGTGTTAGTGATTCTCATGGGACAGCTGTAAAAATTCTTTCTTTGAAGCTGTCCTAATGCTATCGACGCAGAGGAGGTACCCAAATGGTTGTAGTTACTAGTCAAAGAAACAACAGCAATGCAATAGGCAGCGTATATTGTATTAAGGCATAACCATAATATCTGAGTTATAAATTTTCCCAGTAATTATTTACAATTACTGCATTTGTTCTAAGAGCTGCCGGCATGAACAAAAAGCTAATTTTAGCATGCTTAATGATTTCAAGGTTTGAATTCAACCAAAGACAAAACTTTGGGGTACTCTTTGTACTACCTTATGCTGGAGACATGCAACTTTAAGAATAAAATACCTGTGTGATAAGTGTCTGTCCAGTCCTTGCAGAATTTAATTTTATTTAAAAGTTTTAAGTATGAATTTTTAATCAGCAGAGTAATTAAAATAGTAACAGAAAACTTTTAAAATTATGAAAGTAATTTAGTCTTATTTACATATTTTATATTAGAATCTTAAAAATGCTTGGACTGGTAAATGTGAAATATGCTTTGTTATTAAACCCGTTTTTTCTAAAGCATGGGAAAATTCACATACACACACAGATATTACAAAATCAGTGTTAAAAAAAAAAAAAAGAGAAGAAAAGCACGAATTGTTAAATTGTAACCCATCTGATTTTGTTAGAGACCCTGGAATAAGCACTGATATGTGTGTAATGTCTGTCTAGTCTGACTTGTTCATCATCCCAGTGTGAAAAATCTAAAAAACACTACTGATTTTCCAATAATTATTTTCAGATATGAAGGCTGAGATGGAATGTAGGTATTTTGGTTGTGACATCAGTAGTTGGGATATACCTTACTTTGGTCACACCATAGTGTTTTTATACCTGTCTCAGGCAGAAAGCTTATATTGTCACTACAGATTCCTATGTCTCTTACTTATGAGTTATCTACTTTCCTGGTTTTGGGCATCATTCAAATATTTAGAGATGTTTGTTCAGCAGAAAGAAAAAACTCCAGCTTTGTAACTTGTGGTAGCTATTAGCCAAGGACTGGTGCTCTTGGGAATCAGATAACAGTGCACATGGAAAATTTGCTCACAGGGGAATATTAGTAGTAGCATTAGCCTTTTTTTTTAAGAGAAAAATTACACAAGTTTTTGTTAATAAAAACAGCCAATTAACATTTTTATATATCATATACATGATATAAATATAGTATATATCGTTTATATAGCATATAATATTTTTTAAATAAAATATATTTTCAAATCCCTAGTACAGTCCAAGTGACTTATGAGAAGGCATGATAGGTGACAGAGGTAAAGCCAAGATTCCAGTGGGTCAACCTTAGAAAGTTAGTTTGTATCTGTGGTAAGGAATAAGGAAAAATTCCAATAAAGCTTTGATTCACTATCCTGTATGAACCCTAAATATAATGATTTCTATCAATTTTATCAGTTATTTAAATATGAAGTTGTTACTTTAGTCTTTCCTTCTACTAAAAATTAACAACTGTATTCCAATTTTGTATCTTTTTTTTTGTTTTTTAAATTGTAGCCAAAACACAGTGTTCCTATAAATCAAAGAGAGATTTGGTTGTTTGTGACTGACTCCACATTGCAAAATGTGGTTCATACCACTCCAAAAGTTGTTGGTGTGTTGGTCGCTGCATCGTGTGTTCTCAGTAAGGAAATCACAGAAGCCCTCAGTGTTGCTTCACAACTCATCTTCTTCAGGGATGCACTGTGGGGAAATGGTAAGCTTTATGCATGGTTTTGAAGCAGCTGGAATCAAACTGAAGTAGCACACTAATCTCTGACACTGCAATACGTGACCTACAGAGACAGAGACTTTCAGCCTTGGATGAAGATGAGACATTGCAGCTTTGGGAAGAAATTTGGAAGGGGTTTTAATTAGAACTTTCCCATAAGGTGTTTTTTTTTTTTACATTTTTAACTTGATCTCCAAAGTAAGGGAGAAATGAAGTGATCTTGCTATAAGTCCCCCAGCATTTCTGTCAGTCTTCCCTGATGGCTGTTGAATCTAATGACCAATGTCAATCAAAATTGCTAGCTGACAGAAGACTCAAAAACTCGTGGTTGGACTAGATGATCATTGTCGATCCCTTCCAACTGAAATAGTCTATTCTATCAAGAACCTTGGTTTCATCTGCTTTGATATTTGTGCAGAAACTTGTTTTATTGAGTTTACTACCTCTGAAAGAAGTAAGAGGGTGAATTTAGAGACTTGTGTGTCCCTAGACACAGTTCTTTTACAAACTCCAATGCTATCTTAGCTGTGAGCCTTTGCCATCATACGGATCATGTAAGGATGGTAGTTAAATTTATGTCCATTTTCCGTCACTCTTTTTTGAGGTTCAGGTATGGTTCTGTAATGTGCCTGCATGCATAGTTGACATCTCACACCTTCAGTCACTACCAAAACGTAAGTGGACTGGAGGCACCAACCTGTGTAAATGGCTTTGTGTCCTGAAGCAAAAATGTCTGCTTTGGCAAATAAAGCATTGCATGCCCCTACTCTTTGTAGTCTTTGAAACAAAGACCACCTGAAGGGGTGCCCAAGCTTATTATCAGGGAAGAGACATTAATATTGTGTTTGTGGAAAGCACGGTGCAATGCAGTCAGAGTGGAAATTAACTCTCTTCTGCCATGTTCAAATTTTTAAAACATCTTTTTTCCCTGGGAGTTGCAAAGTGTAAGGAGAGCATGATGCATGTATTGCTGAAAGCAAAATATTTTGTCATTGAGAAAGCTTGATGGAGTCTATCCATCTGTTTAGTAGCTGGCAGAGATCATTGTCTTTATTGGCCATGACAATTAACATGGTCACCTTTTTCCTTGTTACTGTACTGAGTTGAAATGTCTTTGTTGGCAGGTAGGATTATTTGTGTTGAACGTACTGTTCTCTTATTACAAAAGCCTCTTTTGTACTCGGCTGCCGGTGCTGACCTCAGTGAGCTGACTGGCCCTGTCAGACTCGATGAGCTGGATTCTACAACACAGACCAACTCCGTTTGTACTCTAAGAGGTTTGTATGGCCTTTCCTGAAATGAATGCAGTTAATTATTTGTGCTTACTTTAATCTTTTAGGTCTTTGTATTGATTTCTTGTGCAAATAGTGTAGGGGGATAAAAAAGCACAGTATTGCTGTGGGTCATTAGGATGTGTAAGTTTTCATACTTCTTTGTGGGGTCTGTTTGCCATTTGCTGGCCAAGCTCTGAGCCCACTCAGAATAAATTTTGATGCACAGTCTGGTTTATTATATTCCTTCCTTTGCTGTCCTCTTTCAGGAGCCTTCTGTTCACACCAGCCTTGTTGATGTTGGCAACAGTAAGGTATACCAATATTTTTTAGGCAGATGGATAAGATATGTTAGCCAGATCCTGCATGGTGGGGGTTAGCGTCTGATTTCCCTGGAGCTTTGCTGCAGTGGGGCAATTTAATATTTCATCATAGTCATCTAGCATAACTTGGCCAATATTTGCTAACCAGCCACTTTGGATCATTGCTTTGTCTAATAGTTCAGTTCTACCACTAACCATGCAGAAACATTTCTTACAATGTATTTTCTAACATTTCCTAATCATGCAGAAGCTTTTCCTACTGTGTATTTTCTAATGCTTTGTCCAGTCAGCTTCTTAAACCTCCCAGTTGTAGGGTGCCTATAGGGGAGAGTCCTTAAAAACTCAGTAACTCTTGGCTTTTGAAGGCAATTTCCTTTTATAATTTAATTCCTATGATTCCAGTAGCCCTTGTAGAAAATTCTTGATATTGTTTTGCATTTGCACCTTCAAGTATTCACTGGGAGGTTTGAAATGAGCTTTAAAATAGTAGCAAATAATGGTTACAAATGAATCCTTCCAGTTATAACCTGAGCACTGAAAAGGCAGTTTGAAACCACACAAAGCTAAACATACCTTCTTTCATAGTAGAGCCACAAGTTAGCAATGCCTCTGTGATTAATAAATGAGCACCTTGCAGTGACAAATCTTGAACTCTAACACTGTGTAATGAAAAATAAGCACAACTAGAGGCACTTCACTCAAAGCCTGGGTTGTTGTGTACATCTCACATAGATATTGGGAGTTACTTGAAAGATATTTTTGTCACTGGATGTGAAATACTCTTTTTTTTTAACCTTTCCAATAGTTATGCTAATAATTATCATTTCTCCACTCTTAATTTTATAACTAAGTATGAGAAATGCCTGTCTTTCCTTGTCCCATTGACAGTGCGCATAGTAGGATAAAGCAAACATTTTTCTGTCCTTTCTTTTTTCAGTAGAGCAAAGAAAATACATCTTTGTGATCTGTTGTGTAAACAAGTACTTTACACATATGGGAGGTGTCACACATTCCCTGTTCTGTATTACAGATGGAAGGACAAAAGGAGAAATTAATCCTACAACCTCGTCTTGCTTCAGCTTAAGTTTGTCCAGGGTAGCTGTTACCAATATCTTCCAACGCTTTCATACCAATGTAGAATATAAAGTGTTTTCTTTATACCTATACTAATGCTATATATAGATAACTCTCACTTTTATGTGTAACTAGAATTATTTAATAGCATTTAAGATATATATACAGTGTTTTGGAATTCAGTTAGTTATTGTCTACATCTTTCTACTGAAGAAGTGAAACTAATAGCATTAACTCTACTTTGTTGGTGGGAGCATATGTATTTAATGGAGTAACCCATGACGGAAAATTTATCATCTCTAAAATTCACTTACTGTCTCTGTCTCTTAACTCAGAGAATTGCTAGTCTGGCTTTCAATGAGAAGCAGTATTACCTTGTTCATTCTTTTTCTTTGTGCCCTCCTTTCACTTCCTGTGCTTTTGGTCACATACGTATGCTGTACGTGGGCCTCCTCTCACCTAACACTTAGAGAGGCTGCAAAGGCTTTACTCTACCCCTTCTTGAAGTAGTGCTCCTTTCTGCTCCTTTGCAGTCATGGCTGCTTCTCCTGATGCTCAGGGATTCAGCAGGCTCAACCTTCCCTAGAAAAACTTAGTTTTACCAGTGAAAAGGTGGTCGTTCAAGTCCCCTTGTATCCCCAAGATACAGTGACTGGTCACAGCTCCAGAGCCTCCAGAAGTGCCAGGACTGGGGGTGGGCACAGGCAATGCTGCCTGCTGGAATTTAGGTAGATCAGACATTTTTTGGAAGGTGTATGAACAGGATAAGTTAGGTTGGAAGAAACCTCTGAAGTTCCTCCAGTCCAAAATCCTTCTCAAAGCTGGGCCCTGAGCAACCTGGTACAACTCTATAGCTGGCCCAGCTTTGAGCAGGAGTTTGGACTGGAGGAACTTCAGAGGTTCCCTCCCCATCAAAGAGGGCAGTGTTGCAGTTCAAGCAAATCCACTGAGTTGGTCAGAAATCCTTGTTTCAGGGAAGTCCAGTCACATCAGCTCTGGGACCAAGTGTGTTGCTCTTCAACAGATGTGTGAAGGCTGTGGTTGCTTTCTACTGGAAAGTTTATTTTTCTTTTAAAGATAAGTCTGTGGTTCTCACCTGTGAGCTCAGGGTTAACAGATTTATTTTCTTATCACTGTGCATTGCAAAGCAATTTCTAACCTCTTTTTTCTGTATAGTAGCAGTCAGGATGACTTAAACGTTGGCAGTTTATGCTGCACAGAGCTGTTTCTCCTCTTAACCATGCTTATGAGCAAATTCTAGTTAGTCAGTACCATATGTGTTATGTGGGAATATTACTTGATTGATGACATTTGCCTAGTATATGGCTCACCACCAGTGACTGAATTTTGACATTGGATATTTCATGTTTAAGCCCTTACTAAGGGATGGGGTTGTTTTTTCAGTTTCCCTCTTAACAGTGAGGACAAAATGGGGTCAATCAGCTTACCTAGGTTTCTCTTTTTGGTTGAACTTTTCCCCTTCCTGTCCATTACTCAGGGTAACTGATTGGAAAAAAAAATTCACAGAATCATTTTTTTAACATTTCAACCAGAGTTTTACTTTTAATCCTCAGCCCTTCTTTAAATTCCTCAACAGAGACCTGTTTTTCCAAGTGTTGTCCTCTTATCGGTCTCTTCTTCATGATGTCAGCCACAATCCATGTAAATAGACTAGAGGTAAAAATTGAAATTTGCATTTCCGTTTAAAAGAAGGATCTCAGGAAAATATCCTAAAGGTTTGTGAATGTCAAGCAAAATCTAGAGTCTTGACAGCAGCAGTCCAGCAGCTTAACCTTGAGAAATCACTTTGCATGCAGGATGCACAAGGCTGTCACTAGATTATTAGATCTGTTGCCACCTTCAGTTATGTTTGTTCTGACTTCAGTGATCTCTGGTGGTTTTCTTGAGGGAACGCTTTACGTTGTCATCAAAATAAACCTCTCCATTAGACAAAATCTCATCAGCATGATCCAGATTAATTTTCTTCACATCTGCTTCTGTTACTTGTGCACTGGCTCCTGCAGTTGCAATATGGCACACAACTGGGGGAAAGTTAAAAGGTTTAGAGAGAAACAGATCTGTCAGAAAAGGGGATTTTGTTTTGGTTTGTTTTTTAAATGTTGGGGGGTTTTTTGGTGGGTTTTTTTTTAGTGAAAAAGGAAACATATTCAGCAAACTAACTGGTAGCTTTTCTTTTCCGTGAACAAGGGAAACATATCCATGCTGTGGCAGAAAGCATCCAACCTCGTACTAGCAAGTGCTGATGGAAATTCCTAGTTTATCATGAAAACTGAAGAATCAAATTTATTCCTGTAACAACCCAAGGGGTTAAATGCACATAATTGCTTATTCTGACAGTGAAATCCATATTGTTTCATTATATGCATAGAAATTGTGTCATAAATATTGTATTTTAGGAACTTTCCTGATCTTCTGAATTGCTGTCCTTTGAATTCCCAAAGAAAACTATGGTTTTGTTGTTTATCCTTAGCTCCCCCCTTCCTGTCAGTCCTTGTCCCAGGAGAGCCAGGAAAGCAAGGGATTAACAACCTGTGTTACTGACCAGACAGTGTAAATGCTCCCTAGTCTCCAAAAGTTTTTTTCATTGGATGCAGTATAAAGTGGTGAGATTCTTGCTCAATCATAGCTGGAATTTTTAATCTGTGCTTAGTGAGGGTTTATTTCAGTGTAATTTCATTCTTACAGGTGATCCACTTTGTACGCTTCAAAATACTTAGAAGTATTTTCTCCATGAATAATGCTCATAACTTCAGCATATCATTACCATAAAATATAATGCACACTTTACTGGCTTCTCATAAATCTCTGAATATATTTTTTCTTGCCAAAACGAGCAAAGCCCTTTATATTAGTCCAAAGTATCTTTGGCATTCTCTTCTTAGGCACACACTTAAATCTGTGGGCCAGATCTAAACTCTGTTAAATCAGTAGAAATGGAGAATAACGCCTTTGTTGATGAAATTTAACTGGCATCATTGTTTTTGAAAGGGATTGGGTCTTCTCATTGGTTTGTGTTGCCTAACTATCAATATCAAGCTATCTGACTGTGATTTTTATAGCTATTTATTGTCAAGGAAACATCAGAGGACCAGAAAGAAAACAAAACCAAATCAGAAAACCAGTAAAACCCAAACCAAAAGAGCTGAAGCTGTTTGGAAAGTTAGTTATCAATTATCTACATTCTGGTATTTTTAGAATGTAACTCACTCAGCCGAACTGTCATCCCTTGTTGGAGGGATGAAGGAGAAAGGAAGTGAGAAAGTTGGAAGAGCTGATGCTTGCTCTGACCAGTCATTTTGAAGCTGAGAGTCAGAAAGGATTAAACCTGCTGTGAAGCCAGGAGTGATTGTGTTTGCTAGCTTACCGTTAGTATTTTGTAAGAATTTCATCTTCTGCAGGTATTATTGTTGGAGTTAATGAGAGCACTGCTTTCTCCTGGCCTACATGTGACAGATGTGGCAATGGAAAGTTGGAACTGTGTCCCCAGGACAGGTGAGAGTCAGCATGCTCTGGAACACTCCAGGTGTTTTGCAGCTGTAGCTGTAACAGCAATAGGTGATGCAATGATTCCTGCAGGCACAGGCTGCACTTTGTTCCTTCCTAGAGCTAAGACGTATTTTTATTGCTGATGAACTGATAAAACCTGCAGGGTTAGATTAATTTATTAAGAAAGATACAAGTAGATATGAAGTGGTTTGAATGTGTAGTTATCACATTTTTTTCAAACTAATCTTAAAGTATTGCTTATAAAGATATCATAGCCCACTGCATTATAATATTAGTTCTAATAAACATCCCCATAAATCACAGGTCTGATTTTAAGCTCTTTTAAAAGCAGCTTCTTGTGTTTGTCTACCTTTTCACCCCGTTTACCACCAATTCACCTAATTTTCATATTGAACTGTGATCTTTGCTGTAATTTACGTTAAGTGGGAGAGAGCTGTGTTTCAGACCTATTAAATTCATGACATTTCTAAAAAGGATGTTGAATAATTCTGGGAATACGACTGTCCCAGATGTGGAGACTGATCCTACAGAACTTGTTACAACCCGAAATACTAAACCTGTATCATACTGGCACAGTCTTGGAGAGCCTCCCCTTCAGCTGCTTAGCCCGCTTGCTTCTGCAGAGTCTGAAATAACTGATGGCATAAAAACACGAGAGGATAAGAGAGCAGTCAGAGTGTAGAAAGAAAGAAAGGGGGTTTGTTCTACTGGAAAAGCTTACAAAAAAGCGTAAGGATAATTTGGGTGGGTTTGATCCTGTTGAAATAGGTAACATTTTCCTAAATATGAGAAGCTTGACCGCTTATGCTTTGTTATGCACAGCCTCCAAGGAAAAAAGGCTGAAAATTTTTTAAAAAGTTTTCCTATATTATACTATCATGCAAAAAATAAGGTTGTGCACACATTCATGTAGTAGTGTGGTTCAATTAAAAAAAAAATAATCTTTTCTGTGAAGGACACTTTTGCTTCATTTGGAGAACCATGTAACATCAATATTTGTTTAAGATGTTATTCCAACAAGCACTTGTAGCTGACCTTAATTTTATGCATATGACTTAAGTGTGTGCTGAAAATGTTGAACGTTTGCTGAATGAGGGCCTAAATCAATAAGTCACTTGGGCCAAATCTATACTACAAATTTTCTTTTGCCATAACTTTTAGCAGGTTATGAGATAAACATTTGCTTAAGTGGGGGTAACTATAAATAACAATCTCCCTCCATGTTGCCAAAACTTATAAAAGGAAGAGTTTAGGTCCTCTTAGCTCTACCAACAGAAGATCTCTATTGGCTGTTATCAACTGGATCTCTATCAGGACTTTCCTAATGAAAGTCTACCAGCAAAGTATTTTGGAGAATAATCTAGCTGGTTTTTTGTGTTTTGATTTATGACTGATAGCTTTTCCATTTCTCTGTGTTTTTCCGTCATCATTTGCATGTTTCAGAGGATTGCTATATTGCAACCAGTGCTCTGAATTTGTCATTTCACCGGTTTTGAAAATGCAGCTGGAAGTCTTCTTGAGTTGTCCATCCCGACCTCAAAGTACAGTAAAAGTAAAGGTATGGCACAAAATGAGCTTCGGTGCATTGAGTATAGTGAGGACAGATATGTAGACACATAAGTGCTCTAAGTCAATTTTATGAACAGCTCTGTCAGAAGAAAAATTAAAAGATGTAAGAATATTCCATAATTTAATCTGATACTAAACTTGTGTTTCATTGGACTAAGAACCCAGTTCCCAGATCTTACTCAAATAATACTGTCATTGAGTTCACCCTGAGGTTTGCAAACTGTTTTATGGTCCAGCTGAAGGGCTTTGTTGGGTTGGGCCTGGGGAAACCTCAGTCTCCACAGCCTAAAAAGAACATTTATTTTTAGACTCCCGTTCAGAACATCTTTTGTGTCCCCTCTCCTCTGCTTTCTTGGCCAGAGAAATAAAACCATTCCATATTAAAATGAGAAGTCTTTGTTCAACATGACTGTTTAAACTTGTGAACAGAACATCTTTGCATACATAAGATTTTTGTCATGAACAAAACCTGTGAATTTTCTCATTCCAGCTGTTACAAAGGACAATCTCTTCTCTCCTGATGTCCTCCACCAATGAGGATGGGGTAAGTGTAATGAATGTCGATGAAA
This sequence comes from Aegotheles bennettii, assembly GCA_013398125.1. Taxonomy (NCBI): domain Eukaryota; kingdom Metazoa; phylum Chordata; class Aves; order Caprimulgiformes; family Aegothelidae; genus Aegotheles; species Aegotheles bennettii. Next base: position 4,713 of record VZRW01004796.1, on the reverse strand, counting down.
GAAAGGTTAACTACATAATTTGCTGTAGAGTCAGAGTACAGGAGACATGAATCAGGTGGGAACATACTGGAATCATAGAAATGGAAGGGACTCTTGGAGGTCATCATCTGACCTACCACTGACACTGGGCTGTTGCCAATGCATGGGCAGGCCAGCTGTGACTTTGGCTGACAGGGTCTTGAAAACCTCCAGAGATGGAGATTCTGCCTTGCCAGGCAGCCCATTTAAGAACTGCACTAGGAGCAGTAGGAGATTTCACTAGAGATAGTCAATTTTTTTCTCATGTCCAGCTTGGCATTTGAGCAGACTGGACCCTTTGGCAATCCCACCTTCCACCTGCTGATGCCCTGCTGCTGCATGACTGTCATCAGACTGCCACCCTCCTTAAAAAGAAGGGATGCCACAGATGGGACGTGCAGACAGCTGTAGCTCGGCTGTGGATCTGCAGAGCTATCTGCAAATAGCACTGTGCCCAGACATCCAGAGCTATGACAAGCAGTGCTGGGCTTTACTCTGTCTTCAGGCTGAGGATTCAAAGACAGCAAAAAGACACAGTCCAAGCATCCCACCTTTTTGCAATGGTCTTCTAAACCCTACAACCACAACTACCTTCTAATAGCATCACCATGAAGTTACTGGCAGGCGGTAAAAGTAGAGAAATTTGCAAAATGCATGCAAGATAATACTTTAGAATTGTATGAATGAAACACGTGTTAAGGCACGGGGATCCAGGGGCTAAAGTACAATTTATGTAATAGTGAAGTAGTTATTCCTTTAATCTGAGATATCAGAAGAACCCTGACATTTGGCACAGTGACCCAGATTTATCGCGGGTGAGAGGCACCCAGGTAGGTGCCTGGGTGGCATTGGCTGTCGGATTGTCGGCAGTGAAGGAGCAGCACATTCAGAGGGTAATTAAGTCTGATTAGGATCATGAGGTGCCCCCCTCTCCACTGCACGTGGAAGGGAGCAAAGGTCAGCTCGTTGTCTTGTTTAATCATCCCAGGTAAGTATCTTCAGTTAGGTGACACGTGTTGGGGTCATTCCGCTTTCCCTATCTTATGAAGCCTTATAGCATTTTGCTATTACATGCACCACGGTTCTAATGGAACTTACAGATAATTTTTAAAGTGGAACATTTCTCTGAAGTTATTTTTCTTATGCTGGAGGGTGTATATTTCATTTAAGCAATGAGATACAAGAAGTTTCCAAAATATGATTGCTCTTTTAATAGCAGTTAAGTCTTGCTAAGTTTTACAGGATGTGTCTGGTTTGGTTACAGACTGACAAAACCTAGTGCTTTTTTAGCTGTTAAAATTCAAACAACCTCTTTTTCATGTTTCAATTTTTATAATGCTGCTAGTATTTAGAAGTCTGGCAACTTAGTAGCATTTTTTCCCTTAGCTGAAATGCAGGGAGAATTTTTTCCTTTTTTTTATACGCATTTCCATTTCTGAACTGCTGCATTTTAAAAAGCAGCACATCTCAACAAAGATTAATGACAAGAAATACCACTTGAGGTGGCATTTGTTTGCCAACACTGCTTAAGTTTCTAAGGGTGTAGCTTTGTAATCAAGTCTGTAGGCAGGGAGGTTGGTTTTAGCCACCACTGCTCCTGCCCACTTGTTCCTTACCTTGTGACAGCCTTTCTGTTGTTACAGTAGTATAGATGTTTGTCCAGCTGCATGGTGAACTGGACTGCAGAACTGGTCTGGGGTAAAAATAATCTAGGAAAAAAAAAGGGTTGTTTATACCTTGAATAAAGAGGTGTGGGTGGCACAATGCGCAGCCCAGATGAAAGCATGGGGCATGGTCAGAGCCTGGCCATAGGCAAGCCCCACCAAGGAAAGAAATGGATGTAAACTTGCTATCTGAGATAGGTACCATCTTGGGCAAGACATCGGCTATCGCTGTTACCAGTTCTGCTGTCAGCATGCTCTCTCATCTTAGAGAAGTCATTGCAGCCTCGCATCCCTCTCTGCCACGCAGAATGCAGTCTCTACAAATACGCTCAGACACAACTCATGTAGGTAGGCTGCCAGTCAGATCACTGAACAGAAGGGACTGTGTAGGTGCCAGTGGTCGTAGATTGTGATCATGCCAATAACGTAGGTTGGATATTAGAAGAAACTTCTTCACTGACAGGGTTATCGAACACTGGAACAGGCTGCCCAGGGGGTGGTTGAGTCACCATCCCTGGAGGTGTTTAAAAGACGTGTAGATGTGGTGCTTAGGGACGTGGTTTAGTGGTGGACTTGGTACAGTTAGGTTAATGGTTGGACTCAATAATCTTAAAGGTCTTTTTCAACCAAAATGATTCTATGATGCATGATAGAACACCAAGTTTAAAAGGGGCAGAGAGGGAATCAAAAGACTTACAAAATATTTTTTCCTTTGTGGTTCTGTTTACTAGAGTGATCGATATATAGAATGTATGTGCACATTGCTAGCACGTGTGAAATCCTACGAGTGTCAGAAAGCTAGGTAAAGGGAGCACATGTAGGTTATGCATCAGCAGAACTGAGTTCAAAGTCACAGTAGCTTTTTAATATTTTTTTTTAACAACTCATTTTTGAAAGCCTGCTAGAGTAGCAGCACTTTAAGCAGAAGTGAGATCTAATTGAAAATCTTCTGCATTCATTCCTTCCATCGGTTCTAATGCACCTTTCTTTTCGAGTCCTTAAAAAAATTGTCTGTTGGAAGAGGACCTGAAAACCCTGCATCTTCCAAGCCAAATGCTGTTTAGAACAGAATGTCCAGGACTGTTTGTTTTAATCAACATGCTTTTATCATTGCAGAGTTATGAGATGCAGAGCGTGCTGGGAAAGGAGGTGGGGTTATTGAACTGCTACGTCCACTCCGTAACCAGCCACCCCAACTGCGTCGGACTGGAGGAAATTGTTCTTCTGGAAGCAGCAGCAAGACACTGAGCTGAACTCTACTCAGCTACTATAGTATCTGTGGACTTTGTAATCTGGTTATCTGTTAACTAGTGCCACAGATAATGTATAATGCGAGTGTGATAAGTATCAAGATAGTTTATTAAAACTGTGATTTACAAAGCACATTGTGCTAACACTGAAAAAAAAATCTATTTAAAAAAAAATAATCTGTTCAACTTTCCGAACGCTTCTTTTTTGGATGAGTTCAGAATTTAACAGTGCAGTTCACTGGCACGTTTGCTGTTATGTATGTAAAACATCTTGTTCTGAACATTTTGAATGCTTGTGATTTTTTTTTTAATAATACTGTATTTATTATGTGTCAATGGCAAATACTTTATTGATATTTTTGAAATAAATACCTTGCTATAGGCAATGAGCATTGGTCTAAGCTGAGTTTTATCAGCAGATTTCAGATGTACCACCAGCTGCAAAACACTGCGTTGTGCATGAATCCTGAGTTGTAATGTTTGTTATCACCTTGCAATAAATGTTGTAAGGACGGCGATTTGAACAAAGCTTATATTTTGAAGTGTCAAGCATATACAAAGTTAATGTTTTACAGCTAATTGGTCTTTAAGCATGGCAGTACCGTGCTATCTGTAGCTTCCCGCAAAGTGGGTGTTTCTTTATAAAAGTTTTTGTGAGGTGTAACGAGTAAACTGCTTTGTGGGCCACATAACTATCCTCACCCTGACTGTACAGACATGGATCAGAGAAACAGTACCAAAATCTTCCTATGTGTGCATCGTTTGAGATATGAGAATTCACGGAAGAGTTCAGTCAGAGATTAGCTTTATTCCCTCTTCCCTTTTCATGGTGTTTAGAACAGGCTCGCAGGTCGGAGAAGAGGGAACGTTTTTGCGCAGGTCCAGTATGTGATCACCCAGCAGAAAGGGAACAGCAAATTTGTTGCTACAGAAGTCGTTCCTGTGGCCGAGGCCAACAGTGGAAAGTCTCACACACATCACAGTTGCTACAGGAATGACCTGGCTTTTGAATCCCCCTCTCCCCCGCCTCCAAATCTTTCGGTCTCCTTACCTGCCCCTCTGTAAGAGGGGGCCGTCAGCCATTCCTGCGCACATGATACTGCCCTGTGCTCAAGCAGGGCGGCCTCGTCAAAGCCAGCACCAGTTGTCTCGCAGAAAGCACTGGCTGGGGAAAACGTTTGCCCTGTCTGGCCACTGCAAAGTGCCAGTGCCCTAGAGATGCTGGCGTCTTTCTGTGTGCACCATCAGAATTCAGACACGTAGACTCACCTGTCACCATATTCACTGGACCAGAGACCGGTGTTGGTGCCCGCTCCCACTCTCACGGGCAGTGATCAGTGGAAGTGGCCTGTGCCTGCTCAGCACTGGTAGCCCGCGGTGGGCTGAAGTGCGCCCGTGTGGGCAACGGCATCACCCTGGGGCCTGCAGCTGGCCCAGGGGCACGTTGGTGCAGCACAGCTTCGCACGGGCTGGGGTGGGAACGGCTTCGAGAGGTTTTTAACAGGAATTTTAAATCACGGTGGTCCCGTGTTCGTGCTGGTGTTTCACAGTGCCGTGTTCCTGGGGGAGCCCAGCCCAGGAGTGGCCCCGGCGCGGTGCAGCCGCTGCCTCGGCATCCCACCGCAGCCCTGCCGCTCCCGGGGCCGGCTCTGGAACCACCGCCTGCGCCAGGGTCCCGCGTACTCCCACCGCTGCAGCGGCCGCGGGCTGCTTCACAAGAAACAAAGAAAAAAATGCAGTGCACCTCGTCCCTCGGCTTGCCCTCATACCCCCCGTCTTGC